>RSEF01000020.1:3713066-3749763 GCA_003993805.1 Himantopus leucocephalus
GGCAGCGGCCGCGCGGCTTCCGGCGGCGGGAAAGGCCGGTGCTGCGGCGGGGAACCGCTGAGGCCTACCCCCCACCAGGGACGAGGCCTGTCCCCCCTCCGGCAGCTGCCCCCCTTTCTTGACCCCAGGTAAAAGCAAAAATACCAATCCTTCTATTAGGCTAAAGTAGANCCTTCTATTAGCCTAAAGTAGGGACTTTCTTTTTTAATTAAAAAAGAAAGTTTCAGTGACTTCCTGCACGCAGGTAAGTGTTGGGGTACAGCCGCTCTCGGGCACAGGGTGAAGCCAGCGCCGCCCCCCGCTCTCCTCACCCTCCAGCCCTCCCTTGCACACAGGACAGAGGTGGGCGCACAGCGGTGTATGCACTTTAATATAAACCATGTCATATTTCTGACGATTTCAGCATGTACAAGATAAAGTCAGATAAAAAAAAAAATTGTTCCAGCACAAGGTTCCCAACAGCATGAGCATTATCATCACACAGCTTCGAGAAAGGCCGTGGTTTATCCCTCTGGGGCAGTTCGGAGCTCTTGGCCTCCTTTCTCCTCACCACAGCAACAGAGCAAAACAAAAACCCAAGTGAGAAGTGATATTAAAGGAGTATACAGGCATTTAAATTAAGGCAGAATAAATAACATCTATGTGATTAAGGGGTGTTTTCAGAGGGGTGCAGGAGCCTGCGGGCCACGCTGCTGTCCCAGCGCAGGGTGGGACCCCCCGCTGCCTCCGATCCTGCACCTCTCACCAGTGCTGGTGTGCCTCCGGCGAGTCAAGCACATGCTGTGAAAGGATCCCCCACCCCAAGCAGGTCATTTTTATTTTGCCAAGCAGCTCAGCCCCTTCCCCACCTGTTTTATCTGGGATTTCTACACACATACACACACAGGCTCCTCTGTAACAGCCTCCTTGTTGCTTCAGCAGCATCCCAATCCTGGACAAGAGAGAGATGGTCCACTCACCTTAGGGAGGGACCGGCTGGCATGAAAGGCCGCAGCACAGTTCAGGATTTACAGACCTGCAGCTGCCTTTGGAGTAGTAACTGATAAATAGTTTGAGCCCACCTCAGTCCAGGATGAGCAGCTTAAGTGGCACAGTCCACTTAAAGGAAGGAAGCCATTAGTCCTGATAGCGTGAAGAGTTTCCCTCTCCATGGGGGGGGGGAAGCGCAAAACAGTTGGACACAGCTGGCAGNGGGGGGGGGGGGAAGCGCAAAACAGTTGCACGCAGCTGGCAGAGCTGCTCCACCAAAAAAAAAAACCAAAAGTGGCCAGTTAGAGGGATATGGCTGTTGATGCAAATTACAGTACATACCTCAACCATAAATATAACCACAGAGTGAATACAGTTCTGCCAAGTAGCACAAGACACTTGGGGGAAAATAATAATCAGTATCCCACTTTCCCTGCCAGGGGAACAGTCACCTAGAGGTAAATCCACCACATAGCAAAAGTTAAGAGCTCTGTTCCACCCCAGCCAGTTAGTGTATTAGTCCCAATTTCCTTAAACTGTGAGCAAAGGACAGTACCAATCCTTTCCAAAAAAAAAAAAAAGAAAACAGAAAAAAGAAACCAAACATAAAAACACATTCAGTTAAAATCCGGCTTCTCAAAGCCTTTATAAAACCTAGATGCCCTCTTCAGTTGGTGCATAAGAAAATCCTAGAAATGCATCCGAGGCACTGGAGCTGCTGGCTGCTAGGTCAGGCGTGTGGGTGATGGAGGTGGAGATCGCTTCTTGGGTGAATTCTGGGTCAAAGTGCCGCAGATCAGCTGGACCAGCCTAAGCCAAGGAGCAGAGAGGCACACAGTCATTTCAACTGAGCAGAGCCCAAAAATCGCTTGTGTTCAGACAGTGTAACACAGCTGCTCTTCCAAGAGAGTCATCACCATTGCATTTGCAGTTCCTAACCTGCACTTCAGCATCCCTCAGTGTCAGCATAAGACATCTGGAGAGGATTCCTTTTTTATCACTATATAACAGATACCAACAGAAATACCCACTTACCACATTGGGGTTAAATGGAGGAGTAATCCTCTTGTGGTACAAGTCATCCCAGTTTATTGGGCTGAAGAATACGTGGTTCTTTATCTCAAGCTGCATAGAGAGTGGGGGAGGAAAAAAAGTCACTCTTCTGCCAATGCTCCTTTTCCAGCACCTGCCAGCTGGTTTCATAGCATTAAGTGGTTGAAGCAAGACTTGGAGCTACCACGTATCCACATGGGGGCTATGTAGCAAATCCTTAATACATGAGGGTTGTGGTCCAGTAATCCCTTGAAGGGAGATGACACCATCACACATTGGTGTCCTAGCTTGCCACCACACCTTTCCCTTTGGAAATCCAAGTCAATCCCACAGGCCCCTTTTAGGGGGCTGGAGAGACATCAACCTGCATGGAAAGCTCTGTCCAAGGCAGTGCTGTTATCACTAACGAAAGGCTCAGAATAGAAAGGTTTCCTATCCACCCTCCCTCCTGATCATAATGGAGGCCACCTACAAAGTCTGTCTTGGCACCCAGCCTCCTCTTCTGGTCCTTGTGGAGAAGTCCCTGGAGGATGTCACAAGCTGCCACAGTCTTGCTTCCTTGGATCTGGAGTGGCTTGTGAAGAATGTTGTCATACATCTGAGACACATCCCGGCTATAAAAAGGAGGCTAATTTGAAAGAAAGGAGAAGCAGCCAGGTAAAACACGAGCTACCATAAGGAGCCACACATTGCATGTCAAAATGAGTCCTGCAGCAAGTAGATGAGGGAGACCTACCATATCTCTGTTCAAAAGGGCAATGATATTACTGAACCAGGTCATCTAATTCAGGATTCAATTGTCTGTGTCAGGTACCATGTCAACACCAGACCAACCTCACACCACAACTTTTGAAAGTAAGTTCTCCACCGTGTAAAACAAAACAAGACAGCTTCCAAAAACTTACCAATCCAAACAGCATCTCATAGAGGACGGCTCCCAGGCACCACCAGTCTACTGTCCTGTCATACGGCTGCTTCTTCAGCACCTCAGGAGCCAAGTACTGGGAAGAGTCAGAAGCAAATATTTGAGTCAAACTATAAAGGAAGGGCTTTGCCCTCATAAGCACACAAACCGGGCTGCAATTCAAGCTGAGCAACTGCATTAGGAAGCACACAGATGCAGTTCCTACTGTGCTTTAATAGCCTCTCCACTTGCTTTGAGCAATGGGTTTGAAAGACACCCACCAAAACCCCTAAAGTGTTTTTCTGGGCTACAGAAGATTCTCTTCCTATAGAGGACTTGTACAAGGATTTGCTGCCCACCACAACTCAACCAGCAAACTTGTCCTGCACTGGCACATTACACCTCCAAGGAGAAAGCTGCAGTTTTCAGTCCCAGTAAGTCTGTCCAAAGCAGCAAAGCTACCAATAACCACCACCAAGGAGCAGCAGGCAAGAATTCAAGCAGCCTGCAGAACAAGCAACACGTCAAGGCTGGTCTCACACAGGATTATCTCCTCGTACTATCAGGCTCCCTATCTAGGGCAGGAAAAAAAACAACACACAGCAAGAGACACAAAACAAGGCTCAAACATTCCTGCTGGGTTCGTGCTGTGCTATTGCGCAAGTGGGTCCCCACTGAAATCCAAGAGCTACTACCAGGAAACTCCTGCCCACTCCTACTGAACGGCATCTTGTTTACAGACCCTTCTTCACACTCTGAGGAAGGGCAGCAGGACAGGTGTATTACCTAGACCAAAGTTCTACCAAAATCCCCAGCTCAGTAAGAAGCAGGAAAAAAGCCTCAAAGAAGCCAAACTGGAGATAGTTTTTAGCAAAACCTATTGGAGGCGTGTTGGAGAAAAGGCATTTCTTCCCCTCTGAGCAGTGGTCACGTTCCTGAGGAGTGGCTGGTCCTCTCTTCTGCACAGGGTGTTCTGCAGCTCCTGCACACCAAGGACACGCAGAAGGGCACAGCGAGGTCCTGTGTATGTCAGTAACCAGCAGGTTCCCTGTTCTGCACCTCCAGGGTATCAGAGCAGGTAAACAGCCTGCTCACAGGCTTGCTCATGGGGCCCCAGGGTCAAGGTTGTCTCCATAGCCACCTGGAGCAGCCCCAGTTTCCCAAGACCAGCCATTTCCCAGTGCAGGGATCCCTGCCCCTGACAGCATGGCAAATTTAGAGTAGTAATCAGCTGTTACAAGTAAAACTGTCTCTGCTGAGTAGGGAAGGCCTTATCTGAACTTCAGTCTGACATCCTGAAAGATCCCAAGATAGTCCAGTTCACAGAGCCCATGTTTTGAGATGCTGAGCACCCACGCAAGTCTGAGACTCAGAGCAGTGAATCTCTGAAGGCTTTCAGCCCCCAGCTCAGAGCGAAACCCCAGCACATGCTGTACCTCAGGAGTGCCACAAAAAGTAGAAGTTGTCTCCTCGTGCTCCATTCCTTCTTTGCAGAGTCCAAAGTCTGTCAATACTATGTGTCCCTAAAAGGAGGGAGGGAGAAATTTCAGCTTGGCCCACTCTCTTTAGAAAGGGGACAGGATTTCCAAGCATTGACCTTCACATTGCATCTCATGTATGTTTTAGTTCCCCACTGCTCATCTTCTTCCCCTCCCTCACCTTCCAGACATCCTATAGTACAAGTACAGGAGCCTAGAGAGAGAGTAGACTCTAGATATTTTTTTTTTTACTACTATCTTTTTTTAAAATTTGTCTACAACTGCATAGCTTTGAAGAGATCCAGCACTGCAGTACTTTGCCACTGAGTTATCCCAGAGCCAGTTTATATTGCAGTCACCCACCAGAGCAGCAGCAGCGACTTGTTCTTAACATCCCTGATCCCTGCCCACAATCCAGGTCCCAGCTCTTGGGAGCAAGCTGAAGGGGCCCCAAGTGTGCAGTTCTGCAGAGGGCAGGCTCACTCCCTCTTGCAGGACCTGCACAGAAAGGCAGTGGTGCATACATACAAAATCCGTGCAATGAAGTGAGCCACGGCCCAGCTTGCAGAACCATAGCCCTCTCTTTATGGTCCTCATGCTTTTAAAGCCAGAAAAAGGCAGTACAAGCTGTGAATATACCTGGCAATCCAGGAGGATGTTCTCAGGTTTTAAGTCCCTGCAAGACAAAGAGCGCTGTTTGAGCAGATTTGGCCAGATATTTAGCAGAGCCGGATCCAAAACAGCATCAGCTAAGAACAGGAGCTAACAAAACTTCCCAATCCAGTTCAAGACTTTCCCGAAGTGCAGATCCCCATCACTGTTTGGTATCCACATACAACATATGCAAACACAGGAAGACTGCTGTCATTCCGGGTCAGGTTAGACGGGGCTTTGAGCAACCTGATCTAGTTGAAGATGTCCCTGCTTATTGCAGGGGGGCTGGACTTGATGACCTTTAAAGGTCCCTTCCAACCCAAACTGTTCTATGAGGTGTTAGCCTGCGTTATCTAAGCATAAATTGCTACTGAGAGACACTTTCTTACTTACTGAGCTAGGTTTATTTTAGATCTTTACACTTCACCCTCCTCTCTCCTTCCCACTATCAGACTGGGAGTATCTATTGCCCATCAGGTCCTGTGCAGACAGCACCCCTCCGCAGGATAAAATGCCAGCAATGCAGTCTTGTCTGGGGCAGGAGATTCTTCAGCTACTCCAGTCCTGCATTTTGCAGGGCCCCAGTGAAGCCCTTTTCCTCCCCAGTGCTTCGAACAACCTGGCTGGGCAGACTTGGTCCCCCTGCTGTCCCCGGCAGGACACATGTCTTACCTGTAAATGATGTTTAAGGAATGCAGGTAACCGATTGCACTGGCGACTTCTGCAGCATAGAATCGGGCCCGGGGCTCACGGAAACAGCGCTCCCTTTGCAAGTGGAAAAAGAGCTGCAAACAGATCATAAAGTTCATCATTTCTTCTCTAAAAAAAATGAAGGATATCAAGAGCAAGCCTGAAAGCCAGCTACTCAGTTGAAAACCGATTTGCAGCAAACAGCATGTGAATAGCACCAAATAAGTCCAAATCAAGTGACTTTAAGCAATCTAAACACTTTTCTAGAAATTGCCTCATTTTTCCTCTTCTTATATCACCATCTCACTTAAGAATTCATTCACACACAAAAAAAAATGGTCATCCACTCATCTAGTTAACCTTCCTAGCTTGCTACAACCCACAGGCCAATACTAGCAGTAGTTCAGCCAACAAAAGTGGTACTTGCACAGAGCTGAACCCGCTAAGATCCCCAATATGAATTCTATTTGGGCAAGACATCCTTGTTAATATCTCCCAGTCACTTTCAGATAGCACAGAAAAAGACAGCTGAAAAAAGGTAAGCTTTTACAGGACAGAAAAAGAAGTCTAGCACACTGCAATATCATCACCCAAGCACTAAACTAGGATCCAGAGCTGGCCCATGAATGGGTTTTGCCTAAAGCTCACCAACATCAGTATTTCTCACATTCTCCATAGGATTTTAAAACACCCCTAACACACGCTTAGCCTCCTTGCTCCGGGATTCATCTGACTCAGGTCATAGCCAGCAAGATCTTCACTCAGTTTACAGGTGAAATAGCACGCCAGCTACTCCTGCCTGGTCCTTGCCAGCAGTCAAAGCAACATTATACTTCAACATCATTATCTTCTGACAAGAAGCAGTTTTACTCAATAAAGCAGCATGTTTGGGAAGGACCAAATAGAGGATTAAAATAAAGCCTCTAAGTGCACTCACCTCTCCTCCATTTACATAGTCAAGCACAAAGTAAAGCTTCTCCGAGGTCTGGAAGGAGTAATGGAGTCCCACAAGGAAGGGGTGCTTGACATTTTTCAGGAGCACATTGCGCTCTGCCATGATGTGGTTTTGCTACCAAAAAGCAGGCAAGACATTAGCGTTTTAGGCAAGGTCCAGTCTAGCCTCACTACTGCTTTGAAAACAGGTGGGAGCCCAAGATGGTCATCTCCAGCCCCAGAAAGGGAACCACCCACTCTATCTGACCTGATTCATCTCTCTTCTTCTCCATGTTCCTGTAGCACAGAGAAATCTAACACGAGTTGTCTACATGAATGGCAGCCTCAAGATACCTCAATTGCATTACCAGGATTGCTCATGCACAGACCACTAGTTGCAGAAGTAGCCAAGGAGAGCAGACATACCTCCTTTTTCTTTAGGATGGTTTTCTTATGCAAGACTTTGACAGCATAGAAAGTCCCATCACACTTGCGTTTGGCCAGGAGAACCTGCAACAGAAAGTCCTGGTCACAGGTTTGAGTCTCTCACCTTCTGCCACTTGGTTAGAGTTCCCTCATTAGCTGAGCACTCTTGTGAGTGACTGTACACAGAGTACAGCCTCAGAGGCTCAGTTACAAAGTTTTAAAGACCACGCTCCAGCCCACTGAATTCCCAGCACTTTCTCATTGCCAGAAAAAGGCACACAACATCTCCACATGCATCTCTTACACACCCAATAGAAAGTAGTTTTGGAGCATTTAGGGACAGTCCCATTTTAAGTGGATCCTTGCTATCTCACAAGGCACAGATCTGTCTAGACATCTTTTGCTAGCTGAGTAAGTCTGAGGCTTCTTTTAAATCAAGTACTGCTCCTCACCATCACTACTCTGAGCACAAGACACCTCACACTTCTGCCCTTAGAGAGGTTGCAGGACAGCTCAGAGTAAGAATGGACTATGAAAACTCTCTCTGAGGTCTCATCTGGTCGCAGTCCCCCTCAGGCCAAACTCTTCAGGAGAGGTGCAAAGAACACAGTTAGAAACTCCTTCAGCAAGGAAGTCTCTTTCCAAGCAGCCTCTAAAGAGCTATAGCTCACCTGTACAAATCCACTTACTTTTCCAAAGCTTCCTTTGCCAATAACCTTCAGGAAGTCAAAGTCTGTTGGCTTGGCACTGTTGGGCAAGAATGAAGAAAGTTAATGTTTCTGGGAGAGAAACTTGCAACAGCAACACCACCATCAAAGCAGTGTTCCTTCTTGGAAACACGAGTGTTTGTGAAAGGGATTAAAGGGCAGTGGACGGGTGACCCTCGCTCCCAGCCAGCTGTCAGCAAGTGAGGGATTCGCACCGTCTATGCACCCAGCAGAGGGCAAACAATCTCTCAGCAACCCACCTGCTGAACATGGCAGCGGGTGGAAGCACCCATCAGGACCAACTGGCACCTTTACAGGGGACACAGTTGCCCTGGTTTGAGTTGTCCTGGTTTATCCCCATTTCTAGAGAGACTGATAGTCAGGGAGCCAGCAGTGATGAGCAAGATCTTCCCTTACTACCTCTCAAGAGAGATGGGACAAGGGGCTGCAGACATGGACAGGAGCAGATGATTATGATAACAGGAACCAGCTATAGCTGACCATCTTGAAAGCCGGTGTATTGTGATACACGTGGTATGGAAGGCCAAGTATTGTAATTGTTAGCACTTTTGCAGACGCCACCCATGTGAGACACAGGGACCAACTGCATTCCCCTGCCCGATCTCTTCACTGCAAGCTCCACACCCTACCTGGCTTTTGCAGGGAGCTTACTTTGGATTGGCAGAAGGTCCAAGGTTGATGTTGTCAGTTGGTGTTGGAGGCTAAGGAGGATAACAATAACATTAGTCCTCACTGCAGGTTGTGCTTTCCTTTCCTCAATAGAGCATCACTTGCATAGACCCATCAGCAGAAGACAGAGTGGATGCTTTGGCAAACTTACGTGATGGCGAAAGGGAAAACAGAGCTATGAACTAAAGCAGTATCATCCCCAAGCTGGAGGCTGTACTAAGCTAGAGTTTGTGCTGAAATCCTCATCCCATACTTGCACAAAGAAAGAGTACTAGGCCACAGCTTTGCTCCCGACTTGAGGCTCTCAAGACATGCTATGCTGCCGCAGAAAAAAAGGCACTGTGTGGCTCAGTTGCTCACCACAGCACCAAAACAAGGCACTACCCTCTGCCTGTGCACAGCTCTGAGACAGAGGAGCACTCCTGCAGCAGGACATCAGCAGAGACCCAAACCCTGCAGCCCTCTGCCCACTCCCATTGAGCCCAAAACTGCCAAGTCTGGAGCCTTGGAAGTGGCCTTATGCACACCCAGCACCACAGAGGTTCAGCCTCCCTCTTCCCAATGAGAAGGAGGTACATATATACCCACAGTCTTCCTCCTGTTCCTGCTCCCTAGGAATCATCCCCTCCCCAGACACTGGGAACATTATGCCTTGTCCAAAAGGCTATATAGGGTCCCTCTGCTCTCCTTTTTCTCCACCCAGCATCACCCACAGGGACAAGGCAGCAGTAAGACTCCTAGCAAGCTAACACAGGCTCTCCTCCTTGCTTTTCTCCTACGGGCACCAGCCCCTCTCTTCATCCCAATGGTGAGGACTTGCTGACTCAGAGCCATGATCTCACCTGGCTGCTTTTGTCCGGGCTCCGGGAACGATCCATTAAAAAAGCAACTCGTTCAGCACTTGGGAAAAGAAGAGCAAACCAGTATTGAAAACAAAATCCAAGAGAGAAACAGCTTCACACCATTAACCTGCCAAAGACCAGCACAGACTCCAATGCACAGTCCCCTCCATCACAGGAGACCTCAGCTGAGTTCCCCAGACACCCCTGCACTGCTGCTCTCAAGGGGTGGGGGTGCACAGGCACTGGGGGAGGCGAGACCAAGGCAGGTTGGGGCTGTTGGCATTGCCGGGGAGAGGGGCTGGCCGTGGCGGCCAGGGTGGGCTCAGTGAGCAGCAGCGTTAAAGCACAGGGCTGTCATCTACCCAGCGCAGCTGGGGATGGAGAAGTTGGACTTGAACACTTGTTGGTTCAGATCCGCCCTGCTGGAGCATCACTGGGGAGGGACAGGTCCTGCTACCCCAGGGACACCTCCCATTGGTTTTAAGGGTTCCCCCACACTCCTCACAAAAGCTAGGATTAAAGAGATGATGGGGGGGGGTGTGTGTGTGTGCAAAAAAGCGCTCTGTACCCTTTGTCCCCTGCCCCAGAGCGCTTTGTCCATCCCCCCTCAGTCCCACCAAGGGAGGCTCTGAAGGCTCCTGCCCCCGACAGCCACCCTCTGCCCTACCCCTTCCAAAAAAAGGGGTCCCAAAGATCCCACCAGCCTCCCCCAGACCTCACCTGTGGGTGCTCCCCCTCTCTGCCCCCACACGCCACCAGGCACAGACCCACGGCCATCCCAGAGCCCCCCTCCTGCGCGGCCAGGCTGGCCATGGCAGGAGATGCTGGGTGCAGCGGGTGCTGGCGGCTGTCCCCAGGGACTGCCCACATCTGGCCGGTGCCAGCCAGCTCCATTCACCGCCCAGCCAGCCCGGGGGTTATCAGGCTGAGCTTTTAAAGGGCTCTCATCCCACTGGCAGGCTTTCATACTCACTACGAGCAGAGCCTGGAGCCGGAGGCCTTGATGGTTTGTCCTATCCTCTCGCGGCCGTGCTTGATGAGCTCTGCGAGGAAAGTTGGAGCACCGAAGCCGATTAGCTGGCGGCACGATCACAAATGCACAGAGGCACATTTGTTCTTCACTGACCTTGCTCTTCTCTCCACAGCTGCCCTCCTCCCCCTTCCACCCACGTACCAAAATAACCAGGAAATTATAGGAACCAGGACAGCTCCCCTCCCAGCCCTGCCAGGAGCCCTCAATAGCTCACAGGACAGGGAGAAGTCCCACAAAACAGGAACCCTCTCCCACATCTGAGAGGAATTGGGCTAAAGCACCACTGCCAAGCCTCCCTGAGCCACCCCTGGGTCCCCAGGAGGGACAAGGAGAGTGCTCACAAGGACGATGTTGTACTGGGATACGTCATGCGCTTGGCACATCCACTGCCCCTTTCATTCAGGACTCTGCGAGTAATTACGGACATGAATGAAACCTTTCAGGGCCCCGCAGGAGGTAAGCCAGCACACACACGTCGCAGCAAGTAAGTGACTTGCCCAAGGACACACAGCCGGTGCCAGAGGCTGGGATTCCCACCGTGGAGCATCCCTGCTGCTCAGCTGCGCAGGCAGTTGCCACCACCCATCATCATCATCACCTCTCCCTTCTCAGAGAGGCAAAGTCCTGAGCCTGCTCCTCCCAATGCAGGCTGAGCAAGCAAAAAGCCCGAGAAGCGCCACCTGTGTGGAGGAGTTCCTTGTTTTGCTTAGGAGTAGATAACAAAAATATTCCAAGACTCAGTTTTACTCCCTGGCTCAGCCCAAGTTTCCCTACTGAAAGGAAAGGGGAAAAAAAAAAAAAGTCAAAACATTCACAGAAACCTACGCACACACCAAAAAAGGTGGCTTTGTAGACACAAACAAGTTTTCATCCTGGAATAGCTCTTCCACAGACCAAGGACTTGGCAGCATCAGCTGCCAAAGCCCATCTCCCCATGAAAGGAGTCCGTAGGATAACAAGTTTTGAGGTAAACACAAGCCCATTTACAGAGCCCCTCCCGCAGGATCTGCCAGATGGAGGGACCTGCCCACTCCACAGAGCCACTGAACCGGGCACCACCAGCAGTTCTGGGACCTGGGGGCAGATTTGATGAGGAGCCAAAAACCAGGCTGCGGTTTTAGAGTCTCTGACTGGACAGGGAGGAGGAAGCAGGAATTTAAAGAAAAACCTACAAACCGTTCAGCAAGTGAGCTTACAACATCAGGCTGGTCTGAGACCCTGACCTTGTCCAAGACTTTGCCCTGCAGCAGGTGGGAGAACTTGTCCCAGCAGGCACCCACCAGTTAGGGACAGCACGCAGGCAGCACCCAGATGGATCAATCCCCATCTCCTCCCCCTGGGCATAGTCCTTATTTCCCTGACAGTCTGGCTCTCCCCAGCTCACCGAGGTCTACTGAAGGTCATCCAACGCCTGCGTCTGTCCCACAGGCTGCTCGAGCCAGCTATCATGGCCACAGCAGAGGGACGTCAGCCGCCCTGCACTGCAAATCTGAACCCCCGCAAGCTTGGTTTTGGCCCCAGGGCTGCCATGGACACTGTGCTGATCCCGGAGGTGGGGAAACTAAAAGAATCTCTTCAGGCACAAGTGAGCATGTCACAGCTTGGGCGTCTTGGGGACCATGTGGGCAAGTCACAGGAACACATGCATCTGGCTTGGAGGCATTTGCTGGCAGCACAAGATGAGGGACAAGTTCCTGACTTGCTCTGAGGGGCTTGGACAAGGCTGCCTTAGCAGCGTCTCCACAACCTGCAGCTAGGCTGAGCATCGCTGCTGGGCAAAGCTGCGCAGCTCTTCCAGGGCCACAGCCTGGCAGCCCTTTCATGCTTCCCTCCACCAGCCCCGTTCTGCTCCACCTCATCTTTGCTGGAAGTGAAGGTACTCAACAAGTCCCCGCTGACCGAGGGCAGCCTTTTCCAACAAAGCTATTTCATTCAATGTACTTGCTCTGAGGCAAGACTTTCTCTTTCTGCAGTTAAGTACCACGCACATTTTTAGGATAAATATTTCCCCATCCCATATCACTTTCTATTCAGGCTCAGAGCCACCTTCTCCAGCCTGAGTCCACCTTCAAAGCCAGGTTAGTTTCTAGTTTAAATCTCCTGAGCAGTCAGACTTTTCCTTATCACTAACAAACCCTGCTCCCCCTAAAGCACAAAGATTTCCTGAGCGCACACACACTGAACAACAGAATCAGAAGTAGGTCACAAAAATACGCTGGAATCCTCGGTTATACGTGCCCGGCTGCATCCCCCTTGTGCCTGCCAGGGCAGCAGGGATGCTCCAGGCACGGCCAGGGCCACAGAGAGCATCAGCAAGCAAATCTAAGAGTTTCCTGACCTGATGTGACTATTACACGCCAGGAACAAACTGCTGCACCCCACAGCCCCCTCCTCAAAGAGGATTTCACCCCAGTGCCCAGGCCAGAGGCATCCCCCAGGCAGCAGACACCCGTTCGCACAACATAAAGCTGCTACTTACAAGTTGGAGCAGTTACTGCAGCTAAATCTCCCCCCACCAAACATCCCTCAGTAACATACGTTTTCTTCCCAGCACAGCACAAGCAGCTCCCTCTTCCTTCAACAGTTCTGCCAGCGGTGACCCACATTCCCATGCTAGCCCAGCGTTATTTGCTACAAACACATTACTAATGCAACGCGTACCTTGCACGGAGAGGCAACCTCATAGACTCGTCATCCGCAAGCTGCCTCCCACCCTCTTCCCTGATGTCACCGCTCTCGGCATCGTTTCCTACCTAACCTAGATTGCAAACCCCTCCGAGCAAGTGCCTTGTCCTCTCCCGCTCTGGGAAGGGCTGGTTGCCAGCATGGAGAGGCAAGGAGGCCTGGCAGGCTGTCACTGGGACAGCAGGCAAGGTTTTGGAGGAAGCACAGGGTTTGGAGGAGCAAGGTCGAGAGAGGGGCACCTAAGGCAGCCCACAGCTTTCATCCAGCAGAGGGGCTGCATGCAGCATAAGGGGGGAGATGCCCCAGTTTCAGCTGAGAGAAGGAGCACGGGGGGAGGTGGGAAGGAGGATTCCTGCAAACACAGGCTTTTACTGGCAAAAAAAAAAAAAAGGCAGCCAAAGCTTTTCTTTGCTACAGATCTAAGAGATAGCTCCAGGCCAGTACTGAGCTCCACTTTCATTCCCATTGACACAATACAGCCCACAGCAAGTCCAGGAAGATGTTAGGAAAGACTTTAGAGGACTTCTTCACTTGGGGTAGCTTTCTTAGCTGCTCCTTGCAGAGCTCCTAGCTTGTCCAATTTTCTCTTGAGGGTCCTTTCCCCTACACCCTAGGGATGCTGCAAACCAGAGCAGGAACCCCAGCCAAGCAGCCCTGGCTCTGAGCAGGCTGGAGCCCACAGGCAACCAAGCACCAACCTTCCATGCTTTAGAGAAAAGCTACATGCAGAGCTGGAAAAAAAAAAACCAGTAGGTGGCTAAAGCTGGCAGCATTTTGTACCAAAAAAAAAAAGAAAAAAAAAACCAAAACCCCAATCCCATGAAAATAGAGAACAAAGCATCAAACACACCTGGGAGCACATCCACCAGCAGAGGCTGTGTCCTGAAGCACGGAAAGCAGTTCACAGCTGGCAAGCACAGAGACCTCTCATTCCTCACACTTCCCGTCCTCGCCCCAGCCCACCCTGCCACTGACTGCCCTCCTGGACCAGAAGCCCAAGGCTCTTTCCTAAAACTCAGAGGAGAATAGCTTTGTTTCCTGCAGCAGTTCATTTAGCCCATGAACACAAACACTTCCCCAGAACAATTACACTGCTGCTGCTGCTGCTGCTGGCTCGCTGCAGCCCTTTAAAGAGAGCAGGAAAAGCTGATCAGCTGCAAAAAAATGAAGAGACACCTGCTGGATATGCCCAAGGAGTGAGAATTTAGGTGGGGTGGTAGTTTTGGATGAGGAGGGAGGGGTGCAGGTGGTGGGTAGGGGCCAATTACATCCTGGCCGGCATCCCAGGTCTTCAGAACAAGTTTTTACACATGGTAGTAAGCTGGAAATTAGTCCCCTCTCCTGTGGTTTAGAGGAAGGTCAAAACTGCCATTTGGTTCAGGTCAAACCCAGAAGAAGCTGCTCCTTCCAGCGTCCTCCACCAAGCTGGGATGGCTGCAGCCCAGGGCAGCCAGAGCGGTGCTTTGCAGCGGTGTTAAACACAAACATAAACACGTGTGGAGGGGGAAACCTGGTGTCAGAGGCATGCAGTGATTTGAGAGAACAGAGACCAACCTCTGAGCAAAGGAGACATTAGAGAAGGGCTGGTGCCTTCTCTATCTCTTCATTAAAAATAAAGCATTCTCTTTTTGCTTCCTGTCGTTTCCTATAAAACCTCCCATTTGCGGCTGCAGCAGGAGAAAATCCAGCTTCCCCGGGGGAGCGGAGGGGCTGGTCGCTGTGGGACAGGTCCCTAACCCCAGGCTACCAGGAGGAAAATATCCAAAACTTCCAATGTGCTCATTGCCATGTGTAAAGAGAGAGGGGAAGCAGTGTATTGTTTGAAATATTGTTCTCTCTCAGGTCAAAGCCTGATTTTTTTTCTCAGCAAACATCCTCAAACTATTAGCATTGTCAGCTTTTAAAAATGTCTCCTATTATGTTTTTATTTTCCCTGGTTTTGCCTCAATTTTCATTGAAGTGGTCAAGTTTCAGAATACTTTCAGCAGCTAACTTACATTTTCAAATCAGTATCTTCTGCTTTTTTTTCTTTCAATAAAAACCTTGGTACTATCAACAAAATCTACTTGATTTTCTTTTCCACAGAAAGGCATCTTTAATTAAAAACCCATTTTCTATCCAAAGAAAAGAAAGCAGAAGGATCCTGGTAGGAAAAAAATTTACCAGCTAGAATACATGAAATATCTAATCTGGAGTGTGGTCAGTAGTGATAATTGTTACTGGTGGACAAAGCAATGGCTGGCTTGGTTTTGTCCGTCCTGCCCCCTCCATTTGTAAGGGTCGCTGACACCCGTGGGCTGTGCACACACTGGCTGTAACTCAGGGCCAGACGTGTGATGCGAAGCTGCCGCCCCCCTCGCACACAACCACTGCCTGGTCCCCGCCATGGGTCCCCGGGGAGCTGGGCTGGGAGTGAGCTGGGACGGCTGAGCTGGGACGGGTGAGCTGGGATGGCTGAGCCCCGGCCAGCCATGCCTTCGAGGCTGGGCTGTGGCACGAGCCAGGCTGGAGCCCGCGTGGAAGGCGTGAGATGGGGCTCTGCCCTCTGCCAGCTGCTCTGCAACCCAACGTTGCGGGAAGACCTCCGTGGGGAAGCCTCCTCCATGCCCTCACCATCCCCGGGGGGGTTAGTGACACCGTACCAGCCAGGAGCATTACCCTTCGTCTTCCCCAGGGCAGTGGAGGAGGGCTCCATCCAGGCCACGTACATAAAGCCAGCCGAAACAGTCCCCTCTCCTTATGGCTGGAGCAGGAGCTCAGCGACCGGCATCAGGCGTCCTCGGGAAGCAGAGCACGCAGAGCCCCGACGTTTCTCCCACTGCAAAGGCGAAGGGCACAGGAGTAAGAGGAGAAACAAGCCCTCGGGTGCAGCACTGGCTGCCCGCCAGCCAGGCATGGCTCTGGGACGCGGGGCCAGCTCCCAGACCCTCATCTGGCCAGTGCCCACCCAGCGCTTGGTCTGGTGGAGACCATCGCGGTGCTCTGCCACCGCTTCAGTGTCCCTCTCTTTGCACTCCTCCAGAAAGTGCTTTCGGACTGGCAGATGGAGGGCACTGGAAGAGAGCTGGGTGGTACTGGTTGGCTGTTTGACTTCTGTACCACAGAAGAAATTTACCCTACAACTGTTAAAGGGAGGTGCGGGGGTGGTTGTTTCCCTGCCCTCCAGAGAGCACATCTGTGCCAGGAAAACCTCTGGCTGGACCTGGGTCCAGAGGTGAGGAGCAGCTCTCGGGTGATTTAACCCCATCTGTGCACGTCCCCTGCCTGGGCTGGGCTCGGGCAGACCACGCTGGCAAAATCAGGCAAAGTGGGAACAAGCCCCGGCCACAGAAAGGTGATTTTTTCAGCTGCACTGGCACACCTCAGAGCCTCCAGACACTGCCTGTGCTTGGAAACATTTTCCTTTTGCCCCGAGGGAGAGGTGCCTTCGCTTCCCCAAGCCCTCTGCGGGGTCAAGGGCTGCACGGCCCCTTGAGCTGCGGCGGCTGAGCCTGGTCCCTCCCTGGCCAGTGCCGCTCACCCCAGGGAAGCCGCACATTTTCATCTTCTCCAGGGCTGGACAACAGGTCCAGCCTGTTGCCTCTACATGCAGAGAAGTGTATTTTATATGCTATGCGTATATGCTATTTTATAGGAAAAGATGTGCTATCTTAATCTCCCTATCTAGCAATATCCATAACCATAATCATAAAAGTATTACTGAAGTGGAACCACACAGTCCTGAGCAATCGGAATTGCAGGGAAAGGTCCAGATAAGATTAAAACAAATATTTCTCTAGAGGGCACACAACAAGTTTCCATCGACCTGCAGTGAAAGGTGACCTGAAATGTTTGGCTACTCAGTCATCTCTGTTGGGTAAGGGACAGGATAGGGACAGGATAGGATAGGGATAGGATATTCTTTAAAAGATCAGAGCCTATTTCTTTATATTAAAAGGATTCAAGAAAGATTAAATAGACTTTTGGTGACCAATGGGGTTGCTTAAAATATATTTTCCCCTCCTCTCTACGTTTTTCTTTTAGCTTCAAAAAGCCAGGGCTCTGCCTCAGGCATTGCCCTTGATTTTGCCAAGGAGTCCCACATGGGTGCTGGGAAGTTTCCCATGTTTTAGTGAAAGGAGCCAAGAGGAGCCCGCTCGGGATCAGATTTTTATACTGAAGGACAGCTAAACTGGGTTTGAGCAACTCTTGCCACTTTCTGTGCCTGTTTCTACAAATATGAACGTGGCAGAATATTACTGATCTCTTTTAAAGCCTTTAAACCTTCAGATGAATAAATGCCTGATCTTACGATTGCCATTCAATTAGTTGGCTGGGAATTTCTTGCTCCCAAGTTTTAAGTGTAGGCATAGTCCAGTGAATAAATAACATGAAGTTAGAAGCAGCCTGACTTGAAGCGACCCTTCCTCTCCTGGCTGGCCAGCCTTGTCCTTGGGGAAGGTGCAATTCTCCTGCTGGCTGTCCTCTCCTCTCCTCCCCAGCAGGACTTCAGGACACATTGCTGCCTATTTTTTAGACCCTTTCTTAAAAAAAAAAAAAAAAAAAAAACCACACAGCCAAAAGAAAACCCACAAAAAATAACTGGTTTTGGGGACTAGTGCCTCTTGTTTGCTGCAGCGCAGTTGGTCTGATGCAGGGTGCACACTCAGGGCCACCACCCGCAGCTCATGCCCCGCGTGTGACCGGCCTGGCGGGGACAAGGGCAGACAGGCAGTTTCCCGGCCGGATTGAGCAAGGCTTAGCAGCTCGGAGACGGCTCGGAGAGCCCGAAACCAGGCCCCTCGCTGCTGGCACAGCGCTGGGTTCGTTAGGAAAGCTTATGGGCGAAGCATCCCTGGGAATGCCTCCCCTCCACCCTGCTCTATCCACAGCATGGGATGCATGTTTTCACCCCTTTTTATCCGCATGTAAGCCTGGGAAGCAACTGGAGCTGGCACAGCTGGAGATTGTCTCCAGCAGAGCTATATATTTGTTCAGCCTGGAGAAGAGAAGGCTCTGGGGAGACCTTAGAGCCCCTTCCAGTGCCTAAAGGGGCTCCAGGAGGGTTGGGAAGGGACTCTGGATCAGGGAGGGAAGTGATGGGATGAAGGGGAACGGTTTTACACCAAAAGAGGGGAGACTCAGTCTAGATATTAAGAAGAAATTCTGTACTGTGCGGGTGGTGAGCCCCTGGCGCAGGTTGCCCCGAGAAGCTGTGGCTGCCCCATCCCTGGAGGTGTTCAAGGCCAGGTTGGACGGGGCTGTGAGCAACCTGGGCTGGTGGGAGGTGTCCCTGCCCAGGGCAGGGGGGTGGCACTGGATCTTTAAGGTGACTTCCAACCCAAACCATTCTATGATTCTATGCAAGCAGCGGGTGGTTTGGCCATGGAGAGCAGCAGCGGTTCTGCAGCGATGCTGAGGGACAGGGAACCCTTGGCCCACCACCTCTGGAGCAATGTAACTGGGAACGTGAGATATATACTGGATCCAGGGCACAGCCCAGTCCAAACTGGGACAAGCACTGCTCAAGGCATTGCCAGGACCTGTGAGCCCCTGTGCAAGAGCAGCAGATCTGCTCTGAAATCTGCTGAGCCCGTCCCTGTTCCCCTGCTCTGGCACCACGCAGGAGCAGTCCTCCCTGCCCTGCTGGAGAGGGGTGAGGGGATGTCCCGTTAGAGGGACGCTGGACGCAGCACTCCTGAGCTTTGCCAGGCCCAGCCTGGCCACAGAGACACAGTCCGGGACACCACAGCCAAACCGACCTGAAATTTCTGGTGCAAACCTCATCCTTCTGGTGCTGGCTGCAAAATCCCAGTGCAGCCCAAACCTCCTTTCCCTGTGCAGGTGGCTCGGGGACACACACAGTCCATCACCAGCTACCTCTGCTGATCTGCCAGCTCCTGAAATTACCCGGGGTCAGAAACACTTGTGGCTGCTCCCCACAGGAGCTCACCCAGGGAGGTGAGCTGGTGCGGGGCTGTGCACAAGCAGGGTGATGGAAGTTTCCTGGAGGAGGCACAGTTAATGCAAGAAACCTTTCCACCTAATATGATATTTCCAGGGGGAATGACGAGGCTGCTCGTCTTCTCTCCAGATTCCTCCACAGCTGGGAAACAAACCCACTGCTGGAAATCAAACTCCCTCTGCTTCAAGCTGCTGTCCCCGAGCCGGAGCCCCAGGGAGCAGCTCTCCCGCCGGCCAGCCGGGTCCCTGGCAGCAAGGGGTCAGTTCTTCACGAAAACCTCTACTTCTACCAGACCTCATTAAGAGAAGGGAAAGTCGCGGTCGTCCCAGAGAAAGTAAATCGGCGTTACCTGCAGAGAGCGAGGCGCGGGGAGCCGGGCTCCGGGGCTGCGGCAGCAGGGCCAGCGGGCACTGCCACGCTCCGGCTGTGGGAACCAGTGCGCTCCGCTCTCCCTCCCGTTGTTTTTATTTTGGCGATTCGGTCTGAAGGTCGAAGGAAAAGTCCGAAGGAGTGGCTATGTGGCAGGAAGTAAATGATTACCCTGCCGGCACTCTCCAAGGGGACCGAGGCAGCGGGGAGCTGGGGTGGGAGAGGAAAATCCCTCCTTGGGGGGATTAGAGGGCAGCTCACCGGCGGGGACGTGCAAAGGGTCAGAACAAAGTGCTCTGTTCGCCGGAGGCTGCGCCGGGTCACATGCCGGGTCCTAGCAGAGGTAATGAGGCATGGGTCACCTCCCAAACACCAGCAAGACCTCCTGGATGTGGAAGAGACCCGTTGCCGGTCCACCAGCAACCCAAGGAGCTTGCCAGCGAGGAAGGAGCCTCGTCCCCCGGCAGCACTGCGTCTGGGGCGGGAGATCCAGGGACTTCTACATACTTGAACTTTGCAGGTGGGACAGTCCTACAACCCTATACAAAACAGATGTGGACAGGCTGGGGAGGGTCCAGAGAAGGGCCACAAAGGTGACCAAAAGACTGGGAAGCCTGCTGTGTGAGGAAAGGCTGAGAGAATTGGGTTTGTTCAGCCTTGAGAAAAGAAGGCTCAGGGGGGACCTTATCACCATGTTCCAGTATTTAAAGGGTGGCTACAAAGAAGATGGAGACTCCTTTCTTGCAAGGAGTCACAGGGAAAAGACAAGGGCTAACAGGTACGTGTTACTCCTGGGGAGATTCCAATTGGACATGAGAGGAAAATTTTTCACCATGAGAACCATTGGAATAATCTCCCCAGGGAAGTGGTAGATTCCCCAACGCTGGACACTTTTAAAGTTCAGCTGAACATGGTACTGAGCCATCTTGTCCAGACTGTGCTTTTGCCAGGAAAGGTTGGACCAGATGACCCTTGAGGTCCCTTCCAACCCGGTATTCTGTGATTCTGTGAACCCCACTTTTGCCTGCTGCGTGCCCCTCCTCTGCCTCCACGCTCCCCAGCCTGGGCCACACGTACGCAGGAACAAGCACCTGAGCAGCCAACGAGGACTGAGCCCCATGAACACATCAGAGCTGAGCCCAGAGGAGCCCTCTGGGAGCCAAAATCTACTGCCCTCCATTCATGCCCTCCCCCATCTGCTCCCTGTTCCTCTCCCTTCCCCTCTGCAGGTGCGCAGCACCAGTGGTCACCACATCCCTGCATGGGCGGGTGCCCAAATAAGGGTTTGATGGTTGAGCATGCTGGTGGAGTCACTGCTGGTCACTGGTGGAGCCTCCACCTCCTCACACAAAATACAAACTTCCTATGCACAGGGCATTTTCTGATTACTCAGGAAGGTTTCATTCACCCTCAAAAGCCCTTTTGCGCCTGCCCCTCTCTTGGGAGCAGACCACGATGTAGTGGGTCGGTAGGTCCCACAGCTCGGAGAAAGCACGCACGGCCGGACAATTACTCGAGCATTTGTCAAGCTACTGACCTCTCGCCATCAGCACGTGCCTGTCCCAGCTGGGCCTGTGAATCCCAAAGCAGAGAGGAGAAAGAAAAAGGGTCACTGGATAGAGAGGCCATCACAAAAGCAAAAGGGTGAGCTGAGGTGGGATTTGAGTACGCAGATGGGTACAAAGATGTATAAAATCAGATGATGGAGAATATTGGTGACGCCATCAAAATAAGCATTTTCTGAAATAGTCTGGAATACGTGATATGGAGCATCCAAGGTTCATGAGGCCAGGACAGCCAGCTGCCACCACAGCCAAGGTCTCCAGCTCCGTGTGGGTGGGGAGAAGGCAGTGTCGTACCTGCCCCTCCGTGAGCTGTGGCACCAGCAGCAGCGCGTGGAGAGGAGCGGGCTCAGCCCTTGCCTCGCTCCAGCTCCCACCGACGGTCCTGTGGGGTGGCACGGCTGTGTGGGTGCGTGAGTGTAACAGAGATTTGATATTACCCTCATGTCTCAGGAAACAAACCCAAATAGAGGTCCCTATTGTACTTGAGAAACCATAAAGACACAGAGGGAGAAATAAATCCGTTCCCTGCTAGTGCAGAGAGGGCCTTTGTTTGTCTCATTTTCAGACTGAGAAGGTTTGGAGGATGGCTGCAGCACATGACCAGAAGCTACGAAGATGCAGACAAAAGCCATTTGGAACAGAGACCAGCCTTTGTCACCGTGCTGCCTTTCCAGAAGATTTCAGCTTTGCCCAAGTTAAACCTGCTGCTGTTTGGGGGTTTATTTTGCTCACTGCGCTGCATCCCCTGCTTTACGTGCTGCACCGCTCCCACAACACTGGGTTCACGTCCGCTTTCACCAGCATCAACGCAGCATCAAAATGTCTGCTGCAGCCAGCTGGAGACGGCTGCCTCTATTTCAAGCCCAAGTCACAAGGGTTGCACCAACAGCCACACTTGTTCCAGCCACAGACAAGTTTAGAGGGCAAAGCCTCGGCTTATCGCTCTGGCTTGCTGAGTGGGCTCGTTTCGCAAGCTCGTCGCACGTCAGCCGCGAGCGTGCGTCGGCACCCAGCAGAAACACAGGCTTGAGCAAAACTGACAGCGAGACAAAGCCCGTTGGGGCTCTCTGGATAATCACTGGCTTTACCACAGCTGAAAGCTACAGCGAGCCAGACGCTGAGATGCCCTGTCATCCCTGCGCAGCCTCCTGCCAGGCGTCACGGGGGAGGCAGAGTCCCTCCGGCCAGGCAGTGTTTCCGCTCCCCGGGAAGCGGGGGCTTGGAGGGGCTGTGCCTGGGCAGGACTCGGGGATTTGGGGTGCCTTTGCAGGGGCTGAGGGCACGCTCTGCTCCCGCTCCCCTGCTCTGCACCCTGAGGGATGGGATCAAGGAGCCCTCGGCTGCCCTGGCTTTACCCTCATTGTCACAAAAAAGGCACAAATCATCTTACAGCCCCAAACACACTCAAAGCGGGAGCCATTTCTGTTCACAACAGGGGAAAAAATAGTGCTGAATTAGGTTTAAAACCTCTGCAAAGTTAAAGCTTCATAAAACCGTTTCCGTCATGACGTGCCCTGAACCAGAGAACCTTTGGCCCCTGAAAAACACAAAGACATGGGATAGGTTAGTCTGTGAGCATCCCGCATCCACGCGGAGGCGGCTGCCCCGCAAGGAGAGGCGAGCAGGCTGCACCACCGTTGCGGCATGGCAGCTCTCCTGGCTGCATCCGTTCGCTTCCTGCAATCCCAATGGGGAACAGCGGGAGGAAAGGACCCTAAAACCGCTGCGTGCAAAGCGGTTGCAAGCCACGGATGCGTTGACCTTCCAGGGCTCCTCAGCTCTCCACTTTCTCCCAGGAGCCGAGGGGTTATCTCAGCCCTACACAGAGCAGGGAGAACATGGGCTGGATCTCCTCCCATGCTGGTGCCTTCTCAGCACCCTGCGGAGAAAACAGAGGTGGAACAGAGCGCTCACGGCAGGGGAGAAAGCAGCAGGCACCCACGAAGGAGGAGCTCCTCGCCCAGCTCCACCGGCCGGGCGGTCTCCCCGCATCCCGGGCGGGGAGATGCGGTGGCTCCCGGGCCGAGCCGCGCCGTCGGGCGAGGGCGCTGCGCCGCCGCCGGGACCCCGGGCTGCGAGCGGGGGGGCACCGCCGGGGGGACCGGGGAGGCGGGGGGGGTCGGATCGGGCTGCCGGTGCCTGCCGGCGGGGCGGGTAGTCACCGGTCACCTCCACCGGGGTGGGGATGGGGATGGGGATGAGGATGAGGATGGGGACGGGGACGAGGATGGGGACGAGGACGAAGATGAGGGTGAAGATGGGGATGGGGATCGGAATGAGGATGAGGATGAGGATGAGGATGAGGATGAGGATAGGGATGGGGATGAGTATAGGGATGAAGATGGGGATAGGGATGGGGATGAGTATAGGGATAGGGATGGGGATGAGTATAGGGATGAAGATGGGGATAGGGATGGGGATGAATATGGGGATGGATACGGGGATGGGGATCAGAATGAGGATGAGGATGGGGATGAGTATAGGGATGGGGATGAAGATGGGGATAGGGATGGGGATGAGTATAGGCACAGGGATGGGGGTGAGGATGGAGATGAGGATGAGGATGGAGATGGGGCACAGCTGCATCCCTCAACAAAAGGAGACCGGCTAGGAGGGAAACGCGACTCATCCGGGGGGGCAGGAGCCCCACCACGATGCCCCCCCCCCGCCCATCCGCGGCACCACAAGTCCCTGTCCCCACGCGGAATAAACCCCACAGCTCCCCTGCGCTTTCCTTTCGGAGGCTGCGGGGGAAACCGCCCGAAATACCATTTTCTCCGGCAAGGAGCATCATCCCCCCTCCTGCCCGCAGCCCCTTTGTGCAACCCCCCCCCCGCCTCCCGGTACCGCATTGCGGAGCTGCCCGCTGCCGTCGGGGGCAGCTCCGCCAGCTCGGACCGGGCAGACGACGACACCCCCAGGGGGTCGACACGATTTGGGGGCAATAAGAGGAGCCCCCCGGGGACCTCCGCTGCGCCCGAGCTGCGGGAACGCTGCCGGTGGGTGTCCCCCACCCATCCCCGCTGTGCAGCGGCAACGGACGGACAACGAATTAGTTGTTGCGGCTTTTAAATCGGTGTAAAATCGAGGTGGTTTCGGTCACGGGTGCGGAGCGTGGGGCTGATCCCCGCCGCGGGGGCGGCCGCCCCCGCGGCGGGGATCAGCCCCACGCTCCGCACCCGTGGGCAAGGTGGAGTGAGTTTGGTTAAAGCCAGGGGGTGCCCCCAGCCCATTATTTCGTTTATTTTCCCTCCCCTCCACTGCATTTGTTTGTTTGTAAGGGGTTTCTCCCCCCCCCTCCCCTTCACAAGAACCTCCCTCTGCCCCTGCCCAACTCCTCCGAGCCCCCCACGAACCAGGCCAGCCTCATCCACTATGTTTTCTCTTTATTGTTCGATATATTTATGTACCACATTATATGTTAAAGATAGATTTTTTTTTTTTCTGATATACATTTTTCATCTTATTTACCACAATGACACCACACGTACATTGGAAACAGCTCCACAGATCTGGTAGATTGCACAGAATGAATTGTGTCGTATTTTTCTTCCTGTATCCTGAACGACGTCAAATCCAACAATATATTAATTTTTTTTTTTTAACTTTTCATAGTTTAGAAGTAACAATTGTTAAAACAAAACAAAACAAAAGTCACCGAGAAGCGGACTCCAGGTCTGCAATTTCAGCCAGAGGCAAAACATTGTAATCAATGGGAAGCGCCGTTCCTCGGTGTGAATTTGGATGGAAGAATTAAGCAGTCCTGACATCTATGTGACTACGGTGTAAACATTGCAGGTAACTGGCATCGCTGGTCATCAGCCGCTGCTTGGACTTGTTGGGCTGGTCATACAATCTAGGTCTCATCTACATCCATCTCACACAGTGTAAAACAAAGGTCCCTGCTCCCAGCACCCACAGCTGGTTTGCTTCCGTCTGTGAGCACAGTAACCCAATCCCATCGGATCGGCACCTGTGTTTCAGCTCCTGAAACACTGAATTGCATATCTGTAAGGAATATTGAAAACTGTGACTGTTTCCCAACAGGTCGTTCGCGGGGGGCCAAGCTTCAGGCAACAAGTGAGGAGATAAGGGTGGGGCACCAGATAATTTCCTTCAAAAAATTCTAAACAAAAAAATATATTTAACTCTTAGCTTATTTAAAAAGACGGCAGGGCGAACACTTTCATCTCTTCTTATTTCCTTTGATTTGCAGATTCTGTGACATAGAATTTGTTGGATGCATGTAACGAAAATAATGACTCTTTCCATTAAAGGGATGCAGAATTATTTGGCTATGCGGATGTTCGATGCGATTCTCCTACTGCAACCGGCTCAGGCCCCTCCTTAGTCTTCAGCGTTGGTTCTGAAGGCCTCTATGAGGCCTTCTAAAGAGTGGATGAACCCAGAGACGCTGCAGATACCGCCTATAACAAAAATGGCGACATCAAAGAAGACGTGATGCCACAAGAGCTTCCTCCACAAGAGTTTGAGGTGGAAAAGACTGGGGAGTAGGAAACAGAGCCCTGCACCTGTGAGGCTCCCAGTAAGACCCATCAAGAGGGCAAAATGCGGGACATAGATAGCCATGAGCAGGGTGAAAACTACCAGGGCACACCTGAGGGTGAGTCCCCAGGATTTGAGCCGCCCATCACCCCCGTAGCAGTTGGGGAAGAACGCCCTGTTTCCATCTTGGAAAAGAGACCGCTCCAGGACTTCCACAGCCGCAAAGAATGGCAAGGGGTATGAGAGCAAGGCTTTGGCCACCAAGAAAATGTTGACTACTGCCCTAATGGTGGATGGCAAGTTGTCTGTAATGACTTCCTTGGTCTCATCAGCCCAGGTCAGGTAGGCGACCAAGGCAAAGAGTCCCTTAAGGATGCAAGCTGCTATGTGAGTCCAGTTCATCATGCAATGAAACTCCTTGGGGTTCTGCATGTTCCCCTCCAAGGAAGGCAGAAAGATCTGAGAGGTGTAGCTGAAGACAATGATGCCAATGGAGATGGGGAACTTCTTCACGTCAATGTAAAACTTGACTTTGTCCCAGGCCCAGTCGCGTGCCCTGGAGAGGCAGTAGGCAATCACCAAGATGTTGATCACAAAATGGGCTAACGTGCAGAGCAAGCTGAACTTGGAGACTGCCTTGAGGTTCTTCAAGAACGCACAAGGCAGGAGCACTGCCGTGGCAATGATGGACCACGACTTCTGGGAGACGGGCAAGTTGGGGAAGCTGTTGTACATCAGGTTCCCACTGACCACCACATAGAGAATGCAGGTCATGACCAGTTCAATGATCTGAGCCACGTTCACAATTCTGCCTCCGAGGGTAGGGAAGCGAGGAGCACAGCACGCGTTCGCTATGTCCACGTAGGAGTCTCTCACCCTGACTATCTCCCCATCCTCATTCTCTTCATAAAGACAGGCAATAAGGATTTTCCCAGTGTAGCAGCAAACCACTGCAGCGAAAATTATTAAAAAGAGTCCTAGGTATCCACCATGAAGGATGGCATAGGGCAGGCCCAGAACAAACATCCCCTAGAAAGAGACAAAATGGAAACCGTGTTGCTCGTCTCACGGAGGGGACCAGGCAGGCGCCCGTACCCGGGCACACGCAGTCGCACAGTCGCAGTCACATGCACGCTCGCTGTCTCGCTGGCACACCATCACACCCACGCAATCGGTCACACAGTCACGCCATGCAATCACGGCCACACATGATTCCACACACCCCCCTTTCTTTCTGACGTAGCACCCCCCCAATCACACCCGCACAATCACACCCGCACACTCACACACACCCGCATAATCTCACCCCGGAGCACCCAGAACAAGCGAGACTGTTTCGGCGCCTGGGCTTTGCCCCAGTCTCTGCCCTCTCTGTCCCCAGCCCCTCTCAGTGCACCAAGACCCCCAACAACCAGGGACCCCTGGAGGGCCCGGCCAGGGCCCACCCCAGCGCAGCCCCCCCGGGGTCTCCCCTCGACCCCAGCCCATGCGCTGGGGCAGCCCAATGTGGGGGACACCGGCCAGCCCGGCCCCACAGGGATGAGGTATGGGGCTTGGGGCCCAGCGACCCTCCCTGGGTCTGCACAGTACTCTTGGAGGGGGGGGCAAAGCAAAGAGATCCGGGTTTGGGGTTTTTTCTTTCTTTTTTTTTTTTTATTTTTTTTTTTCTTCTCCCCCCTTTTTTCTTTTTTTTTTCCTGTTTTTTTTTCCTTTTTTTTTCCTATCCTTCCTTTATTTTTCTTTCTTTTTTCCTTCCCCCCTTTTTTCTCTTATTTTCTTCTATATTTCTCTACCTTTCCCTTATTTTTTCTTTCTTTTTTTTTCCTTCTTTTTTTTTTCTTTTTTCCCTTTTTCCCCCTTTTCCCCCAAGTGGGTTTGCGATCACCCCGAGGCCACCGGCGAGCCGGGCACGGGGCCGGGCGCGGAGCCGGCAGCGGGGCCGGGGGCGGGGAGCCCTCCCCGGTACCCGGCGGTGGCGGCGCGGCGGGGGTCGTACCTGGATGGCGTTGGTGACGTTCCAGCCCGCCTCCCAGGCCGTGATCTTGGGCTTGCCCTGCCCGGAGAGCTCCGAGCAGACGCCCGCCTCCTTGGAGGCGGAGGGCGGCAGGGGGCCGGTGCCGTCCCGCTGGTAGTGGATGTCCCCTTCCAGGGGCGGCTCGGCTCCCTCCTCCCCGCCGTCGGACTTGAGGATGTCCATCTGCAGCCCCTGCCGGTGCTCCATGTCCAGGTCGTCGCAGTGGGCGAACCCCACCGCCTCCTCGTCGGTGGCCGCCTGGAAGCCCATCCTCGCGAACATACCGCTCATCTTCGCCTGGGACTTGTTGGACACCGAGGTGGCCACGTTGGAAAGCTTGCTGCGGAGGAGGGTGGCCATGGTGGCTGGTGGGCTCGCTCCGCTGCTCGGGGATGGAGAGACCCGACGGGGCGGGCGAGCGGCGGGGCGGCGGAGGGGAGCTCAGCGCCCGGCGAGGGTCGGCGGCCTCTGGGTGGTGGTGGGGGGGGGTTGAGGGGTGGGGGGCTGCTCCGAGCCGCTACCTCCGCGTCCCGGCGCAGTGCGAGCGGCTCCCCGCCGGGCTGCCCAGGGGCATGACACCGCTGCGGGGAGCTGCGGGCCCCGCCGCCCGCTCCGCGCTGCTCCGCGCCGCTCCGCGCCGCTCCGCCGGCCCCCGCGGCGGGATCAGGGGGCGAGTCGGGAGGGGATGGGGCCGGTGGGGGGGGTGGCTGTCAGCAGCCGACGGCTGTCACCAGGCGGGCAGCGCAAGCCCCTGGCAGAGCGCTCCCCGTCTCCATCGCAGTGCGCCCACCTCGCGGAGAGAAGAGGGAGAGGGGAGAGAATTGCTGCATTTCTGGGGGAGGTACCAGCCTCCCCGGCCAAGCCCAGCCTTCCCCCCCCACCCCCCCGCCCCACCCACGCCCGCCGGGCCCCGCCGGCAACGCCGCAGCGCAGAAACACCCCCCACACCCCCCCCACTCCGGCTCCGCAGCCCCTGCGCTGCCCGCCCTGCCCCACACCCTGCCCCACACCCGCGCCGCCGGCCCCCGGCTTCCAGCCCCTTCCCCACGGCGAAACAAAAGAGTCCCACCGAAGGGGCGGACAAACGGCTCTCCAGCAGTGCTTAACGGAATTTTCCTCCCCGCACCCCCTCCTTTTTCTTTTTTCTACTTTCCCCCCCCAAAAAAAAGCCGTGCGACCCCTTCGGAGGCTGAGGAGAGCGGCGGGGGCAGCTCGGGCAGTGTGTCCTGCCGCAGCCGCGGAGCACAGCGGGGTGTGGAGGGTTTAGGAGGGAACGAGGGTTTAGGGGGTCTGTAACGACTCGTGCGATCTGGGCGCCCCGAAACCGGAGGGAAACGGGTTCCCGTTCCCGCCCGGGGCTCGCAGCCGGGCGGCAGCGCCTCTGCCCCGCCGAACCGCTCCGGTCCCGCCCCGCAGCTGCGGGACACCGGCACCCGGCGGGGATGCTCGGCTGGAGGTTTCTCCTCTTGGTCCCCACGATCTAACGTAGACATTCTCCTTTCTTTATTTTTTAAAAGAAATACCGGTATTTTCGTTTTGCTGCCAAACGCTTATACTTGTTTGTAATTACAAAGCCTTAACGAGTTTTTCTTTATTTAAAATATTTCCGAGGTGAGCAGCCAACACAGCAAACAACGGAAACGAGAAATCCCTGTCCTGTGCTGTGGCAAAGACAAGTAGAGGGTGGCAGGGAGAGCGTTGGCATTTTGGGGCAGTGTGTGTGAGGGCACGTCCCCTCTGCTGCGGGGGGATCGTTTGAATCGTTAATGTTGGGTTTTTTTTAAAAAAAAAAAAGAAAAAAAAATGGTCCTTGAAAGGGAGGGTGAGAATCTGTGTTTCGTTTGCTGCTTTGGAAGGTAAAAAAAGAATATTTTTGTACTACAGATGGACGGAAAAGCCAGCGCTAAATTATTCCCTAATATCGTTGTTGAGGGAGAGGGGCGGGAGCGCTCGGGCTGCGGTTGCAGGCGGGATGCGGCACCGAGCAGAGGTGGGGAGCGGACACCCCTCGGGTCCTGGGAAAAAAACCTAAAACACCCTTGTTTGGAGGTTTTTTTGTTTGATTTTGGGTTGTTGGTTTTTTCCCCCCCCTACCAGAATCCAAAAGGAAATTGGACGCAAAGGGTCTGAAATGCGTGGGGGGAAAAAAAAAGTATTCCCCGTGAGGGCGTTACCCCTAACGGGGTCTCTCGGCCGCTGGTCCCGGCGGGGGCTGCTGTGGCAGGCGGCCCCCCCCAAAAAATGGGGCTTTTTATAGCAACCGCTGCTCTGCGAGGGGAGGAAGGCGGCTGAACGAGGCGCATCCTTGGCTTTGCGGGGGGAATTATTACATGTCAGTGCACAAATAGGTCGAGAAAGCCGAGCGGGGCACGCTTTCGCCCCGGGTTCAGCAGCGCCCTGCCCGCACCCGGGGCCGCGGCCGGGTCCCGGCGGGCCGGGGGTTCACCGGGGAAAATTAAAACCCACCGGGGGAGGCCGCGGGGGGCTCGGGCCGTCACCGCCGCGCTCGGCTGCCGCAGCGTCGGCTTCGCCTCTTTCCAGTCCTGGGAAACGACTGCTACGATGAACACCTCGGGGGGTTAATTCAACGATTTCTTCTTCTTCTTTTTTTTTTTTTTTTAATTTAGCCTAAGACAAGTTCATTGTGAAAGAAGACGTGAAGGAGACCTATTTCTGGAGGCTGCAGGGGGCATCAGGGAGAAGAAGGAAAATTCACCCGAACTGCTGTCTGGTGCGTGAATATTTCCTAAAATCGCCCCCGCAACCCCCAAACCTCAGCCCTGCCCCGGCTGGGGAAAGGGGGTCCCAGCCACCGGCACCATGCCAAGGCTGGAAGAGGTGGGCTTTCGGCTGCTCGTCGAGCATCCAGCGCGCTAGGGATGTGCCGGGCTCGGGAGACACCTCTTAGGGGGAAAAATAACCCCAAAACAATGAAAACAAACAAACAAAAAAACCCCCAAAGCAATTAAAAAGCCCCCCAAATCCAAACGAAAACAAAACCGACAAACCCCCCAAAACTGCAGGGAGATTGAAAATAAGCCCCGCTTGGCCGGGCCGGTGCGGGGATGCGTGCCCCGAGGCAGGGGCTCCCTGCGTGGGCCGTGGGACCCGCCGTCCCCGCTCGCCCGAAGGACCCCTCACCCTAACACCCCCGGCAAAGCACCGGCTGCCTGCCGAGTCTCGGCGGACACCGAGCAGAATCGGAAAAGGGGGGTGCAGGAGATGCAGGGGGTGCGCGGGGACGCCGCGGGGGGATACAGGGGATGCTGAGGAGCTCAGGGGCTGCAGGGCGTCCGGGGGATGCTGGAGATGGGGGAGTGGGGGGTGCCGGGGGTGCCTCTGTGCCCGTTCGGTGATCCTACGCCCGGTTCTAACGCTGGGAAGCCGAGCCCGTACCCGCCGCCTCCCCCCGCCGCTGGTGGGGGGCACCTCAGAGCCGCCTCCCCCCCGCGCCGGCACCTTCCCGGGGATCCCTCTGTCCCCAGGACGGCGACTCGCTCCTGTCCCGTTTCCAGAGGAGGAAAAAAAAGAAGACTTTTTGCAGCAGCGGCTGGGAAAAAAAGACCCCCCTCTGAATTTTTACCGGCGGCTAAAAGCGGGGATAAAGCACATCGAAAGAGTGGGGATGGGGACATGGCGGGACGGGGGGAATAGAAGAACGAGGCAGAGGGAAGAGAGGAAAGAGAAGCCCGGAGAGATGGAGAGGAGGGTCAGGGCATTTACCTCTGCTTCTCTCCCCATCGCCGCCCGCAGCGCGCCGCTCCGCCGGGGAGCCCGAGTGGAGCGAGCAGGGGGGGCTGGAGGGGCGGACGGTGGGATGGAGGGATAGAGGGATGGGTGGGTGGATGGATGGATGCAGCCGCGTCACTCCTGGGCTCCCCCTAACTCCTAATTAACCCAAGCAGGATAACGGTGCCAAACCTTATCCAAAGGTTAGCGGCTCTCGGGGGAGCGTTTGAGCTGCAAATCATTTCAGATGAAGCTAAAAGGAGAGCGAGCGCCTGCAAACGAGCCGTAGTCCTCCCCTCTGCCAGGGGTTGACGCTGGGGGTTTCTGGCACTGTCTGGTTTCTCTGCAGCCGCTCTTCGGGGCGGGCTGAGGGTTTCGTCGCCCCCCGGGCAGCCCTGGCAGGGCTCGGGGGGGGTGCAGCCCTGCTCCTGCAGGGAACAGCTCGCCCAGACCCCCCCCATCCTCCCTAGGCACCAGAAGATCCAGCCAGAAGAGTGACTCTGCCTTATCTCCGCTGAGCAGGCTCGAGGGGCTTGAGGTTGGATCTTCTGATTAATAAAGTGAGGGAAAAGAGCTATTCATGCTTAAAAATCATTTAAGAAAGGCAGAAAAAGTCAACCCCGGGTGGGCTGCCTTTCTACAGCCCTCACTGCAGCCCCTCCACAGGCAGTAGAGTGCAGTGGCAGTTGCGTGAAGGTGCAATTATTTGGGAGTAAGATGAGCACCACTGCACAGTCAGGTTCCCAGACCCCAAAGGATTTGATTCTCATGGGCTTCGGTGGGCTGTGAACCGCCTCAAACACACTGTCCTGCAAATTGCGTCCATATGGAAAAGCAGACTTGCAATTCCTGCATGCTCAGCTTCATCTTCCTCTGTAATACACACGAAAAGTGTGGGTGTCCAAACACAGGCATGTATCCCCCCGATTCCTGCACAGCCTCCTTGCTTATGCCACAGTATTTCCCCACACCCCTAAAACCCGCTGCCAGGCATCATCAGCAGAGCTGCCAGCTGCAGAGACAAGGAAGGCCGGGGGGGCTCCTTCTGCCTAACCAGCCGAGAAGCTTCCCCAGCCGCATCTGCCCAAGGACCAGCCTGCCCAGAGCAGAGCTAAGGCATGTCAGCCCAGACACTCGCTCCTGGAGAAGCAGCCACCCCTCCCGGACATGTAGGTGTGTACCTAGAGATGTGATGGCAGGAGTCAGAAGCCGTCCACCTTGCCCCTAGCCGTTGCTAAAAGCATTTTCTGAGTGTATCGCCCAGGCCGTGACCATCCCCGCAGCATCAGGGATGTACAAGTTCATCCTCTGCTCTCCACCACGAGTGGCTGCGCAGCAGCGAGCTTCATCCCAGCTCTGCCTCCCTGTCCCCCCTCCGGCACCGCGCAGGGGAACGCTGACAGGATAATAAAGAGTTGCACAATATACTATAAAAAGGCAATTAGATAAACTGCTGGATTGGGACCAGCTCTCGTGACCTAGTTAATAGCTCTGGGAATTTCAGGAGGGCAGGGAAGGAAAAGGCATCGGTGTCAGTCCGTGGTGCGGGGCGAGTGGGTTTTGGAGGGGAGGGAGGGCTGCGGTCTGCAGCACAGCGTGCTGGAAACGCCCCAAGAAAGCAGCCCCGGCATAGTGTAGCAAACGTCCCTGCTTGGCTTACCACGTCTCCTTCTTGCCCATGGCTAGGGTTTGCCATCAGTATTTAGGGTATAGAGTGAAAGCGCTGGATATAGAATCAGTTCTCACGCAAGCTGCTGTTCGGTCTGTGCTCTGGATATTGAGGCTGAATTCATGCACAGTACGGTGTTCAAGACAAAGACAGCTGTAGCCAGAATTACAGATACTTTGCAGTAAGATAACCACAATGGAGTAAAATCCAAAAGCAAAGTCTGCAGGAGAAAGCCCGCAATAGTTGTCACCTCTTAATTTCATTTTTTTACTGAACACAAAATGGCTGCCTAAATTATAAAGGCATAAAACAAAGAGCATATAAAGGGCTGGGAATATCATAATTTTAGATTAACATGTCTTGCAGTAGGGAAATTCACCTGAAGAATACATGAAAACTAAATAAAGGCTTCTGGATTTAACCTTACTATTCCTAAAATAGATGACTTCTGATCTGTAATTTGAGAGGCAGTTTGTACATGGATTTCTATGATTTTCATTCCCCAGAAGGGAAAAGCCCTGATAAAGCATTAGCATCTATAAACTAAAAATTCATTTGCAATTTGACCACAACATGTTTTCAAATATACTTCTGATAAGTTGGAAGTAAATTTAACTCAGAGTTTGTCTTTATTGTTGACATAAAAATTAAGTGATAGCCATTGGTTAATTGCGATGCCAAATTCCCAGCTCACTATGCAAGTAGTATCGTTCCCACGAGCTTAACAGCATTTTCATTGACTTAATATATAAAGCTTCATCACTGTCAAATTAAATATTCATATATGTACGTGCTCTTGTATTTCATAGGAAATGATTATGGACTAGGAAAGCAAAGTGCATACTTCCTGCACCCCAAGCTTTTTAAAGTCAACTGGCGAATAAAAAGCCCTTCTCTCCTGCTACAGTCGTAGAGTCTAAGTGTTGTTTTCCAAAATTAGACTATCGTGCTCCCCAGTCCTAGATTGGCTGTTTTCCTCCAGCATAAAGTTTTGGTTGTTGTTTTTTTTTTCTTTTTATTTGTGATTTTAAACAAAATTGGGGTCAGCTTGCAATAAAAGCGTGAGTTGCAGAGGCCTGAGCATCACCTATAGCTATAGACTGACCGTGGTGACGGCAGCGGCAGCATCCATGCCTGTCTGGCCCGGCCCAGCCCGGTGTGTTCCCGGGTGGAGCAGGAACCGGGACCCTGCCTGGGAGGGCACGTGTACGGCTGCTGGGCTTGGTCAAGGGACAAACGCTTATGATGTCCCTTGCTTTCTCTGCTGACCCCAGCCCCGCTCTCCGCGGGGAGCTCAGCTCCTCACACAGCTGCGTCCGGACCCGGTAACCTCTGCCTGGATCTGACCCGCCTCCTCCTGCTCCCGTACCTGCTCAAATCCGGGCGGGTAAATGCTGCTTCAAAGCACAGAATAAAAACTGCTGTGACAAATGGTGACCGGTCTGTACAGGAAATTTCTCCCTAAGCAGCCTATGGTCAGATGATGCCCCAGAAGTAGAGAATTTTTATATTATCCATTTTTTTTCTCTTGTGTTTTTTATCTCTTTTTATTTTTTTTGTAACTTTTTTCTTATTTTTTTTTAATCGGAGCAGGCTGTGAGGAAGGGCCTCTCAGAGCAGAGGGATGGGGCCGGCAGCCAGCTCGCCTTTGGGCTGTTTCTTGTCAGGAGGGCTCAATCTCAGCCAGCTCCATCCCCCATCTGTCCGTTTTCCTTCTCCATTTTGTGTTCAGCTCTGATACAGGCAGGTGGATGACACAGACAGTTGCTCACATCTCTTGCAAACATCTCCCAGCCCCATGCAAAAGCCAAGACCAGAACATTGGGGAAAACCTGGCCCCCATTTTGAGATATTCCTGGCAATTCAGCCAAGGCGAACAAGGGAAGGCAGCAGGCACAGGCTTGTGTATCTTCCCTCAACAGGACCTTGCTCAGTATTTGGGAGTGACACAAATACGGTACACCTATGCCAGGGTCTGGTGCTATCCACAAAATTGCAGTCGGGTCTCTGAACCCGACCCCCACATCTCTCTGTGGAGCCTCACGCACGAAGGCTGCAATTCCCAGAGGCAGGATTTGGACGTGCAGCCTCCATGTGCTGATATCATCAATTAGTTTGGGGTTTGGTTTCTGGTTTGGTTTTTTTTTTGCCAGAGGCCAAAAATAAAAGCCACGTAAAAGATACAGTTAAAATCTGAGCCGAGAAAAACACCGCATGGGGCTATTACTCTGTTGTAAGGAAAACCAAAGGGCAAAGCGAGGTACGTCATCGCTCGATCCAAAAGGAAAGACAGCTCAGCCCACAGCAACACTTCCAGTGCCGCTGCGTTTGCTGCTGGGGAGGACAAGACAGAAAACCTCACCTCATGCAGGTGTTTGCGAGTGCTCTCGTGCCCACTGCTAGCGACCGGGATACCGGTGCCTGTGGGCGAGGGCTGGGCGCTGCGCTCCACTCGGCNAAACCACAAATAAAGCAAAGCAAAAAAAAAAAAAAGCTGCTTTTTTTTGCAGAAAGGCTCCAGACACATCGTTCACTTTCATCCCACACGTAGCAATGTGAGCACTGCAATGCACAGTGCTGGGAAAACACGCTACAGCCCAGAGAGGGTGACAGCGCTGGGCTTTCCGCAGCCGAAGGAGGACCGCAGCCTTCCTGGGACTAACGGCGAAACCGAGGGCAAATGCACGGAAATACGGTTTACCCATGTCTTAATGCAAGCAATAGACAACCCGCTTATTTCTCTCATGGCTCAAACAGATCAGCTCATCAGTGTCCCGGTTTGCTGTTCCACCCTCCCTCTGGCGAGTGTCTGATCCTCGACACAACGGAGCAGCAGATCATCTCACGCTGCAGACAGCTCCTCCGTGCTGACTCCGGATCAAGTCACGGGGACAGCACACATTCATTATGGTCTAAATGTAGCATTCCTATATAGTTTATCAAATACCCTGACCTGAAAAACTTTCAGATTAGGAAAATTGGGACGGGGTAGTATTTACTGTCCTTACGAGCGGGCGAGCAGCGTGCCACGCTGCAGGGACATCTCCCCGGCCAGAGACAGGACAGGAGTCCAGCCAGCACCAGGGGTCTCAGCATCCACCCGGTATGTGGGGAAGACTAGACCACTGCAGAGAGGCTTTTCTTCTTTCATCTAGTGTAACGCAGAGAAAAAACCCACATATTGGGACATGACTGAATTTATCCCTTGCCAGGAGACAAGAAGAAGGGAACAGACCATGCGCTGCAAATCGCAGCTGTAGCAGAGGATGTATTTTTTGTGACTCAGCAGCGTACGCACTGCGCGGCTCGCACTGACCCACAGCAAACATTTCCGCAAAATAGAAATTTCACCTTTTACCACTGCTGAAAAGCCCACGGGAGGTTGGCTGTCAGGCTTCCCGGCCAGAGGCCGAAAAGGGCTCAGGAACATGCAAGGTGCAGCCAGCCCGGAGCAGGCAGGGCGGTCCTCGCACAGGGGTCTGCTGCCAGGAGCCCCCGGGGTCCCTGGTTAACTGGTGTTACTGGGACAATTGTTGTGCCCTTACATAAATTTAGCTTAAACCTTTGAATTAAGAGGGGAAGGCAAAGGGGATTAAAGAAAGTACTTACCAGTAATAGTGCTTGGCACCCTCCCCTCCATTCATGTATACATATAAAAAAATAAATATATTATATATATAATATATATACATGTGTATATGTACTCATCATGACACATACCTCCTTGCACCTGCAAAACCAGGCAAAACTGCTCCTGTTACTACCAAGAGAGCTGAGAAACCAAGAACTCACACCTGCGGGATGCTGAATCCCAGCTCCCTGGCCCCGCTCCGTGCT
>RSEF01000020.1:3749863-3770147 GCA_003993805.1 Himantopus leucocephalus
TGCCTTCAAGCCACCCCATACGGCTCTCTGCAGGGTGGTTCTGATGCGGGGCCAGACCCCGCACTCACGTCAATAACCACAGAAGGGCTTTTTCTACTTGCGTGCTTTGTCCTCAACAGCAGGTTCAGCCTCTTCCACTNTGCGTGCTTTGTCCTCAACAGCAGGTTCAGCCTCTTCCACTCACCGGTGTCCTGAGATAGACTTGTTGGAGGACAAGGGCTAATGTCTGGTCACCCTCTTGCAGCACTGTGTAAGGAGCATGCAGGGGCTTGCTGTGAAATGAGCTGAGGAAGGATNTCACCGGTGTCCTGAGATAGACTTGTTGGAGGACAAGGGCTAATTTCTGGTCACCCTCTTGCAGCACTGTGTAAGGAGCATGCAGGGGTTTGCTGTGAAATGAGCTGAGGAAGGACGGAGGGAGGGTTTACCAGCCACGAGGTGAAATCTGTCGCTGGAAACAAGGCAGAGATCTTCTTGTTCCTGCTCAGGGCCATTACCAAATTTACAACATGTGTAAAAGCACAAGGCTTGCTCCCCTGACAGCATGCCCAGGAGAGCCATCTCATTTCACCGAGGTGACAACAGCTCTCCCACACGGACCTGAGCGCAGGCATCACACGCGGGGAGCTGCGGAGGGGTCTCAGCTGCAACACCACCAGGAGTAAAAGCACATTGTTAAAGGTGTCAGTTTATAGCATACAGCTGGGTCGAGGCAGAGATTCATTTTCACCTTTCTGAAATTGTTGCAAAGCCTAAAAGTAATCTCTTTCCCTAATCTTTGAGCATTGGGAACCGCTGCCTTCATCCCTGTGTGGTGTTTACTCTGAAACTTAATGAAGGTGACCTGTGTATCTGTGTTACTTGCAAACAGCTCTTTTGCTGTGCTTCTTACAAACCATGTGGCTGAATAATCAGTGGTACAGCAGCAGGAAAGTGTGCAGCATCCCAGGAAGCTGCCTTCAGATGTTCCCAACCTTTCCATCACCGTGTCTGAGGGATTTCTGCTCGTGTCATCAACCGCACGACTGTACTTACCTGCATAATAGCTGTGCTTCCCTCTTCTCCTTCCCAGCAGTCTGCTACCAGGAACTGGAATACAGCTCTGAGGTGCTCTCTAGAGTGATAGTGAAGAAAATTCAAAGCTAAAATGTGGTTTACTGTTTGAACATTTAACACCTCACCCAGATTTCATCAGCTTTGAACTCACAATCCACTGTACATTTCCTATGCTTGAACAGGCATGCCGTGAGTTGTGGTTCACATCCAGCCGCACCACTGGAGCACTTCCCTGTGCCCACGACGAGCCTGGGGAGCGGCTGTGCTATGTGTCTATGTATGATTTGCATCAGCAAAAAAACCCCAACCAAACAAACAAAAAAAGCCTGATGTTGTAAAGAGGCGTTTCTGAAGAGGCACACACCCTTCGGCAGAGCACTGCCTTATGAAAGAAGCAAGTTTATTGCCTGAGCCATAATAAAATTGTCTTTTTAAATGTGGAGGTGGCAAAACGTAGGGGCATGCCCTGTGCGTAGACATAACTGTTATATATATGAATACAGCGGCTACAGTAGGTCATCTTTTTTCCCCATAGAGTTACAGTACGGTGTGATGTGGTTCATTTGTCTGATGCCCTTAGATTCTCTCTAGGGCACTTTTCTGTAGGTTACTGGGCCAATACTGGAGATGCAGCCACTCATCAACATCCATCCTTACCCCAGCTACCCCTTTGCTCAGGGAATTACATTGCTCTTCGGGGGCCGACAGAGGAGCCGCCAGCTCCGACTCGCGCCGTTCAAAACGGTCGAGCTGAGCAGATTCAGAGCGACGAGCCCAGAACATTTTGTTGTGCTGCTGATACGCTGTGCAGGTATTGTTGTGACGGACCGCCAAATGCTCGGCGTACACAGACCAAGGGGCTGCGATGATGTAGATAGGAGGCCCGAAGCAGCAGGAGGCAATGGGGAATTATTCCTTGCCTTATCTTCTCCGCTCAGTGTACGTCATCATTTCTGCCATTCCCCGATCTGGCAGGTCCCAGAAGGACACATCTGCCAGTGCCGCTCTCCTGATAAGGGAAGCTCCATCACGTACATTTGTAGTTTCTTTCCTTACACACTTTGCATAGCCACAACAGTTATTCTGCATTTCTTCGATCTAAAGAGATTTGGGAGAAAGCACATGCAATTAATTCTAATTAAAATGCATATATTGGCTGCTGGTGGCACGGCATTCACGGTGGAGACCAGACCTGGAGACCTGATATTTGCACGTCACAGTGTAACATGCAAGTTTATGCTGAATGCTGTGATATTTGGTGGGAAGCAATATGGTAATTACCTCAGAAAATATTGCCTGCACAAAAAGGTGTGATGCACATTTCCCTCCCTCCCTGCCTGCCTCCCCTCTCCCCGTATTTTAACAGCAGCAATGAGATTTAGCGTAGCATTTGGAGATGCTCCGTACAGAGCAGCCCACCCCCGAGAGCACCATTTTCCCTGCCCTGCCTGCAGCACCCACCCAGTCTGAGCTGGAGCCTCCGGCTTCCTCCTGCAGTTGTGTCACCCTGTAAATAAAAAGCAGACAACTTTAAGGTAAAGTCTTCCCCTGCACATTCCTATGGCCAAGGTGATTTCCACCACCAGCGACTCAAACATCAAAGCCAAAAAAGCAAGTTACAAAAAGGAAGGTCACATATTTATAGTTACGGACATATAGAATCCTTATCCTATGCAGGCGCATGGCAATATTTACCTACTTACCCAGCGATATTTACTTGCCTAAGGTCAACAAATTCCCCTCGGCTGCAGGGGATCTGCTGTGCCCCGCGGGGGGCCGCTCTCAGCTAGTGCAAGTTGTGACTGCAGCCGGTGGAGATGTCCATCTTGCACTGGTCAGGATGTGAATTTCGAAGAGTCCTTGTTTCACACTGAGCTACAGAATATCCAGGGAAAAAAAATAAAAAAGGATTAGCCTGCAATATCTCCTCAGCTGGAAAAGAGAGACACTGGCCAGGAAGTTTCCATCAGCTCATTTAATGGCCAACCTCTGATTCACAAGTGTGGCTCTTTTTGGGCTGAAGCCCCTAGTTAGCAAACATTGTACGTATTAAAGTCAACATCTGCAGTGTCGGGTGATAGCCCTCAGCTTTTGTGCTTCCTTTATAAAAGGAGCCCAGGATGAAAACAGGACAATATTCTGGAAAGTGAGATGTCCAGGTCTCGTTTAAACAAGAGCTGATGGCTGGGAAAATGCACACCATGTAACAGCGGGATATTTTCTGCCTTTCAGAATGCTCCTCTTTGTTGGAAATAGACTAAAAGCAACTTCTAGACATCAAATCAGGAAAGGAAAAGCTCTGCACAAATAAGATGTGCCTATTTACTCTATTCATAGACAAGAAAAAGTCCATATTCATTTACTTTAAAACACGGCAAAACACCCCGCATCTTTTTCTATGTCTCAGCACGCCTACTCAAGAAAAGGCAACGCTAAACCTTATTTTAGTCACAGGTTTAGGGGAAGATAAATATTTTGGTCTCTACCTTTAAATCACTATGCCCTCGGTATTTTTTTTTCCATGTGCCCTACTCTGGTCCCAGCCCAAGAGGTGGGAGAGTTTCCATTGCTTTCGGGGTGGTGGGGGGGGCAGATCAGGCCCGTTGGGGATCGCAGACCTTGTCTCTTTCCTGCATTTCAGGCCTGTGTGTTTAAGAATTGGCTTATTGTCTAGCCTGCTAATGTTTTCAATTATGTGAAGCCCAATTCAATATCTCTACCTGATTGGGAGGCAGCAGGAGTTGGCTTTTTGTGTTCTCTGACCTAGAGCTGACTCCATTTGCTGCCTATCTGACTAACTAGTGAAGCAGAAAATGCACACAATACAGCACAATTAATGACGGAGTCTGAAAAACACACCAGATCCCAGCGGAGAGGAAGAAATTAGGCTCTTGCACAGTGAAGGAGTTTGTTGATGATGTTTTTCTATTTATAACAGTTTGAAGGGCGGGGGTTGAGCTAGGCTTAGTGGAAAATCCTGACTATTTTTTTTCTAAAATTGGCTTAATCTTTTTTTTTTTTAATTGATGATTATAATACTAAAATTCGCACCAGCTGCGTAGCCCTGCGGAGTGCCAAGAGAGGGAGAGGGTTTCTCTGGCCTTTAACAATCTGTCTCTCTTGGCAAATACGGCAAAGTATTTAAATCTACATAAAGAGAAAAATAACTCCTTAAAAATAATTGTCAATTTCTGTAACTTGCTCCTCTACTATGCTTATATACTACCATTAAACAGGATTTTATGGCAAAGATATATATGAAATACATAAGTTTGACCCTTTACTTTTTTTTTTGCCCATCCAAACTAAACTAGAATTAAAAAGTCAAATCTACTTTTGTCCTAAACACTGTCTGCTGTGCCATACTGGAGTCAGCCAGCTGTTTATCATTATATACCCTCGAAAAACAGCAAACCTGGCGCCGCGTTCGTTCTGCTGAGTTAGGCACGTGCAGCCAACCCTCGCCCTGATACAAGAGGAGACGCGGGCAAGAGCTACCTCCCATCAGCACCACTTCAGCTGTGGCTCGGACTGTAAACACAGTTTGTAGGAAAACACTAATGCTGTGTTAGCAATCACTAATTTCATTAAGTTCACTAATGGGATGGGTCTTTTTAACTGCCTGGTCTTTAGCTCTTGCATACCAGATGCCTTTGGACACTGTGAAAGAACCAGTACGAGCAGCATAAGCTCATTAATGTGATGATAATAGAGTGAACAGGACCCCAGGTATTGAAATGGGGCGTAAGAAGGGGAAAGAGCAGACAGAGCTATCTCAAGACGTCATCTTTGTAGATCAGGAATCACTGCGCTTCTTTTCAGGCTACTTAATGAGGAGCAGATCCTACTTCTGCAGATGTCAGTAGGACACAGATAGTCCTTACTAATCTTTTTTTAAACACTAGCTGTCACATTTAAATATTTAATCTAGATTTTGACTTATTTTTTTGTCCCTGCCCCGGAAAGCTGCCACATGCCCTGTACTCCCACAGCGAGGGTTTCCTTAGCAGGGCTGTTCCCGTTGTCCTCACCCACCACCTGTGACACCTTAGCACAGCACACACGTTTGGAGGTGACACAGTGGGCACAGGATGCTGTGGGCTGCAATACCATCGGATCTCTACTCCTGTTGGCTCCAGTGTAGCAGCAGGATCAAGGTGAGGAAGCTGAAAACCTCTGTGCAGCATCTTCATCAGTTATCCCAAGGGGCAGCGATGTGTTCACCAGATCTACAGCATTCATGTTACTTTTTAAAATAGAAATGCTTTTTAAAATAGAAGTGCTTTTTAAAAAACCTGCACCACGTCCAAGAGCCAAGATCTCACACAGCATTAGGAGAATTAAATAGTAGCTGTGCCGCCTCCTGAATAAGCACACGAACACACTGCGTGTTGGCTTTCACAAGGGATGGCAAAGTCCAGGGCAACTTTCTCTCTAAAGGCAGGGAAGTGCACAAGACCACATCCACAGAAGTTGGTGGCCATTGCAAAATGAAGCACTCAGGAGACCAAAAGCTTCAGAGTCGAACTTTTTCCTACAACCTTAATTCAGCATCTTTAAGCAGATACAAAACGACCTTCCAACCAACACACTTCTTTATGGGTCCTGCCTCACATTGCGCATGGAGAGGGTAATGCTCCAGGAGAGACTAAATAGCAACATTTTCATTTATTTTCACTGTTCGCTGTGTGGCCACAATCTTCGTTGATTGCAGAGAGGTAAACACTACTCTGAACGTACAAGTATTTGTTTCCCCACAGGCCATTTTTCATGGCAAATAGAGCAACCAGATTTTTCCAAGCACTAATAGATATAACTGCACAACAATTCAGTAGGACACGGCAGCATTATTCCCATCTTACCTATGAAGTACAGTGCTTAATTATATAGTCAGCTCGAAACACACAGGCTCTCATGTTTTTCCAACGGAATTTAATATTCTTCAGCAACTGATATGTTCAAAATCCAAACGCTGTTTTCTTTAATTGCAGATTGGAAGAGCTGTACTACTGAAAAATCAGGTCTAAGGGTTGTGAAATATCACCGTAGCTCTACATGTGTTCTTTAATTAATAGTTTTTGAAAAATAAATATTCTTCACAGCTTGACAACATTTATTTTAATACAAATATCTTTTGTTCATCCTCCCTGGGGACCAGACAGTGCAAGCACACAGCACCAAGCCAGGCCAGGGCTGTGATGAGCAGGACTGTGTCATTTGTCCCTTTCAAACTTTGCAGCATTTGCATGTTTTGGCACTGAATTTCTAATTCTCTCCTCTTTACAAGAGTCATGGAAGTTTGGAGATTTTGGGCTTTTTTGTCTGTTTTAAATAATTGATTACTAAATTAGCATTAATTTTAGTACAAAAAAAATTGAAAATATTTCAGAAATTCCATTTCCCCTTCACACCACTCCTGCTTTTCTGCACTTTCCAGCTGTTTATTAGGGAGACTTCTCACTGGATCCAAGTGGCAATATAGGGCCTCAAGAGAGCTTGCAAATGGATTCTCAACTGATGTTTAAAAGCCTTCTTTTTTTCTAAATGGGAGAGGCTAATGAGTTTTAATTCCTTGGAAGGTCAGCTACTTCAATAAAAAGGGATTTTTCTATTACTGGCAAGTCATCCGTTTTGGAGACTGGTTTACTTATTTATGTATGTCCTGACCGAAAAGCATTTGCTTAAGGCTGTGCTTTGTTATTGAATAAATTATATGGAGTACTGCTGGAGCGGGTTTTACTTTGTAGACATTCAAAAGGAAAGATAGGTGGAATGCAATAAATACTTCAGCTGAAGGCCAAAATTTGAGCATCCCTACCAGCACCCTGCTATATAAACAATATTCATATGCTCAGAGGACTAAAAAAATACCCACAGAGTGGCTTAGGAACTACAAGAACAGCAACTAGGTCTTGCTCCCGCACTAAAGCCAAGAATAAAATTTCAGATTTTGATACACAACTTGGGCTCTTTACCTGGTTGTTACCACGTCTGCCCACAGTCTGGGTTCGCAAATCTCACGTTAATATCCAGCTTAGTCAAGGTTCTGCTGCAAATTATGCCAATGAACATCACTAGGTAAGGGACAACCAGAGCAGAAGGCAGCCTCAGGGGGATGGGGCACATAGCCCTTTTCTAATTCTCCCTGAATATTTAGAATTTGGACACTACCATTCCTTATTGCCTAAATAATGTGAAGCCAGGAAAATTAATGTCCCCACTCACATTTAGCTAGGCAAAGGGATTCCTGCTGCACACGGAGAGGAGAAGCTGTCAACTGCTGCTTTCTCCATGGAGATCCTGCAGCCATCGCAAATCACTTGCTGTTCTGCCCCTGGATAAAAAGGTGACACTATTTTTTGGAGGAGTTACACAGCTCTGTTCAGCCATACACCAGCCAGCGCAGAATAAGTTTTTTCACTGGCTTCCTCCCCCCAGTCTGGAGAATCATTCTCCCTTATCCTCAGTCCCATCCTTTATAGAAAATTATCCGAAAGGCGAGAGAAATTTTCCCAGTTTCAGGAAGAGAAAAGACAACACTTCTGCCTCTTGCCACCTCCCTTGGGAGGGAAGCTGGAACAAGTAAACGGGGAGGAGAAGAGAGAATAAACCTGCTGTCCGCCTTAAGGGACAGAGTACACTGCAATACTGCTTGGTGGTCTGGACAGCTTTCAGCTGCTGGTGGAGCACAGGAGAGCCACAAAGAGCGCTGGGAGGGGANAATAAATCTGCTGTCCGCCTTAAGGGACAGAGTACACTGCAATACTGCTTGGTGGTCTGGACAGCTTTCAGCTGCTGGTGGAGCACAGGAGAGCCACAAAGAGCTCTGGGAGGGGAGGCTGAAGCCCTTGATAATGTGTCAGCAGGAGCAGGAAAAAAAAAAAAGGTAGATGTGAGGTAAGGATGATAACTTGTGCTGGAGCACATGAACCCCAGTGCTGTCTCCCACTAGAACTCCCTCTTGACAAACGTGGTCCAAATGTGGTCCACACAAAGCACCAGAGCTTTGGCGCTCCCTCCCAGAGACACTGCAGCTCACTGCCAGCAAGAATGGGATGGAACGAGCTTTGCCTGTGTCCCCAAAGAGCAACGCTCCAGCAATAGCCGAGCACAGGTAGACGGAATGGAAAAGCTGGAAGAGACTAACCATCGAGGGACGATGTGACACCTCTCCCAGCAGTGCTCACCGCATGACGGTTGTGCTCAGCATCTCACGGCCGTGGTGCTGCCTGGTGAGGACCCTCCGTGCAGGGACAAGGGAGTCTGCTGGGTGCCATCCCCTTCCTTGCATAACTGAGGAGCTGCAGGGGAGAAAACCAAAACCAGAAGCCTCAGGAGTGAGATTTATTGCTTGATTAATATCATCCTTCCCTTCCCAATGACCCCAGTGAAGAAAGGAAGGGCTGAGTGGCTTTATCTTTATTCAGTGCCGTGGTCCTTCTGGGACACTTGAACGTGATTGCATCATTTTCAGTGTCAGACTTGATAAGACGTTGATTGTGTTTCCGCGATTTTCTGTGGCGGAGGACTCCCTCGGCAGCCTGGATGGTTAATGGGAACTGACTGGCTCTCCGTGCACGTCAGCGCAGTTCCCTTTGGCTTCCTGCTGTAGCACATTAACACAACAAATTAACATTGTAATTGCCTTTTAACTATTTATCACTGTAGAAAAAGGGGGGGAAAAAAAAAAAGAAAAAAAAAAAAAGGAAGATCACAGGCAACAACCCAGGGAATAGCTTAGGAAGGCAGGTCTCTGTCTGCACCTCCCTTTATTTCTATTTATAGCCAGCCATGAAGTTATGCTAATAAACAGCCAACTGCAGGGTATGGCAAATCCCTTGCTTGGGCACAAGAAAAGCATCGAGTTAAATACATTCAGCTTACCCAACTCACTGGACCAGTGTGACTGCTACCGAAACCACGGGGATCTAACAGCAGCTTCAGCGGCTTTCACTTAGATCTGTTCAGACAGCAGAGCCATTCCAAGAGCGTGTACGTTTGGCATGTATATATGTAAATCAAGCACATGATAAATAAAACAAGGAAATTCCAACAAAATACCCAGTATCAATGACTCAGACTTAATCAATTATTTTGGCAAAGGGCAATTCACTGCAGTTCATAAACTGACTCATCTGGGAGAAAATAGCCCTTTTATCCAAATAGCAGCATAATGCATCTGCCACCAATTTCTCCAGAGCAATTGCATCAAGAACAGCATTTATTGTAACTCTCCTTCGCATACAATTGGTTGTTATGCCATTTTCATGTATATGCGGCAGTATCTAAAGGGGATTGCATCAGGTCCTCGCATAACCTATATATTTAATCAGATTATCCAATTAAATAGTACAGCCTTAAACAGAAAGTCTGTGGTTCCCTCGAGCATTTCTGGGAAAGCTTTCATTGCTTGTTCTTCTACTTAAAATGTACTAGCAGCACTGTCTCCTGCAGCTATTTTTAGGTATCCAGACATTTGTAAAGCACCCATCACTAATTTCTAGATGCCAATACCCTGTTTTCCTCATCAAATCACAGCAGTCAGAAATGTCATGTTGATCTATAAAGTCACAGAACACACAAAAATAACTCGATCCTTTCTGACTGTGAGCAAGCACGGGATGAAAAAGAGATTGCTGATCACAGGGTTTTTGTAGAGAAAGGAGAGGAGGGGAATCCCAGAAGGGTGATGCGATTGCTGTCCCCATGCAGGACTGAGGCTTGTGCCGACCTGTGTGCTTTGAAACGTGCTGGCAGGTACCTTGTGGAGCAGCAGCCACGGAGCCTGGGTAACCTCTGGGATTCCTTACAACTTCCCCAGCAGCCGTCATGATGAGATGATGTGTGACGGATTCAGTTCTTGGGGTGATCCCTGGCTGCCCCATCCCAGCCGTGGGACTGCACCAGCTCTGCCGTGTGAGCCAACGGGGCAGGAGATGAGACCGGCTCCACTGGGCGATCCTTCCCTGGGACACGTGCTCCAGATTTAAGTCTTTCTGCAGCCTTTGAAGCAAGGATCTACAGGCAGGGAAAGGCCTTTTGTCAACCCTGAGCAGGAATTGCTGGAGTTCACATCTCCAGGAGGATTTCACACGTAGAAGGTCATCACAGTGCTCTGCTGCGGACATAACTTCTTCCAGCAGTAAACCCCATGAGGACAGTAACACCTCTGGTTATTTTGCCTCTCAGTCCCCATCTTGGTAAGACATGTTGCCTTACTATTGATTTACAGTTTAATACAATGTCTCCCAAATAATTTATTTTAGCAGTGATTAAATAGGTCACAAAATACTACCAGGAGAAAGGCTGGGAGGTGTTACAGCACCGCGGTCCCTGGAGCGGTGGAGGAGGCGACGCAGCGGTTCAGCACTGTGGTTAAGTGAACGTAAACACACCGAGTGTTGTGACATGGTGTTTTCCCAAGGGCAAAATCAGGGGAGAGTGACAAATTCAACCTAGACTGAGCACACCGAGCAGACTGGTTGACCAGACTCTGCCGGCTACCGCAGCACCCAGCTCCCTCCGAAAACCAGTCACAAGGTCCAGGGATGCCGGTGCGGCAGCTCCGCTTGCGTGCCCCGACGGGACTCCCCCACGAAGCTCTGATGGTGAGCACTTGGTGCTCAGGGGTTTCTGCCAGTCGGGCTCTCGCACACTGCCCAGGCTTGGGCAGATTCGGCAGCGCTGGTCNTTGGGCAGATTCGGCAGTGCTGGTTGGAGCTCCAAAACACGCTCAGTGTTCAGGCACCAGTTGCACCACAGCCATATGAACAGAGTCGGTTTCCTTTGTATGCCACTACTGAGTAAAACAAATGATTCCCTGGCCACTTTTCTCCATCCCTGACACTGAAAGACAATAAAAAAAAAATAATTCGGTTAATCAAAATATCTCTCTTATTTTTCTCCTCCGTACCACCACACACCCCAGGAAAGCAGGTGAGAGGCATTCACCCCTGCGTCAGCTCTTGGACATTCCCCACCTTCCCAACACTCCCTTTCCTCCAGGGGGAAATTGGGTGGAAAGGGGGATATTTTGCAGTCATTAAAAATTCATTCTATTTTTAACCAGACACGCTGCCGTTTCAAAAGCTCCCTGGTGAGCAGGGGATTGGCAGTCTGGGGAAGAGAGCGCAGAGGCAGCGGGGGCCGGTCGGGATGCGGGAGGGGTTTAAGGCAGCAATTGTCGGAGCAGCGGAGATGCTGTCGGCACAGGGAGGGGTTGGCTTCTTGCCAGCCTGCTCCGCGCTCGGAAAAATAGCAAAGCTAATAACCTCAATTACAGCCCAGCCTCTCTGGGGGTAGCTGATGATGCCTTTGTTTATCTGAATCCCAATGAGAAAGCAAAGATTGTTTTCTGTCTGCAGGGGCATATGTTGTACGGACACCAGAGAAATAAGTAGTCCGCGTAAGGGAAAGAAAGGTCAACTATACTTTCTTCCAAAATTCACCTTAGATGCTGACAGTTTTAATTCTGGCTCCTTTGGGCTCCCAAATATTTCAATTTGGCAGTCAAAAGGCAATGAGTCACCTGGAAGGCGGCTACCGATGTTTCAGCCTTGGCTGAAGCAGGGATGGGGTTTCACCCCCCTCCTGCTGCAGCTGTACCACAGCCTGCACCTCCACCATGGCACTCATCGCAAAAATGAGGCTTAAGGCTTTTTAAAGAATCTGGGAGCTATTCTATAACAGTATGTGGCAACTGATTACAAAAATATTTCTTTTATGAATATATTAGTTAGAGAGGGATGCCTAGAAGGAATGGGCAGAAAGAAAGCAGCCATGCCTGTTGAGGTACAGCTCTGTTGAGCCATATCTCGAAGAATATTTGAGGCTTCAGCAACATTGTTGGACTTCCTGCAATTTTCGTCCTTGGTTACAAATTTAATCTACATTCAGGAAATCTGGAAGGATCCGGTAGAGAAACCGCTACCTTTGTCACCAGACAATGGAGTACAGAGCATCTGTGTGGTAGAGGTGAGGTCTGCCTACATCACCACAAAAAAAAAAAAAATAACTACAATAGATTTCATAGAAGATGAAAATGTCACTGTAAAAACCTTTGTCATATTTAAGCACCGTTCCTGCTGATAAAATGAGCAATGCTTTTGTTTACGCATGGTTTCCCTCTGCGTGTCACTGGACACGGAGCCCTGCAGGCTCAGCGATTCAGTTGGGTCTGCCAGATGGTCCATACGGATGGTCCTACATTGCAGATTTAATGCAGTTTACTGTGCTATAACTTCATTTCCTTTTCATATGAAAGGCCGTACAAAGTAAGGTTTCTCAGGACCAGCAAAGCCTGTGATGTTATTCAGTTATGGGCTCCCTTCAGTCCATCAGCACACCCAGACCTGCCACCTAAAGATGCTTGCAGTAATATGCCTTCAGGTTGCATTTGTATAAGTTTCAGTGAGGGTGAACTTACATAATGGAAGTTAAATTTTCTCAATTCCCTTACGAAGCAGAGGCAATCAGCCAGCACTCACGGCCACGTCACGAGTCAAGTCCATGCCCCGTACACGCATGTGAGAAACACAAGTCTTGTTCACCTGCAGTGGCATAAATATGAAAAGACATCTAGTAATTCCTGGTTCCCACTCACCAGATACAGAGAGACAAGCTTCTTCCTGGTATAAGTCAGGAAAACTGTACAGTGCCACCCATTCTTTGGCAGCCTGAAATTAGGCAGGTTAAGGACAGCGTGTTACCCAGGCGTGTTAGATCAGGCTTACACAGACTGACTAAAAACCACCACTCCTCGCAGCAAACAAGGATAGCGAGGTTATGCTGTCGATATGTTTTGCCTATGAAAAACCAGAATCTAACAAGCAGTATTACAGCTCAGGTTAGACAGACCTGCCTCGGGCTAAGCGTCAAATCTTTTCTTGGCTAAGAGAGCCTTGCAATTTAACCTCTGCCTGGACTCACACATGGCTGCGTCTCAAAAAAATCACAGCAGCAGAATTGTGAAAAAAGGAGGAGGGAGTTATTGCGCCTTTGACCTCGTTTGCTCACATTAAATAACAAGACACGGAAGGGTGGAGGCTGGGGTCTCGCACAGCCAGGCTAAACCTCACCATGGGCACGTGACGGTTTGCATCAGCCACAAAGGCACATTGGAAAATTCATAGGAGCCAGTCATACAAGACACATAAAACAAAGCAGATGTCATTGCCTCGTCCTCACTACGGATCTGAGCATCACCCGACCGCAGGTCTCCAACCGCACTGCACCAGTGTGGTGTTGCCCACCGGTACCCAGAGTCTTCACAGCCCAACGCCACAGGCTGTGCCTGCTGGCTTCAAATAATTTTTCCTCCTTTAAAGTCAGTAAAAGTTGCACAGAACTTAGAGCTGGAGGTTTAACCTGCACATATTACCTGATTTTTCAGTAAAATCACAGAAACATCAAACACATGCTTAGGTTCATGAGCTAAACTCTCCCTAGACACCTTCTCCACTCCCCAGGACCCCCAGTGCTCTCCTGCCCCCACACTCCTGCCAAAGCCTTTGCTATTCCTGCTACATTTTGGCACAGCAATGACAACTGTGATATTAACGTCCCAGGCAAAGGCAGCCAGAGCAGCAAAAGAAATAGGAACGACGACAGGATTACTGAAAGAAAAGCTGGGGGGTTTTGTGTGTTTTTTCAACTAAATAATCCAAGGGACATCAAGGTCAATAGAGGCTTGAAAGGGTGCACTCATCACAGGTTAGATACTCCAGTTCAAAATACCTGCCTGGGTGACGGACCAAATTGCAATTCGGCCTATCCTGCAGAAGACATGGTTCTGACTACAATATCTTTACTCTTGTCCTGTGCCAAGGAATTACAGTTTGTCACACTTGGCACTTGCAGAGGTGCCAACCAAGCTCTGCGGGGCACCCACACCCCAGAGCCGGCTCACCAAATAAATACTTGGCACTAATGGGGAGGGAGACCCAGAGGTGACACCAAGCAGCCAACGACCAGCCTGGGGCTCCAAGGGAACGGGGTTTGCAGCACGTCCCCTAAAGCAGTGACAAAGCCAGGGTGGACATGGTGCGACACCACCCAGCGCCGTGGTGCAAATGCTGGTGTTACTGGTGCCAGAGGGAGCTCTGACCTTAGTGTTTGGAGACTGCGTGGATAACTACGTGCCCCTCAACTCCAAATTTAAGTAGCTCCTTGCTTAAAAATAAGGTTCAGCTAAATGTCAACGTAGCCACTCAAACATAATAAATTATGCTTCAGTTTTTAAGCTTAGGGAAATTAAAGACAGTAAAGGATGCTTCCCCCCTCAATAAGATGAGAAAGAAAGAAAGCAGAGGGGACAGCGTGGATACTGTTGATGATTCTGGGAGATCTGTGGGCTCGAGGTTGATTAGCAGTTGACAGTGTCCTTTCTGTGTCAGGAGAAGATAAGCTGGGAGCAGAACGCTGCAGGCAGTTGATAGCAGCAATTCCCAGATCAAGGCTCGTGAGGCCTGAGGATGCAGAGCAGGGAAGATTTCCCGGAGAAAATGACTTGTGATGCTGAATGGTTCTGAAGTTTGTGAAGAGTGCCTTGAGCCTACTAAATAAAAACATATCACTGAAATCATCTTCTCATCCCTACGGAAAACAGTTTTGTTTTAAATAGAAAGTAGTATCTCCCAAATTCAAGCCCAGATACATTTCAAATATAATTAAATTTGCCAAATTACAACTCCTCAGCCATCACTTACAACCCTAACTACTTAAAACCATGCAAGTTTATTCTTGAAAACATCATAAATCTTGCACCACCTCCCCATTCACTCCCCTCCACCAATAAAGGGACACAAACTTCATTAAAACAACAAAAAAAAATCAGTTTTAAAACAAAGCAGTCACGCACAAACTGTCTGGAGGTTTACATGGGAGTGTAGGTGACTGTAAGGACCTGTACGTATTTGGGTTTTTTAGCTTCTTTTAAAAAAAGGCTTCAGTGTAAAGTCTTAAAGTAAAATCAAGCGGTTTATTTGTAGACCCACACCACTGTACAGGGGTGCAAGAGTACATGCTGATAGTTTCCAGATGCCCATGGAGGCCTTTATCACTTTTTGTGTTTCTTTCCAAGGATGCTGTACTCGTTATTGTATTTTATTATAGTCCAGAACTGTAATCTGAACCACATCTGATGCCCCTTTATATACACACATACTCCTGCAAAAAGTCTTATAACCTGCACACACCAAAACACACCAGAGGAATAGTATTATCCTATTCTACACATGGTATCAGAGATGCTGAGAGGGTCAGCGATGTGTTCAAGGTTGTGATGACATTTATAATAAACCAAAACAAAGTCCAACCCTTGCAACTCGTCAGCCTTGCCCCATTCACACAACACACAGCTCTCCTCCCCTTGTTCTGCTCACCGGTCCTGCTGGGGTCTGAGCTATGTCAGATTTGGGTTCTTCCCCTTCCTTGGTATTTCTGAGCTTTTCAAGGAAAGCAACAATTCAGATTATTCAAGTCCTAGCCCCGCAGAGTGCTCCAGAGCAAAGGCACCAGTTCGGCACTGCAGACTGGGGAGAGACAGGTAACTCGGGGAGGGGTTTGATCAGCCCCAGGGATGTAGCTGCTCTCCCGTGTCAAACAAGCTCATCTGCTGTTCACCGCTGACGAAAGGACAAAGAAGCAGCCTGAGCAGCTCCTCGGTCATGCAAAGTGGTACAAACTCTCAGTTGTTACGGAAAATAAAGAGGCAGAGAGTTTCCAAGCCTGAAGCAGGACCAGTCCCCCCCAGCCGGCTGGGCAGCAGAGGGGCTCCGCGTTTCAGACAGACCATCAAGCTTGTTTCTCTGTAAAAGCCCTATAATTTAGATATCAAGCCCAGGCCAATGAGGGCTCAGCAGCCACGATCACCACGTTTTTAGCCATCCAACCTAGCACAGAAACCCTTCTGTAATCCCCTTTTCCTAGCACATTATCTTTAATCATAGGCATAATAGAGATTCAATTTGAGCCCTCAGCTGCATTTTTTTCCTTATTATTCACAGTGCTGTATTTTTCTCAGCAATAAACAATTTTCCCCCGTTCCATTTTGCATTGATCTGCCTCAAAGTTCAAAGAGAGTCTTTTAAGGTTTTTATAGCCCTGCGCGGAAGCTCCTGGCCAGTAATGATGATAGAAACTCAGGGCTTTTACCCAGAAAATTGAATTGCACAAAGCAACTGCCAGGAGAGCACCCGCTTTCTTTGTTCTCCTTCAGATAACATCCCTGGAAATTTGACAATTATTTGCAGCCATTTGCCAGCACCGTTTCCATCCAAGAGCCCAAATCCCACCATCAAGGGTTGCTCCAGCACATGCACTGGCTGCTCACTCGCGTGCTCGGTCTATCCCACTGCCAGAGCAAAGCCTCCACCTAAAGGCTTTGTCACCGGAGGTCTCTGCTTCATCTCCTTCCTCCAGCGCCTTCTCCAGTACTTTCTGAACAAGCAACCTCTTTAAGCAATATCAGTAGTCTCAACTGTTTAAAAAGAAAGTTGCCAAAATGTGAAATTAATCCAGGCTGTGTAAATACACAGTTTCCCCTTAATTGACTCTTTAAATGCACCTGTGTCAATGCAGGCACCCCAGCGATGTATCAGCTTGCGAGACTGAAAGGTCTATTCCCCCCTGGAGGCATCTGGGCTAACATTTCATAAATTACAATCATGTTTTCCTTTTCTGTTAATATTTTCATTCCAAAGGTCATTTACCACACACACACACTCACAGAAGAGAGGAAGGGTGTAGAAGCTGCCTGATTCCCAGACTTGGGAATCACAGTCACTCCTTTAGCGCTGCAGATCTACAGTCTTACTACAGAGATATGTCTATCGACAGCCAGGGCACTCACCTCGAAAAAGCTCTGTTCTTTCGATCTGCATCCAGGCAACGGGCGCAGGTGTGCACCGCTTCTCTACACGTGTATTTGGCTAATGAAGGTACTGGATTGCCTTTTCTGAAGCTGGGTGCTTGAGTTGGGCACCTTCACCCTACGCTAAGGTGCCCAACCTTCAGCCACCAGCCTTGGACAAGGCGCAGCTGCAGCCAGTCTCGCTCAGGAGGGTCACACAGGTGATCTCGCTTCTTCCCTGGGGAGCAGAAAAGAGCAGGGTACACAGCAGCCGCAGGTCGGTGCCAAAAGAGGGACCCCAAAGGTGACCGGGGTACCGAGTCTGATCTATTGCCCCAGCATGAACTGGGGTCTCTGACAAGGGATCCCCAAGCTCAGCAAACCAGGCACTGCCTGAGCCGCGTTTGGGTGAAGAGAAAATTATTCGTACACACAGATCTGAAAGCTTTCCATGAATGGATAGTTCACTTTCTGAAATATCTAAGGAACATAACATTTTTCTCTTACTATTATCATGTTAGCCCCATCCTAGAGGGTGTCAGAAGCTTAATATTAATTAAATAGCAGATTTAAGGTTATTTCTCATAATCACAGCTGTGATCTGAATTATTGCTTGATGATATTCCACTTTTGCCTGCTTGCTGCTTTTGATTGATTATTTGCATTCGCTGGTTTATAATGTGCATGTATTGCTTCGAACAGAGGCATCTTTTTTGATTCTAACTGCATTACATTCTATGGTCGGATGATGGATTGGATTTTCCAGCATACCATAAACACCAGCCCGTTCTTGCCAGCATGATACGTATCTATATTCCATATTCACTCTTCAGTGTATCCTGTATTCAATCATCCTTATATTCATTTCTCCCGATATTATTATTATTAGCCTTGGGGAACTTGTTTTATAGGCTATTTAGTTTGAATTAAGCATGTATGTCAGTCATTTCTTGTTTCTAAAAAGAACACAGATGATAAATGATAGGATTTACGCCTAGACTCAGCTTTGGACTAGTTCCCATCTTTACCTATATCTAAGTATTATTACTATTAGTAAAACAACTGCTGGATTCTTTGTCAAAACCTTCCCTGCATGTATTTTCACTGACTTTTTAGTAGATTCATAAGGCACAATTGGAAATCGCTTTTTCTTTCTACCAACTTCCTTGTTTAATCAGATATGGTCTCAAGAGAAAAAGGTCTTTTGCCATTCTTTTCTCTTGTAGTGCTCAGTGCCGCTTCCCAAAAATAAATTCAAGGATTGATCAGGATATTGATGATATTGCAATCATGTTTCATCTTCATTTTAAGCTGTCTCTACATCGACACTTATTGAAATTTTAATATTTTTAATCAACACACCTGGTCATCTATAGAAACAAGCAAATGTATGGATGCTTACTCTGGATAATAAGATCCAATTAGTGTACTGTTAGTGTAAATTGATATTCACAGTCAAAAGACCACATGTGCAAGCTATAATGAAATATTCAAACATATAATCAGATGTTCGCCCACACTCCTCTTAATGCAGCTTCGTTAGATTTTAATGCTTTATCCCCTTCCTGCAAGTTTTGTAGCAAAGCACACTTCAGATGACACGACGCTCAAATCGTTCCCCACCATCCCAGTAATTTCGCCTCCCACAAATGACTCATAGAACCGTCTCTGGGGATTTCTTGAGTAACTGGCATCCTTTGCGATGGAGGGGAGCACGCTGCTGCCTGTGGCTCTGCGCCCCTTTGGAGCGGGAGTGAGTCACCGTATCCTACTTTGGCTTGAAGCCCACAGATGCCTCCAACGCTACCAAGAACGGTCACGTTGCAGATGGAGAGCACGGGGAACCTCCCTCCTCTGCTCTTTCCCTGGTTACTACACAAACTCGGTGACTCTTATTTACTATTATATTTACTCATAATAGATATTTACTATCTATTTATTCAAANGTTTTTTGGGGTGGCTTCCAGGGGGGGGGGGGGGGTTGTGTCTTTTTGCTTCAGGTTTCCAACTCATACTAAAACCACAACACACCCACTTTCTGGAGGCATTTGCTGTAAGATGACAACCTTTGCAGCAGTGCAAGCCGGCACGGTTGTGTCACATACCATCGGACAAAGCTATACATTAGTCAGCCACAGATCTCCAGGAATAGAAGTGAGCAGCCTAATGCACAGAAGCGGATTATGAAACTATTTTGTCACATCTGCACTGGAAGATTAAAAGCTGTCAAATGATTATCATCATGGAAATGGGTTCTCTAGCAAGGTGACAATTGGAAACAGCTAGGATGCCACCACCAGAGCTGAACACTGTTAAAACTGGCTTTCTTTATCATTTTTACATACGCTTCCAGCTAACTGACCAGAGATTAAGGCAGGGAAGCCTTAAATCAGCTGCAATTTTTCAGACAGAAGTTTTCCTCAGCCCTCAGTATGCAGTAGACAGGATATTTGGGAAGGAAAGGCAGACAAAACAGTCTTAACCCTCCAAATCTGGTTAGAAAGCAAAGCATGTGTGAGCCAAAACATGAAGAGAAGAGAAAGACATCAGCACCCACGACCAGAGGCTATGCCTGAAAATACTACAAACAATTTAAATGACAACGCTTTCTCTCTCCAACCCTGTAAGTATATCTTATAGTATATATGTATACTTATATATAGTAAGCATATCTAAGCAGAATGAATCCCCACGAGCTGGCAGAATGCCTTTAAATCAAAGGAATAAGACAAGAAGGCAAGAAGCAGTCAGCAATGCACGCTGCCGGTCACCTGATGTAACAGCGGGCATCCCTTCGTGGCATACTGCGATGCAGCCCTCTCTGGGCTCTGCTGGGACTTAGTCAATGCCCCTGCAGCCAAACTCATCAAGCGATGACTCAGAAATGGCTTTGAGAGCAGAGACATCCTTGCAGACAGGACTGCGGGAGGATGAGGCATAATGCATCCTTTCCATTTAATCCCTGCCAGTGTGAGCAGGATGTAGGACTCAATTTATTATGGCAGCTTAAAAAAACAATTAAATCCTTTAGCCATCAGAGAAGCAATATTTTTCCATCTCTATTGCATCTGCATCCTGCTGTAAGTATTCACACGTGCATCTGCCCATACCCAAGGCGGTGCGGGCAGAACAGGAGGGACCATGTGCGCTGGGCAGGAGCGGTGGAGGGGACGGGAGTGCAAGATGAATTCTGTTTGTGTCTCATTAGCCTGCCAGCTGCAGCGCTCTGATGGCAGAGATACTTGCCAAGAGTCCCGATTCACTGGGTCATCGAGATCACGGGCTTTGGGACAGAGGGGAGGAAGAAGGCGGGGGTGAAGATATTTTTATGCCTGACCTTTCTCAGAAGGTCAGGAGTTAGGGGGTTGTTTCTTTAAA
>RSEF01000020.1:3793406-3809396 GCA_003993805.1 Himantopus leucocephalus
GGTAGAAATTAAAGCTCTTCCCACGCCAGTTTTATTCTTGGGAAGCCCCTCAGTTTTGGAATGCTTCTTAACCTCTCAGCGTGTTTTCATCTCACCTCCAAAAGCGTGTTGTGAGGAGTAATTTGCGGACTGGCCCCATGGACAGCTGGTTACTGTGGTCCGTTTCTTCTTCCAGTAAGAAGTGCTGTTAGGAAAGGTAGAGATGGTCATTCAGTAACTCTCAGTCACTGGTAAAGTACTGGCTTTGGTGGGCTTTTGGGGAAACCCAGGATTAAAGTGTGAGCCTTCAGAATAATTTCTAGGGAAGAGAATGGGTTGTGTGCTGGCGTTAGGCAGTGTTATCACAGTCTTTGTGGTGTCCGTGTGCCGTTTGGGGTCTGCCACTTGGGATGAGGTCGTGCAGCCCATCAGCAAGGAGAGAACTGCACTTGAGAAATGTTGAGGAGTTGTGCTTACTTTATGATCTTCATAAATAACAAAGGCAGCATTTGTATACTTATGCTGAACTGAAACTAAATGGAGCTTTGTGGGCTTTTCTGGTTGTGTGAGGTTTGTAATTTTTTTTTTTTTCTTTCTCATTCTGAAACTTATGTCTTAACCAGCAGGCTGGACTCTCACAGGGTGGTGTCAGTGTCTCTCCTCTCTTTTGGCTTTCTTGGAGCCTGGCCAGTTTGCAGCAGTGGAGGATTTAATTTTTTTCTTGAAGGGCATGCCTCTATCAACTGCAGTTGTTTTCCCAAGGAAAAAAAAAAACCAGTCATTTTTCCCATTCTGCAACCTGCCTTTCTCATTCATGGTGCTTTTCAAAGGTCATAATATCTTAGCACATTCTAAATGTCGCAAAGGATTTGAATAACTTCTACTTCAACATATGGTATTTATCATCAGTGAACAGCGCTACAAATACTGAGAGCTGAAAGCAAACTGCATGACGGAGTCTAGGCAGAAAGTAAATTAGGTGGGGAAAAATTAAAAATGTGGAATTAGTGGAAGAGCGAGATAAATCAATAAACCCTTTTTAAATATTTGGATAAAATAATACGCTTGAAATGCCCAGGAGAAATTACTGGCTTGTGCTAAGTCCATGCCCCACATTTATTTAGTTTTGTTTTCTGCCTGTTTGTAATGAAATTTTTAAAAAAATAAATTAATAATTGTGTACATTTGAGCTAATTTTAAGTAATGACAGAAATGGATATTTGCAATTTAAAAGTAATGGTCTTTATTAATTAATAGCCAGTAGACGAGCCAGGTTAAATGTGGTTGTGGTCAGAGAAGGTGTGTAGCCAACTGGAGAAGGAAGGAGCATTTCCTTTCATGGCCCCAGAAAACCCTGTGTAAACACAAATTATTTATCAAGAGCACACAGGTCGGAGAGGTACTTGGTACTTTTGTGGGATCTGTTTCTTTTCATTTTGGTTATTTCCAGTTGTTGAAGTACTCTATTATGCATGAGTGTACTATGACTATATATATAGGCATTTTCTGCCGAGGAGGGATGGAACAGGCAGGACTATATGGGGACTTAATGATTTTCCATGTAGGTTGTTCTGAATTCCAGTTTGACTGTTGAGTTTTTCTGCGGGAGTGTCTGACTTTAGCCTTCCTCGACTGAACTGGTGTAATTGGGTCGCCAAGATCTACAGTGGCACTCTTAAGGATGCAGTTGTGCTTTCCCGGTTGGCCTTGGCAAGTAGCTGAATGCCTTTTCGTAGTTGGCAAGGAGATTGTTTTGAACACTTGCCCCATACCTCAGAAAATGTTAAAAAAAAAAAAAAAAAGCTCAAGTGTCCTGGAATGGCATTGAAGCTATTTGTGGAGGTAAACGAGCAACTTGCAAGGGGCCATTTCTTCTCTACTTGCAACTTATTCTGCGTATCTAGTTGAGAAATTAATGCTTATTTTACTGTGCCAGCTGGCCTCTCTCACTTCATGTGTTTGGTGGGAAAACACTGCACTGTTTGGGGCTTTGGTATCTCATTGAGTGCTTTCTGGTGCAGCGGGTTATGGAGGAAAGATAACGGTGGGGAGTTGTATGGGATTTTTACATCGCGGTGAAACTGCTTTCATTTAACTTGTGACTTTTTCTGCCACTCTGAGCAATGTTCGCTTGTTCGGTTTTGCACAAAAGGTATAAATACTGTGTGTAGTTTGTCTTAATCACCTCAGTTTTTGACTTCAGCCCATTGAAGCAGACCGTCGGAGGCTGAATTTCCCTTACAGCACAGGAATTAGGACTCTTTAGAGGGTCACAATTTATCACGTGCAAGTGCAATGTGTCTTGTTTCACTCAAACTGGACTTTCTTAGATTTAATTGAACTCTGTTGCTGTTGGGGGATAGCTGCGGTTTGCTCTCACTTTACTGGGGTATCCAAAACACAGCTGTTACAGGAAAAATTAAAGTTCAGTGAAAAACAAAACTGCCGAAGAACAACATGTTACAGGAGGCAGCTTATCCCTATATGTTGTACAGAAATAGGACTTAAGTTGCCAGAGGCGTTGTTTGTGACCATAGCTGAAGTTGAATTCTCTAGAGCATGTAAAAACCTAAAAAATGACACAGTATAATGCAAGATTTAAAGCTGCAGACAAGCACAGAGCTGTTTTTGTCTGGAAGCATAGACAGGGTCTGTGGTATTTTAGAAAGAAATCACCTTGGACGAGTGACGTGTAACTCTAATAGCCTGGTCATGTTAGTGTTCCTTAACTGTGCTCTCCGCCGAGGCACAGGGTACGTCACAGTCCGTAAGATTTAAACAGCTATTTAGAAGTGTGTTAAGAATTTAAAAAATTTCTTGAGAAACTTAACATGTTTTTTAAAACCAGCATCTGCAATATATCCTGGCATTTGTTTTCAAATAGCTGCTACAGAAAACTTCTCTAAGTGTTTCCATGCTCGGTTGCTCTTTTGTGAGCTGCCAACGTAAATGTGTTTTGTGTCGTCGTGAGATGGTGATGGTGGAGACACACACAATATAGACGTGCTGTTGTCCCAAATGCCCAAGGATAGCAAGGCACAGTTACTTGTGTGACTGTCCCCGTTAGATCTGTGAGAAATACAGGTACCTGATGATGACTTGCAAGTGTATTTGTGTAGGATCTTAGTTTAAGTCATAAGCTATTATGTGTTATTGCAATGATATTGGGCAACTTTCTTTTCTGTTCATGTTCCAGTAAGTGGCAAGAATGTGTCTCCTTAGGGGAAAAAGTATGGAGGGTCTCGTACAGGGACACTTGTAGTACACCTTTGAGTGAGGACATGGGCTACATTGGTGCAAACGGATCAGAATAGAAGGAAAGGCTAAAGGAGTACTTGAGACAAGCGGTGTGCTCAGTAGTATGCTTGAGCTACTATTTTTGAGCTAAAACATTCCTTAAAATAAGTTTGGCATTGAGCACCAAAATCAAGATTTGTTAGGGATATTTCGGACCCAAAATCTGTTGAAATACAAATACTTTTAGGGTGATTGACAATGTATCTTCCAAATGCAAAACATTTAAAAGCAAAATGAAGTATTAATTTTCTTACAATGTTTTTTTAATTAAAATTCTACAAAGGTGTCGCCGTTCACAAAGTACGTTGGAAATATGGTTGCTGTGTCTGTCTTCCCTGTGCATCGGTGGTTGTATGTTTGGTTTTTTTTCCAGATGAGACCTATCAGTAAGACAAAATTGCTGTTTCTTTCTGCCACTTTAACGAAAAGATTGGTTCAGGGGTTGGAAAAACAGATCTTTTCTGCACGTACTGCTCCAGCTCCCAAAGCTGCTACAGTCCATTCAAAATCTGCCTGCTCTCTCCGGCGCTCCTGTTGGACCCTGCCTGCACCGGTGGGTCTCAAGCAGTTCTAAGGATGCTCATTGTATTCTCTTGAGCAAGGCCAAATAAAAACAAAACAAAACAAAACAAAAAAATTGGAAAGAGCAAGAGAAATATTGGGAAATTAGTCACAACATGAGTGGATTTGGGTTTTTAGGGGGTGGGAAGCTTAGAAATTTGGACAAATGGCTGTTACTGAGAATTCCAGCGCCTGGCTGAAAAATCTGTCTGATATTTGCAGTTTGTTGTGGAAACAGTTGTTGCTTGCTTGTAAAAGGCTCAGTGATCCAATCCAGGAATAGAAACAGCGCTTTTGTTGCTTAGAGGCACATGTTGTGATGAGCAGAAATGAACAGTGAGTAACCCATCAGCTGAAAAATGCCACATGCAGGATTCAGGCTATTAGAGAGCCCAAACAAATTCCTGGGTGTCAGGCTGGGGTGGTGAATAATTCATGAGTAAGGAAAGTGTCCACGTTACCGGGTAAACCCCTCGTACAAGGTTTTGCTCAGCCCCTTCTCATGGTGGTGACCTACCAGCTTGTCAAATTCCACCCCCCCAACAACCTTTTTTTGTTTGATTTAACTGAACCGCTGTGTCTGGAATTCAACTGGCATCCATAGCACTCTGCCAGAATTTCACAAGGAGCTGAGGCACGGACCTCTCTGATCTTTTCTTCAACAGATGGCCTAGCGGGGAGAAAAGCATCTCGTTAATGCCAGGAGAGCCGCTTACATTACTTCCCCAAGATCCTGCTTCCATATGAGCAGAGAGAGTAATGCAGAGCATTTGCTGCCACGTTCGTTAGAAGGGTTTGTGGAGCAGTGTGGGATGGAAAGCTGATCCCGCACGGAACGCCGGTGCGAAGGCCTGAGTGTTTCTAGTGCTTATACATTTTTCTGTGGTTCTTTTTTTTTTTTTTTTTTTTANGATACTTCACTCCAGGAAAGCGTAAGAATATCAGTGATTTATTCATTTTGCTGAGCATAGGATCACTCTTGCTGAGATTAAATCTTCCAGGGAGTTACAGTTTCATGTTTGTTTGTTTTTTGATGTTGCGGCAATAAGCAGACAGGCTCTGGCCTGAAGGGGCACAGAAGGCAGCTGGCGTGCGCATGGCAGAAGCAGCTGAACCACTCAGATGTTTGAATCATTTCTGATGTAGTATCACCTCCTTTTCCGTTATTGCGTTAGAGTTCGTTAAAAAGACTTGGTTCTTTGAACTGGTTGACACGATATTCACTGAAATGTTTTGCCCGGCTCCTGAAACTAGCTTGCATTTTAATAAGTGAAGCTCGAAGTCTGACCCTTGGTTTTGAAATCCTCTGCATCCTCTGGTAGCACATCAGTACTGGGGAATAAGCTTGTAATTGGATTTTTAACAGGTATGAGTGTGTTTTAAGTCCTTCTTGAACTCTGTGGATGGTACTGATAGAACATACCAGTAAATAGGGATGAGGCACATAAACCCAGAACTTGGAGCGTAGCAGTCACTCTGCACCCCCTAATTTCTGAAGGAATCTCTGGGACGCTCTTCTGGCAAGCGCAAGTTAGCAGGGTCAGACAGCCGCCGTAGGTAATACTGGTGGGCGCTTCGAATGAAGGTTCAAGTGAGACATAAAGACATTCTGGATTTCTTCTTTTCTATTTCATTATTCAATATAGGAAATCAGTGCATTTTGGTATGCTGCATGTGTTAACGAGGTGTTACTTGTAGCATCCGGATACCTTGTGAGGCACAAGTCCCAAAGAAAATCACAAATAAAACTTGCGAGTTTGCATGTTGAGCTATCAGACAATATCAGCCTGGAAAGACCTCGCTGTGAATGTAAGTAAAAGGCCTTGGCTGTTGTTAGCCTAATGACTTATTCATTAAATAGAAGAAAATCTATATGGACAGAACAAGATAAATCCGTGTTTCTTTGTAAACGTACGCATCAGCACATACTTCAACAAGTACTATAAAAGTATGTACTCTTCCCTAAGGCTGTCATAAAGGACTAAATTATGCTGCTGTGCTATGTGGTGGATATATATTTGAGCAATTCTAACTTTAGAACACTAAGGACGTGTCTTTCCATTAATTAAGTCTGTTGCATTTTGCCTTTAGTTGGGGAAACTGCCCTGGTTGGACCCTCTGAGGAAGGACGACTTGTTTTTGTTGCACACCTTTTGTATCTGCTTTCAGTTTTGGGACATTTATGTGGCGGGGTGGGAAGGGGCAAGTCCCCAATGAAGTTGAGATGTCAGGACAGTGTCTCTACTGATTTGTGAAAGATGGGAAATTCTGAATTTATGGTGTTGGAGGTGGCTTCAGATCCTTCGCTTATTTAAAACTTGGTCTTCACAAATAAATTTTCTGGTAGCATATCTTCAAGAAGTAGCAAAAGTGATTCTCAGTAGCTGAATAGAATTTATTTTTCTTGTGTTTTTTCCCCTGTATAATAATCCTCAAACATCTTTAGTTTGAAGGTTTCAAGGTTGATAACTAATTACCCAACCTTAAGAATTTCTGTAAAAGGCGTTATTCTGCAACTGTTCACTCTAAGATTTCTTGTACTATTTTATTTGAAAGCATTACAGGCTAGCTGATTCTAAAGAGAAAATACCAGACTAATTAGTTGCTTATCAATGGAGATGTCAATGTCGATATTCTTTATCTGAAGTAAAAAACAGTCTCACACCGATGAAGTCTATAAACTAGTAGGACTAATTTCAGGTTGACCTGAACGTTCGCTGTCTTTGCTTTGAAGGAAGAACCCTTCTCTCAATATTTGTTTATTAGGAAAGTGTTGATTGTGAAGAAGCTGGTGGGAGCTTCGCGTGAGGAGGCAGCACAGGACTGATTTCATTGCTTCGCTCCTGCATCGGGCGTTGGAGTCGCTCCTGGTTGTGGACTGACAGGCTTGAGGCCAAAGCCCGTTTGCGGTGTCTTCTGTGGCCACCTCAGCTGTTGGGTCAGCCGGAGCGAAGTGAGTGTCGCGTGTTCTTGCTGCCCGCGAGAACTAAGCAGCCGTGGCGTGAGGAGTGAGCCCTGGAAACCCTGCCCTGCCACGGCTGCCGCCTCGGCGAGAGCAGCCTTGGCTCTGGTTTCGCTGCCGCGTCAGGTACGGCTGGCTGTGAGGTTTAACGAGGTGCTGGGCACGGTCTGCGCTCTGGCAGCTGAGAACGGGCAAAGCCAATGTGAGAGGTGGTGTTTAAATGGTTGTGAAGACTTCGTTTTTTTGGGGGGGTGGGAAAGCTGAGCGGGCGGGCTCAGCGCGGGTGGTCACTAAGTGCCCAGCAGCTCCCGTGGAAACTCGGTGTCCAGCCCTGCCCTTCCTCGGTGGGATGTCCCCGTGTCGTACTGCGCGTGACGCGTGGTTGCAGCGTGTTGAGGAGGGAAAACTGCAGATTGTAGCTTGACTTAACTGTTAGAACATCTTAGACATCAAAGTATTAAAAACACCGTCTTCAGGAGCTTGGTGAGTAATTAAGATTCACACTCAAAGTTGCAAATATGTAGTGCTTCACATCTTAATGCACACTGTAAGCGAGCGCTGAGACTTTTGCTGTAAAGTTGTGTGGTTGAGTACGTGAAATCCTGCCATGCAGCAAGCGTACGTGCCTCAGAATGCAGAGACAGACAAGCAACAGGCGCTTGAGAACTGTCCCTGTAGTACGAAACGTGGTTTAAAGGTGCCCGGGTCTGTAGGGAGCGTGGATGCTGTATTGGAAGAGAGTTGGTGTTCTGCTTTCGTTGCCGTTGCCGCAGTTTGCGGTCAGTGTCCTTAGTCGGTTTTCAGTACTAGTCAAAGCCTTGGTCAAAATGTTTGGAAACATGCTGTGTTGCTGTTGATGTGGCAGTCCAGCTGTCCAGAATAATATTTTACATTTCTGAAAAACAACACACTATTTCACAACTTGGTGCTATATGGAATTTGGGATGCTACTTGATATTTGATTCCTAGCATTGTTGTGTGTGAAATAGGCTTGTTTGACAGTTTTTGAAGTAGCAAGTGGTTAAAAACAATCTTTTACACTGATGTGTAATGGAAATATATTAGGAAAAAAGTAATTATGTTAATGACCCAGAGAATTCCAGGAAGACTAAGGATATACTCTTTGGAAACACAGCGCTCAGAAAACTGATAGGGAACCGGTTGCATGCTGAGTCTAACCAATTCTGTGAACAGGAAGAAATTACTCTCTGCTGTTCTTCCAAATTAGTCCCCTTGATAGAGGCTGTGTGAATACGAAATAGAAACTGATCTAAATGGGGCAAATTGTCTTAATTCTTGTTAATTCGTTTATGTGTTGTCACGAATACACTGACTAAAGAAATCTTGAACTGTTTAAAACGAAAATGGTCTAATACTGGATGCACTATTTTAGAAGGAAAGAAAAATAGAATAGGATCTTTAAAGATTTTTTTTTTTTTTGGAGGAAGGGTTACACTTCGCAAGTGGTATCTACAGCACTGTGAAATCAAAATTTCATAAAGGTATCTGTGTTGCCGATGTAAACCTAGGGCATGCCACCAGTTTTTAGTGGAATACGCTGAGCCTTTGCCTTACAAGGGTGAAACGTAATTGCACCTCCTCAAAGCACAAGCTGCAAGTGGTATGTGTTCAAAATGGAAAGATGTGTTTTAAATGGACTGCCTGTAGGTTGGGAAATTGGATTCTTCCTTACGGTATAATGAAATGAACCTGCAAAGGAAATTGTCAGATGGGAGGACTGCTCAAACTCCATTCCTCTGGTGGGTCGCATCATGGTGCTTTGTACCAAAAGTAACAGAGGGAGCTAAACAAATGGAAAAGAGCTTTGTTTTCTAAATGCGATATGTTTGTGTCACAATCAGCAGTGGTCCATTTCAAGTACGTTTTTTACTCAGCCACTGAAAAGAGTATGATTATAGAGCCGTTTTGAGCAGAACATTACAAAGGGACTATGTTTTAAGCTATTAACACTTTTACTGTTCTTTTAGAAAAAGCATTTGTTTTATTGTGCAGTCTCTGTGCAGTCCCAGTCCAGAGCTGGGAAGGGAATAGCGCTGAGTGTGGAACACCACTGGGCTCTTCGTGTTTGGTCACAGCACTACTGTCCTCTGAGTTACTGCAGATCACAAATCTGATGCTAAACTTGAAGGATTAGTGACACACAGAGTATTCAGGTTCTGTGTTCCAGTGCATCTCAGTGCTTTATCAAATAATCAGAGAAGGCAGTCTAAATGCCCTTTTATTTTTTTTGAGAAATTTTGATAACTTGAGGAATACTTAAGCTATCCAATATCCAATACCATTGTTCTGGACAGGTTAGTTGTCCTGGCAATACAGTAGGCTACCTGTGCATACACTCTCCTTTAAAGGAAAATATTACGGATTTCATGAGATTACTCATAACAATGAGTTTAATGCGGCAGTGTTCCGTACACATGACAAAGTCATGAGCAAGTCATGCAGGTTACTCTGATTAAGTGTCAGTAGAACCTCCGAAGTTAAAAGTGCTGATGCCTATCGGCAATAAAAGTAAAGACTATTTGAACAGTTGTTTTTCAGAGGTATAAACTTCTTAATTTAGTCTTTATTAGTATTCACCTGTGAGTGGAGTTCCATTCTGGTACCTGTGGATGGAGTATGTGTGCTGACACTGCTCTAGTGCACGTGGCGTGGGCGCTAGTAGTCAGTCAAAGTGAAAGCGTCCTTATGAGGGCAGAAGTTGTACAAGAGCCATGAGATTTTTTTGCTGTTAACACTGCTATATGTTTAAGTAACTGCCTATTTTTGGGGCCACGTTGCAAGCTCAAGTAACGTTAATAAATAAGATTCTGTAATGATACATTTTATGTTGTATACAAGCACTGTATGAAGAAATCTTACTTAAATATGCATTTTGAGACACTTTCTTATTTCTCCTGTGATTTTTGTCTCCAAAGCTGTCTGGATGAGTGCGATCTGGAAAACAAAAGGGGGGCACTCTGTTTCCCTATTGAGTTGCCTTCTTAAGCAAAGATGGATTAGGTTAAAGTATCCTGCTGGTTCTTGTGCTACCTGTCTTCTGTGCAGATCAGAAAATAGTTTTGAACAGTTATTTGATAAATGCTTTAAATTTGGGGGGGGGGGTAATCTGCAAAAGATAAAGTTTTGAGGCTAGTTTTCTTCAGAAGACATCTGAAAGCTTTAATCGCTTTAGGGAAATATCAGCAACTTGTAACTGTATGACATGCACACACATATTTTTCAAGGGACTGTGCTGATTTACTTTCTTAGAAGCAGGGCATCTCTCAATGCTTGGTTTGATACTGTGAAGACAGCTGAAGGAGTAAGGGAGTAAGTGACAGCAAGCAGTATTCTAGTGGCAGTAGAAGAGCAGTGTCTGTCACACAGTGTATGATTTTTGACGAAACTAATATTCACCTGGAATTGCCATATTATTGTCAGTGGATTAAAAGTTGTTGCGTCCACAGCATGATGGGAACCTGGGGGGTGTGTTTGTGCATGTGGAGAATGGGATCCAAATTCTTTTCCTTCAACTCTTGGTTGGAATCCACAAGTGAAGAGTTGAATGAAAATCATCCCAGCTTGCCAGAAACTCACCTGGGTGTTTAAACTGGGCTCTAAAAATGAACAGGATGTGGGTGCTGGGGAAATCTCTATCCCAAAATCTATATCAGAACAATGTTGACTTTTGGAGCTGTCTACAACACAAATAACTCTGGCAGTAAGAGTATAATTAAATTATTATATTAAACTAGGGGGAATAGAAATATGATCGTGGACTAGATTTTTGTAATAGAGATTAATGGGAAAACTGGAAGCTTAATTGCATCCACGTGCTTGGAAGGTTAGTTCGTTCGCATGAATTTGTGAAAATTCTAGTTAACTCAATGTAAATCCTACCTAAATGGCTTGTTTGTTTGCGAGACCATGAGGAGCAATTATTTTTCAAAGATAGATAATCCTACTGAGAAAATGCTTGTTAATAATTTGGCACTGATCCTGATCACGCTGAGTTCAGGGGAGAGGTTCATTTGTCTGGTTCATTTAGAGCAGGATCAGAACCTGAGAAAACTGCTCAAGTGTATTTTGAGTTCCTTCTACCCAAGGTATTTACAGCCTGTTTCAACTGCAGACTCCTGGAATAGTTGGGATAAGCATTGCCTATGGAAAAAAAAAAATCTGTTCCCTTTTGAAGTCATTCCAGTAGTGAAAACTTCATTCAGGTTCTTGAGAGTGTCACTGAAGTTTTCACTTTAGCTCTTGGCCATCTCAAATGCTCGGCTTTAATTGCCTAACGCTCTCAATCCTTTACATTGTTCCAAGAGATTTAATTTGGAATTTTTATTTTTATTCCTATTTATGCCGGGAACATCTCCCAGTATTCATTGTCTGGTAATGACTAAATGTGTAATCCCCAAAAGATGTTTCATACCTGCTTAAATGACAACAATTTTAATGAGTAAAATTAGCAAATTGAAAGTGTGTTAGAGCTACCCTTTTACTGAAATACATGCATATCTTGCAGTTGGTTTCAGTGGAAGAGTTAAGATTGAGGCTGTATGCAGGAAACTATACTGCCATTTGTACTTCAGATCGAAAAGTGTAACGTATATATTGGGAGCAAGTCATCCGGCCATTACTGCATCTGGTGGCATCTTTGAAGACTGAAAGTACCAACTGAGAGAGACTGCTGGGACTGTGATGACTAGCAAATAAGTGTAAATTTTGAGGATAAAAATGGCATTCTACTTTAAAAAATGAAAAGGAGCCTACTGAGAATGATTTCAAACTCTAGTGTAGACACTTGAAATTGGGGCGAAGAGATAACTTCATCATAAGATAATAGGAGATACTAGGTTTATTTAAATCCTCATTGCAGGAAACGAGAACTGGTGAGTCAGCTAGAATATCGGTAATTAGCTTCATCACTTGGTGAAAAATGTACACTTCAGATGGTCTAAATGATTACTTTGCACTAGGCTTAATTCTAGAAATTATCATGTCTGTCTTTGGACCTTTCTGCACGGGTGTCAGCCTAAGGTACTGCTGGGCAACCAGCAAGTCGTGGGTTTGGTGAGGGACGACACGTCTTTTTGGTAAGCTGAGGAACTCTTTAAGTGAAGCGGTTGTTTTGCTAATGTGTTTTTTCATAGCTGTTTAATTGTTGACTAAAAAAAATAGCAGGGAGATTTCTTTTTTTCTTTAAAGGAAAGAAAAAGGGATGATCCTAGAAAGCTTGGGGGTCAAACGATTGAAACAATAACGAATAGATGAATCCACTTAGGGTGAACCCAGCATGAAATACTAACCAGCAGAGGGTTTGCAGAGGAAAACTATGACTTTCTACTGTACAGAAATTACTTCTGTGCCAGTGTAATAATGGATTAAAACTGGATTTACCAGGGATTTCAAAGCTTTTGAAATACCTCCTGAGAGTTTATTATATAAAGTAATCCTCGGGGGAACAAAATTCTCTGTGGGATTTGAAGACTAGTGGAGACAGAAAATAGTCAGATATGGCAGAAGGTTAACAACTGATGGCCCAAATGTCTTTCCTAATAGTATATTAAATTGCATTCTTTAAGAGGAAATGAGCAATTAGATAAGTAGTGTGGCACTGACAGAAAAATTTGCCGAGAGCTGTGAGGAACTTGAGACAATCTAACGGCTGGTGTACTTGCAGTAGGTTAGGGGCTGTGTCTTATGTGTAACTTATGATTTCTTGTTAACATTATGAACTCTGTTTACTCTTGTCCTGGTTTCAGCTGGGACAGAGTTAATTTTCTTTCTAGTGGTTGTTGTGTTTCAGATTTGGTATGAAGGGAAAGTCAGTAATACATAGTGGTTTAGTTGTTGCTAGGCAGTGTTTATAGTTTTCAAGGAATCTTTTCATCCTCTCCCATAGAAGCTGAGAAGTAGCCTAGACAGAACGATGGAATGGCCACTGGAATATTCCATGCCATAGATGTCATGCTCNATGGCCGATGGAATATTCCATGCCATAGATGTCATGCTCAGTATATAAGTAGGGGGTTGGCTGGGGAGGGGGGAATCGGTGATCACTGCTTGGGACCGTGCCAATTCGCTGGGTGGCGAGAGTGACTCGTGTCATTATTATTATTGTTATCTTCCTTTTCTGATACTGTTCTATTTAAAACACCTTTCTCTCAACCCACGAGTGGGTTTTTTGTTGTTTTTTTTTTTTCTTTTCCGTTTCTTTTCCTCTCCTTTTCTCCCTCTTCTCCCTCCCCTCCTTGGGGGGGACAAAGGGGGGGCTGCGTGGTCCCAGCTGCTGCCTGGGGTTAAACCATGACAACTCTGCAAACTAAAAAGCTCTGTGCAGGCTCAGTCTTGTCTGTAATTTTTTGCTCCATCCATTTAAACAAAGTGCCAAGAGCTGGTGCAGTGTTTGTAACGTGGTTATATTTACCTTTTAGTTAAATGAAATCTTCCTAGTCAGTTCAATGCATTTATGACCATATAAACCAGTCATTTTGGTGTGGCAGGTACTACATAAAAGTTACCTAGTGGGGAAAAAGGTGGATTTAGATTGGATTGAGGAACTCGCCAGGTACAATATTTGAAGTTTCCATCCAAGCAGTGGTACCAAGTCAGCCTGCCATCACCCGCAGAGCTCAGAATGGGTGTTGTGGTACGCAGCCCTGTTGGTTTTCAGCAAGAAAACCTTGACCAGAAAAGGTGATTCAGTAGATACCGTTAATTTCTAATAAAAATTTAAACATCATGCGTATAACGCTGTTAGGTTTTAAATGAACTGCAGTCCACAGGAAATAAATCTCTGTGTACTTTTGGACAATTTAGTAAAAATTATTTACACAGCCATCCAGCCAGGCTCAAAAAAGCACACAGGAGTAATAGCCTTTGTAGATACTGGTAATCCTGTTGCTGCCTAATATCAAAAAGACCAAGAAGTGAGTCACCATTAAATGTTCCAAATTATGTGTATGTTAAGTGTACTGAGCATATTTGATTAAAACATGGGGACTTACACAGTGGCTCAAAGAAATGCTTTGTTATTGAACACAACTGTCAAGTTATTTGAGTAAAAATATTTGTCGAGTTTCAGTGACTATCAGATGTTTATTTAAATAATGATTAGGCTTCTGTGTAATGATGGATCTAGTTTAATAATCTTGAATTGCAACTGCATGGTTTGGGATTTTTTTAAATCACAAATACTGTCTTGTGTCATGAGCAAGAAATACGGAGAAATATCTTCTATTTGGATTAAATTAGTATTTTATCATGGAGACTTAGGCACCTTCTCTGAATGCCAGTACTTGCCACTTGTTGGCAACTGAGCTGCTTCAAGGTGGGGTTTCCTTTTCTCTTCTTGAAATATGTCAGTAATGTTCAGCAAGAAAGTGTCCACCCAACCAGTACAATACTGCTGAAAAAGAGGATGTTGATAGTAACACCCCGGTTTGGTTACTGTAATTATAACAGGAGTTAAGATATCCAAACAAACATTGCCCATTTAAAGAAAAATCTGGTCTAACTTAGTTCCCATGGGAATGAGCAAATGATAGTGCTCACAGCTGGTGAACACGTGGGCTGGAATGAGTGAGGCTCCTTTCTCCTGTGCCGATACGCCTCCACGGTGGGCTGCATCAGCCTCTGCTTTTGCAGTTTTGAGCTGCTCCTTTTGAGAAATCCGTGTGCTGCCATACTGTGTGGTGGCTCGTGAGATGGCCTTATTTATTTTCTGAATTCACTGTGCCAATTCCATCCTTGGCTATACTGCAGTACACCCAGAATGGCATCACTGACTTTAACCCAACACTTTCTTGAAACCGAGCTCAGCAAAGTTGAAAATTTGATGCAAAAATAGCTCGGCGTATAACCTTTAACATATTCTGAGTTTAGAGCTGTGCTGTTGATTTCTTAAATGTGCACATAAGTGACCATATGGTTAGAAAACAGTTGTGTAAAAACAAGCTGTTTAAGAAACAGTTCCTTTTCAAGACATCGTTTGCTGTAGTTGCCTTTTGGCGTTACATTTAATATGTGTTTTCTGTCACAAATATAAAAGGTAATAATCCCTCTGCAGTTTCCTAGAAAATGTTACATATACAAAACATATGGAAGTTTTACACAAGTTGCAGAGATCATAAATGTTGGCTAGTTAACATAGCTGCATGCCTACTAATGAGATATTTAATTCCGGCTGACATGTACACCACTTCTAATACCCTAGAATTATGTAATAAAAATATTCAGCTATTTGTCTTTAATGATTAAGCAAACAAAGAGTCCAGTATATTGAAAATAAGTATGTNGAAGAGTCCAGTATATTGAAAATAAGTATGTGCTTGAACGATAGGGAGTTCAGTACTGCCTAGTAAAGTAATATTTTCACCAAAAATACTTCTGGCAGCTGTCTTGCTGATGCCAAAGGCGATTCTNAAAGAGTCCAGTATATTGAAAATAAGTATGTGCTTGAATGATGTGGAGTTCAGTACTGCCTAGTAAAGTAATATTTTCACCAAAATACTTCTGGCAGCTGTCTTGCTGATGCCAAAGGCGATTCTAGAGTGTCTTACAGAAAGTCCGTGTTGGTTCAACCTTTAGGGTCCAACTGGCCCAGAAATTTAGATTTTATGTCAGTTTTAATTAAACACAATAGCAAGAAGATAAGCATGGTTTATTAACTTATCGAGAACGGGAAGCTATGGACACAGCTGTCTCAGCTGATGGTCTCATGGGGCGTTGGAGACAGGCAGTAGGCTTTGTCTGATGCAGACTGTAAGACGCAGTAAACTAGTGCCCGAGAACCTTGAGCGACACCAGGGTAGCGACCTGATGGCATTCAATCTCAGTGGCTCTACAGTAGCCAAGTTAAACCAAATCACATTCAACCTTATTATGAACCTTAAGCCGTCCATCCACTCACCTCTCACGAATGAGGCTGCCTCCAACAGATACCTGTTGCATCCTTGGAAAGGGAGGGAGGCGGCGTAATGGAGTTTGTAGTCTGGATCTTTCATCTATTAAAATGTTACTAGAGGAGAGAATTAGGCAAAAGTTAAAAAATACGTTGAGAGACAAACCAGCATAGGAAAACAAAGTCAACACAAAATAAAAATAGAGAACAAAGGGTACCCTGGAAAAGGACTGTTGTTAAGTTTTTAATGTCTTAAAGCACTGTATCTGGATAATGCAAAATAGAT
>RSEF01000020.1:3850771-3865303 GCA_003993805.1 Himantopus leucocephalus
TTTGCGGGCATGCAGTCTTGAAAGCCTTTCTACTCACAGGATCAACCGATTTTCAAAAAAAAAAAATAAAAAACCCACACCTTATAGGAGGACAACCTGCTTCATTGACCACCAGGAGATCACCCAGCACCTTCATGCATTGCTGTCCCCCTCCCCCCAAAAGAATTGCATAGTTCTACAGTGTATTTCTCCTGCAGCCCTGGGAAGGAGGTTTTAAGGTCCTTGGGAGAGGGAGACGCGAAATCTGTTTTCATCCCACGCTCTACTCCTCTACCTGCTCTGTCAGGGCTCTGCAAACCTTCTGACTTTAACAGCTTTTGCAATTTTAGAACAGGCACGTGCTATTTCTGCAGCACGTTCCCCGTGGGCCCTTGCATGCAAGATGTAGTTGGACCTGCACCCCCTGGTTTCCTCTCACACACAACCCCGAGCAAGGGGAAGAAATCAGGCTCAGGAGGGAGCTGGTGGTAGCACTTTTCAGAAAGGGACAGCTAATTTGCACCTCCTTGGACACTAATTACAAATTCTCTCGTGCGCCTTCATCGGTACTGCAGTGCACAGCAAGAGGAAGGTTTGCTGCTTCCCTGAGTTCGCCGGTCCCTCCATCAACTCATCCCTCCTCACTCCCCACGGAGGAGGACATGTCCCATTTTCTCTATTAACTGTCAGCGTGGTGTTGTCTACCTGAGTGATCATGAAAAATGAAGCAGTGAGTCATGTGCCTTTGGCCTCCTTTGCTCTCACTGCTGAATTTCTATCTGCGGGGGACGTGGCGCCGGGCACGGCACCGGGGAAGGGAACTGCACTGCCCATGGAGTGTTGCTCCATTCTCCAGCGTTTACAAGCCCAGGAGGTCCACGTTAGGATAGCCTGGGATCCTCCTGGCTCACAAGAGGATGGCAAAACTGTACCCAGACTAACACTGCTAACAAAGTGGTATAAATTTCAGTCAAATTAGAAACTGAAAGCATTCATCTTTAAGAAAGGTTCCTGGGTCCGTTTTACAATCATCTTTGACCACGTGCCCTATTCATCACTACATGGGCACTGCTATAAAGGCACTCGTAACATCTTACATAATTTTTTTTAAAGAAATAGCTAAATCTGCCCGTTCACAGCTTAGAAGTGTCCTTCTTCACTAATGCATCTATTCATAACTATTGGTACCCAACTGTGCACTTTAAATTAACCACATACTTAACTACTTTTCCCAATGCAGACCTTGGAGGACAATCAAATTAATAATGTTGAGACACCAGTAAAGGAAGCTGATCCAAATCCCCTAAGAGCCAGGGAAGTTCTTTCCTTTAAGTGTGAAAAATGAAGCTATCTCTTGAACACTTGGGAAGGTAGCAGATTTCTGAAGCTGTTCTCCAGTAAATCAGAAATAAAAGCTTTAACCGCAGTCCCCATCCTGCCAGTCTAGCAGTTCACCGCTGCCGGGATGGACAAGCACCTCTGCTCTGCCCCATCCTCCATCTCAGGGTGCCTCTGGAGCCCTCAGCCCTCCATGCACCTCTTCTACAAAAAAACTAGGGTTTTTTCCCCACTGCTGTAATGAGCTGAACCGGCTCCTGGAGGCACTCAAGGAGTCGCAGAGCTGGAGAAAGGGAAGATGTGGGAAGAGGTGGCAGGGAGCAAAGAGCATGCTCTCCCCTTTCATCAGCAAGGAGGTTCTCTCTGACCCATCCCCCAGAAGCATCACCAGACACAGCTCCAGTAATCTGGGACCCTGCTGCCCTGTCAGAGGTTAACGCTGTCATAACACACACCAAAAGGTTCGGGTGCCTCTACTTATCCAGCTCCCAGATCTGCTCATTAGCAGAAAAGAAAAATCAGAAAAAAAGAGGAAAAAAAATCAGGGAAAAAAAAAATCAGAAAAAAAAAGAGAAAAAAACAGCAAAAAAAAAAGAGAAAAAAAACAGCAAAAAAAAAGAGAAAAAATCAGCAAAAAAAAAGAAAAAATCAGCAAAAAAAAGAGAAAAAAATCAGAAAAAAAGAAAAAAAATCAGCAAAAAAAAAAAAGAGAAAAAAAATCAGCAAAAAACACCAAGTGCCCATCAAAAGTTTGCAACCAGATTTCTTCAGCAAAGTTTGGCCCTGTAGATAGGACGGGCCCGTGCAAGAGCAACTTGGTTTAAGGAAGACAAAAAAAGGTTGTGCAGACTGAAACAATGAGAAGTTGGCTGATAATCTGCTGTGAGAGTTCAGCTGACTTGTGACTAATCACTGCATTTCCCTTTGCCTTGGGAGTTGCATTAATTATCACAAAATCAGAAAGGGCTTCATCCAGCTCTCCTCTGAGTCACCAGAAAAAAATTAAAACTTATTAGCTTCTATTTTCTTCACTGTCTCTCTTCAAAATCTCATAACAGCTAGAAATCCAGATCAAAAAATATGACACACTCCAATTTCCCTTGATTTAATTTCCTCCAGCTGACTAATTTAATTGCAATATTTGCCTGGTACCTTGAGTTCTGCTTTCTCGCTCTCTTCCCGATGCTGAAACCTGTTCCCTAGTCCTACTCCCTAAGCTTAGATCTGCACAGATGTTTCCAAATTTCTATTTGTTAAAGACTAATTACCCTCATTCCCCAATGGATCAATCCATAGGGATCAGATACTCTGTTTGCGATCACAGATGCAACACACGCACACATCATATGGTTATCTAAAAGAGGTTGGGTAATTAGGTATCTCAAAAATGATAAATTGTTTCAAGTGAGACAGATTAAAAATGAAATCTGGATGATTTTTTTTTTTAATCTTCCATGTGATATGAGCTGAAAGGTATAGCTGGCTAGCAAACCTACCGGAACAAAATTAGAATTCAGCTTAGCCACTGAGAACTCAAACAACATCAAGGTGAGGAGTTATTTTAAAAGTCCACAGAATAAAAAGCTTTTAATGGATTTCAGACTTTATCTTTCCCCTTTGTTACACTTTTGAGTTTAGAAATAATAAAAAATAGCGGCAGCAGTGAAACTGTAACTCAAAATGAGGTCATACTTTTAGGTAGGCAAGGGAGAGAGATATGTTTTACTCTTTGTGGCTATCTACTCCCTCTCCCACCGCGGTAAGTCAGGCGAGTTCCCTTCACCGAGCCAAAGGCGTCGGGTGGGAACCTGCCCTGGGAAGTGCAGCGGGATGTCAGCCCTGTGCCCGCGCAGCCCCCCAGCTCCTCTGCAGCCCCCCAGCTCCTCCTCTGCAGCCCCCCAGCTCCTCCTCTGCAGCCCCCCGCAGAACCGGGGCAAAGCCTTCCCCCGTCCCCTGAGCTTTGCGTCTCAATGCAGCAAGTTTGTTGGGGACAAATATTGAAAGTATGAGTGACGCTCGAGCTGGAGGTGAGTCCCTACAGGCGTGAAGCTCTTTACGTGCGTATGTATTTGCTAGTTTGGGGCTTTAGCAGCAGACTTCCCGAGGTAAGAACCGGGGATCTGAAATATCTTTGGGGATTTATAGCAAACAAAAGGCTTTAGAGACAGGACATTCCCCTGACGAGTAGCAATCACCAAAGATCCTGCAGCATCTGTCTCAAAACCAAAAAGACTTACTTCATCGCACGCTGCCACGGCAGAGGAGAAGGGCGTAAGGTGCAAACCTGCCTCCCAGCACTGCGGTATCCCCCAGTCACATAGCAAAGGTGTCCAAACACGGTTTGTTCAGCAAATCGCAGTTCTATCCTACACTCGGACGTGCCCTGACCTGCTCCGGCAGGGCATTCAGGGCTTCTCCCCTCCCCTGCGGGAAGGGGACACTGCGTAAGAAGGGGTTCACAGCTGTGTGCTCTAACGGGTGCCGCCACACCAGATAAGCCCCTATCCTCTCCGCTCCCAGGAACTGCCCTGGATTTGCCCTACCTAGAAGGCCGCTGCCATCCCTTTATTCCCAGAGCCCTCACAGCCCCATCTGAAAGCAGTGGTGCACTCGGGGGTTTTGCATTTTCTTGGGCTGAAGGACCACATTATCACCAGATCTGTCTCTTAATTGGGGCAGCGGCTCTCCGTTGTGTCCTGGCTGCTGAGATGGGAGAGGCGCTGCCATTTGCTCCCTTGTGCCCTGTTCAGCACAAGCAATCCCAGTTGGAGGAAGCCTTGTGGCACCACGAGCACCAGTACTAACAGGAGTGGCCCATCCATCAAAGGTGAGAGCAGAGAGGAGGAGGAGAGGAATCGTTTTAAGAAGCTGATTGGAATACGAATGGAAAACTCTGTGCTAGTTGCCCAATCCTGAACGGGACATCGTTGCACCAAGGAAATTAGGATTCAGCTTGGCTTCTGACTATGAACAAGCTGGAAATTACTCATAATTATATTCATTATTATTTTGCTTACAGAGCCAGCCAACCTGCAAGCCTAAGCTGGGCCCTGCGGAGACCTACCAGTGGTGGTGCTTAGACCCAAACCTTTCAAATCCTGCATAACTTAAAGACGACGCACATCTAGCAGCTTGATGCTGGCTTCAGCGGTTACTCAGGAGACAAACCCTCACGCACACACTCATTACTATATCTCTACTCCCATGCAAACCCCAGAATACCTCCCTACGTGCCAAGCCTTAAAAGCTGAAGACTTTTGCACTAGTTGTAATCCTCCCCGGCAGCACAACAGCGGGCTGTCAGGCTTCAGACCGAAGGTGCCTGTTTGAGATCTCAATAACAGCCACCAGGTCACCGCAGCTCCGACTCTATCTCGATGACTTTTCAAAATAAACATTCTCCGTGATTGGATTCAGGCTGCACGAAAAGGGAAGGGCAGGAAGATTTTACACCACAGAAGTAACCCTTTTCTTCACATAGCTGCAGCTCTTTTGCTCGTGTTAGACACTCTGCCTAGTGCTGGCCACAGAGACTTGGGCTTTTTTTTGTCCATACGGGAAATGCAAATTTTATTTTTTTTTTTCCTTTCTTAAATTATGAAATACCTTTCCAAAGGGAAGAAAAACAATCTCATCAGCAGCTATGCCTCTCTTCAGTTTTGGCTCTTCATTTCTCCTCCCTCTGCTGTTTCTGTATTTTGAAATAAAAGGTTATTTCAAACTAAAAATATCAAAACCTGTCATTTGAATCCAGTCAATTTCCAAAATACTGCCTTTTTTCCCTGCAAAGTTAAACTGTCAAATCAATACCATTTCTGCATGCTGCACATGCAGAAACATACAATTTCATCAAACCACCATCTTCCAACATAAACCTTTTGCAAAGAAACATTCAGATGAAGTCCAAACCTGCTATTTGGCACAGACAACCAGGCTGGGGCAGAGATAGTACAGATCCAGTGGATTTTTGCAAAGCATAAGGACTGCAAAAAGTAGAAGTAAAGAATCAGTCTGTGGAACTCCTCACTCAGTCTTGTAGGAATACATTAATACGGTACTAATTAGTTAATGGATCATCATCCTTTACAGAACGTAAGAGGTGAGGGGTTTTAATATGGCATAAAACTAGAGTGTGGGGCAGTTTTCTGTTATTTTGGGGTGTTATGTTCACCCAGTTTCCCTTCCAGGTCTCTCTCCTTGGGCAAACCACACCATCACCAATGACGGTGCAGTCAGGAGGGATCCAGCTTGCCCACTGGCAACACCCCCCAACCTGGCCACCTTTCTCTGCAACGCTTTCCTGCGGTCCCGGTGCCACCAAACCTCAGCCAAGCAGAGGGACCAAGCCCTCGGCTTACTCTTCTCTAGCTCAAAGCTTCCCCAAGGAAGAGAAAACCATCGAGAGATCCCAGGAGGCAACAACCGGTGGCATTTCAGAGGCTGAGTTCCCCCACAGAGATGAGGTTGCAGTCAATATTTATACTTACGCAAAAGAAATGGACCTAACCTTGCCAGCCAGAGAGGTAGGAGTGACAGTGCCATCACGCGCAGGGCAGTGCTCTGAGCTTTCTCTTGGTTTCGCCCCGATGGAAAGTGCTCTTACAGGTGAGGAGCTACCTGGCTCTGCCACAGCCTTGGGTTCACCAGCAAGGCTCCCACACAGAGGAAAGGGCTCTTCCTGCAAGCATAGAAAGCAGAAAACAGAATGATTCACGGGAAGAGATATTTCCCAACCCGATCCAACGTTTAGCACGCATGTAGCCTCTCAGGGGTCACACTTGTCCATCTTGCAGTGGGTGCAAGAACCATTTGGTTGGTTGGTTTCCTTTCTCATCCAAATGTCCTTCAGTTAAAACGACTCAGTTTTATTGAAACTGAAGTTATTTGAAAAATGTTCCTTTTTGTCAATTGCCATTAAGAAATTATGACATGACATGATCTTGTCTCAAATTTTCCATTAAGAATTTGATTTCAGAATTGTGAAATTTTAGTTTCAATTCTGTTGTACAGCTTTAGTGGTTTGGGTTTTTTTCCATTTTATGACAAGTCCACTATAACTTATAACATGTTACTATGACTGACAAGTTCTACCATGATGGAATGTATGAGTTGAAACACTCTTGACTTTTTATTTAAAAAATATCAGGGACAACAGATACCAAATACTACTTCTCCAGAATAAAACGTCTCCTGTTGGTTCCAATGAAGCGAGTTGAAGCAAGCTGACACATAGATCAAAGTGTTGCCTACTTGAAAACTGTCAAACCATTTCATTGCAAACTAGATGGGATGCACTTTGAAACACAGGAAAAATTTGATGTTTCATTCAACGAGGCAAATCCCAGCTATCCTTAACGCAAGTAAGAAAAACATCAGTGTGATTTGCTTAACAGGTTGTCATAGTATACCATTATCACTGAAGTCTGTTCTTCACTATTAACGTGGTGTCACAAAACGATGCTAAGACAAAACAAAGATAAAAGTAAATGTAAAGTGTCAGAGTTCCAAAGTGAAGATTCTTCTGGTCTATTTTAAAGACATGTTTTCAGCTGGAAAGTTAAGGTGTTCGAGAATGACAGCACATTTGCTGCTCTGGCCCCGTCCACAAGATACTGGGGCTGGTGGGATAACACAGGGCGCCCACCCAAGCCATCGGCCGCTGGAGCCTGCCAGGGCACAGCAGAGATGTTGTGGCGCGTTAGCAAGTTTCCACCATCTCCAGCTTAAAATCTTCTCCCCCTCTGACCTACATATGCCTTTGAATCTTAAAAAAACAATACACCAAATAAACTATGGAAAAGCATCTGGTGAGGACCACATCCTGGACCACAGACAGGACAGGAGAACACAGGTTGTAGAAACTGATTCAAATGGCGAAGGACTGTGTGAATGAGTAGGGAGTGCATTTAGGAGTTATAGTAAAAAATAGGTCAAGTTATGTACTGCTGTAGAGCTTGCAAGGAACCTCAATAATAACAAAAAATAATTTAAGTCAAATGAGTAATAAGTCAATGACTAGAAGAGTTCTTCCATTACTCAGCAGAGCTGTTCCGCACCATCATTGCAGAGGGTAATGCTTCACTACTAAAAATGATGGATTCATTTGTATAGATATTTCAATCGTTACTTGTGATAAAAAGGGTAAGAAATTCAGACTACAAGGAGGAAGCAATAGTCCAGAAGATATTTATATAAATTACATGTTTTCAAATCAGTTGGGTCTGCTGAGATTCACTGCCAGGTACTTAGAAGTGGTGGAGGCAATCTGAGGGCTGTTAGCGCTTATCTTTGAAAACTCAGGGACTGTCGCGAGTCCCAGAAGAGCAGAGAACGGCAAACATAGCAGGGAATTACAGGCCAGTCAGCTTAACTTCAATTCCCAGAAAAAATATTGCAACAAATCATCAAATAAACACTTTCTAAGCTCCTAAAAGATAACAAGGCAGCGAGGAACAGCCAACACGGATTTGTCGAGAATGAATATCAAGCCAATCTCATATTTTTCCATGACGGGGCAGCAGGACTCCTGGCAAGGGAGAGGTGGTTGCTGTTGTATACGACAACCTCTGGAAGGCCTTTGACATCGTCGTACGTGACATTGTCTTAAGCCAGCTACAGAAGTACGATTAGGTGAGGTTGTTAAGGTGGGTAACGCGTGAGGTGGAAAACATACTTGGAAAGCAGTTTTCAATGACTTATCAAACTGGAGGAACATACCTGTATGCATTGGGTGAGGATTTGTCTTGGTCCACTATTTTCACTATCTGACCTGGGCAAAACAGTAAGTTTGGAGACAACATCAGCTGCAAGCAAACAGGAGTCAAGAGGCACTTGGACCACTCTTCACAAATGAGAGAAATACTCCCCAGGAAAAGCAGGCTGTGGGCTACGAGGTCCTGCACAGAGACTTACGGTTAGGTAGGAAAGATCCAGCATGTGGCCATCAGCCAGGGACCATCCTGAGCCAAACCGGGGCCAACAGCGAGGAAAGCGGGGTAGGGCGAGGCACGGCGCAGCGGTGAGGCTTTCCGGCACGTGCAGCCTGCCCGCAGGGACACTGCCACCCGGGAAGGACGCGGATGGACTAGGAAACCAAGAAAGGGCAGCTGAGGAAAGGTGAAGAAGCTGGGATTCAGTTTAAGGAAGAGATATTGCAGAGGGAAAAGAGCAGAAATCCTCAACTTAGAGTGATGCAGCCTCAGAAAGCAAGACGGACAGATCATCCTCCATATCTGCTACGGATAAAGCGATAATGAACATATTTGAATTGCAGCAATGCACATTTAGGGTCAACATCAAAAGAAATTGTTGAATTTGAGGGTTAGTGAAGCACTAGAACCGACTGTCCAGAATGCATAACAAACATCCATCACTGAAGTTTTGAGGAAAGGTCAGGCAAATAAATGCCGAGGATGNGGGGGGGGGGGGGGGGGGGGGGGGGGGGGGGGGGGGGGGGGGGGGGGGGGGGGGGGGGGGCAGGCAGGTGGAGCCATCCTGAGCTCTTCTTCCCTGCACACAGCCGCCTGCTCGGCTGCCCAGTGAGATGCACACCATACACTGCATGTCAGGAGGATGTTCTTTGTCTTATTTTTGTTTATTATTCTTTATCAGGTTTTTTTTTCTTCAAGGAAAAAAAAAAATCTCGTAAGGAAGCACTACACTCATCACTATTACTGAATCACGAAAATACTACCTCTGTGAACAGGAAGATTAATTCTCCGTGATGTACTCTGCTGTATGGAGAGATTCATTCTGGTGTCTAATGAAGATGGTACTAAATGGAAAATAAAATACACTTCCATAACAGTCACCATAACTTGAGTGCATTTATAAAGAAAAACAGAACATTGACTTTTTCCGTCACCACCACCGCCCTCCTCCCCTCCCCCAAAAAAAAAATCTTTGGGCCAATAATGAGGTACTTGTCATTTTCATGCAGAGCCAAAGCTGCCAATTTTCACTTCACATTGATTTCTCTAAAATATCACCTACAGATTGTGCCCTCGGAGGAATAAAGAGGATGTTGCTACAACATAGGAGCCAGGAGCACTCACACAGCCGGGTTAGCCAAGGGGACACTGCACGAATTGCCCCTCAGTGGAAAATTAAAAGGAGCATAGAAAGGGCAGGGGTGGAAATTGGGATCCTCCTGCTCCTCCGGACAACAGCAGGATCCGGCCAACCCTGAACAAACACAGACGCGCAGCCTCCCTAATGGCACAGCGCTGTAAATCCTCAGGACCAAAGGCATAAACCAATCGCCCACTTGTGTCAGGCCAGGAATAAATGCCCCCCATGAGAAAATATTAATCAGCTGGCCAGGTGCTCTAAGCACAGCCTCCAGAAACAGCACCGCCAGGAACAGCATGCAAAACTAAACTGAATTAATGCTCCTTCTTTTTTTTTTTTTTGACTTCCCAGCTCACAGGCTCTTACAAAGTGCAGTTCCCAGGATGGAGCATTTCGCCTGTATTCTGGGACTTTATGATGCATTCCCTTCCCACCCCAGATGCCACACCAACTCTTTTTCCTTAAAATAAGGTCTTCCCTAAGCTAGGACTCCCAGAGAGATGCTGGTAAAGCAGAGATGATGCCTTCCTGAGTCAATGGGCAACCCTTAAATAAAAACCCCAAGAAAATTTTAACTACCAATTCATTTCACCTGTTTTGCCCCAAAACAAAGACAGAGCCACAACAGTAGAGCACAGGCTGGAGCAAGCACAAAAGATGGATCGATTTATTTTGGCCTGTGTATGAGTGTGAAAATTTTGGGGCTTTGCCAAGCTTTTGCCTTCCGCTGATACCCCCCCAGGGAGCTGCGTGCCCTGGGAAACGTGGGACATGCCTTTACATTGCGTTGCCCAAGGTCCCCAAATCTCTTATCTGCATCAGGAGAACCCCCTTCATTCATGACCTTGGGACAAGTATTGCCCTGAACACACAATTTTAGCTGAGTAACTGCTAATACGGAGCAAGTACTTGGGGTTTCTCCCGATTTCCACCACCAGCGTGCTGCATCTGACCCAAAGTCTGATAGCAAACCTCCAGGTTTGGCTCGTATCTCTACTTTCTTCTATTTAATTTATACTTCTCTTCCCAACTTTTCCCTATCCCATTAGAGCTATTCCCAAGCTTTGCATTCAGCGAGTCACTAATTCCAGGCACGTGTGGTTGATTTTCTCTTCCTGTGCTAAAAACGCCCCAGTTTCTGCTGTCGGCCACCCTGTCACACGTCTCAAACAACTGACCCGGCTTCCCTGCCGCAACGCCCAGGCTACACCAGCAGAGATAAGGCTGCAATCTGGCTCCGCAAATGCAAACCAGATGTAAAACACGACCTCGAGGGCAAGGCAGTGACGAATTCAGATTGGCAGCATTTTATCCCTACTTAGCACAGGTGTAAATGGCTCCATAAGGAGCAAGGCAGAGGAAACTCAAGCCCAGAGAAGGAGATTACTCAGCTGCTGAGGTTTATCTCCATTCCCCCATAGCTTACCAAGCTCCTCTTATAATGATCGCCGAGAGCTCGTGCTGGGTAGAATTTAGACTCTTGTTGGCTGCATTGCATATTAATAATTTAAATATATGGGACAATATATCAGATATATTTAAAATAATGCAATCTTGCCACAGCTTTTATGGTATTTTAAAATTAATGGCCCCTGGTTTAAATACAAGAAAAATACAAAATAGAGGTAACGCCTACCATACTTTGCCATTACACCATTTTTAATTATCAAGAACACCAGGCCAAGTTTGCTATATTTTTAACAGAGTTCTACACGTTGTCACAAGTCCCTAAATTATTGATGTGCACCACATTTTATTAAGCATAGCATTTCATGAGAACCATGTTTTGGGGATATAATTTTACTAGAGTTAAGCTGCTAAGGCAGAAGGAGGAGTCTCCAGAAGCAGTCCCTGAAGAGGGAGGGGGATGGATGAGACCAAGGCTGATTTTGTACTTCTCTTGGTGATTTGGAGGATGAGGACCAGAAAACCCCCGCTCCTTTTCTGTGGGAAGGAGAAGAGATGGGGGGCCAGACATCATCCTCATTTTTTTCCCCTTGATGCTGAAGAGAAGTCTCCAAGAGGGCAGTAGGTGCTGCCTCTAATTGAGAAAGGGACCAAGAAAGGGATTTTCCTCCTTTAAGAGCAACTATTCCCAACAGCTCTACCTGGAGCAAGTAAAGCTCTACATTTGCGGAGCATTACAAAGCCTAACACACCCCCTCTCACCCCAAGCACCTTTGGCCTCGCAGCTCTCTAGCAAGACTGATCGGTGCTATACCCAATTTAGACATGGGGAACCCAGGCACGCAGACACCAACCGAGAAGCCTCAGAGGATGCAGGGAGCCAGAAGAACCAACAACGGCATCCCCAACCCGCTCAGATAAGAGAACCACACACAAAGTTCGAGAGCAGCTTTTAGCTCCTTTCCTCCTTCCAGTTATGTACCTACATAGAAGGTTCTGGCCAAACATAACCCGATGATCGCAACAGACAGAAGAACGACATAAGGAAGGAGCAAGACTGAAGCCACGTAGAGTAGCTGAGGCTCAAACCCAGCTGGACCGTCCCACCTCAGTGACTCAGGCTCACTTTGGCACAACATCCCTGCCAAAAGCTGCAACAGACACCAATGCCGCTCTTACAAACCAAACCGACAGGGAAAAGCCCGTGTGTAGTACTGAATGGACTGGCTCTGCTGGGCACAGTTATTTTTTCCTCCACGACTAAAGTTTGAACAAGCTACCCTGGGGAGTAATTTTTGGAAGCAGTTGCAATGTTTATTATCGGCGCAGGCAGGTTTTTATTCCTCTAGCAGCAATCTATCATGCCCTTTTTGATAAGTTGCTATTTCTCACTGTTTGCCCTCAGAAGGGCTGGAAACTCTTCTCTTCTGTCCTGGACCTGGAGAAATCATGGCAGTTTCAGCTCTCATTCCAGGCACCACAGCAGCCTCCCCGAGGTTCATCCCCTGCCGACCTGCAGAGAGGCACCGCGACTGTCCAGAGCCATCGGTTTGCACCGATATCGGAGAGCTCTTTTATTCCCTCCCTAGCAGGGATGGCTTGATTTACATAAAAGTGTTTTAAACCAGCAAGCATCACTGGTCTAAATCCTATTTCTGTCTGTACTTTTGAGCAAAAAGGTTCAGCGTCATTGGTGGAAAATCATTAAAACATGAACTGCAATTAAATTTAGCCTTTACATTCCATTCACTGCTTCATCTGTATGCATTTAAGCAAATACAGATACCCGTGTTCATTCAGAGGCTGAATTTTTCCAGTTTTTTGCCATGTTAAATAGTCCTAAGTGATGCCTTGACTAGTTAGTAAATGTTAGTGTATTTTGCACTTGTGTCAAAATGTACTTGGACAACAAATGGAACTGAATGAAAATGCACACATCAGCATTTCAACCAATTACAAGTTCTTCATGTGTGCTAGGCAATAAAATATTTTTATTAAAACACGCTTTGCATTTAAATCTGATTTACTATACAATAGAAGAATTATATACAGTCAATAAAACTGAACTGGTTGTTTCCAATAACTGGAGCCAAAACGTTCAAGGTGTTAGAGTTAATAGATATTATCTTCTTGAACCTGATTTTTATTCAAAGATTGCAGAAGGAAAGCCACTTTCCTGGGTTGTTGGTTGGTTTTTTTGTTGTTTTTTTTTAACCAAATTTGAATTAATTAATTTTTGAGCTTTACTACTAGATAAAACTGCTATAAAAAATTATTCTTTCTGCAACTCCTGAAGACACCTGCTTTTAAAGTTGAGGCAGCCCTTCAGCAAGGCTCACTGCAGGTGTTTAGCCAGGTTACATCTATCCTTCAAGTGGTTTGATGCATCAGAAAACTTCAGCAGCAAATGTGTTGCTTTAGCATTTTCATTTAAGTTACTTAAATATATTAAATTAAGATCTTAATATAATGGTCAGAATTTCACACTTAATTTTCTATTTTTAAAAAATCCGATTAAAGCTATCTATTTTTATCTGCCACATCTCCTATAAAGACTCCTTTGCAGGTAGAACATAAATCAGGGCTCCCAGGAAAACAAATTTAACACCCCCAGCTGGACATAGTGAATGTTCACCCACCACATCAGCCGAGGCAGTCACACCTAGGCCAAGAGACAGCACAGAGGTGCAAAAGCTCCTGAAATTTTAACATATGAAAATTAAAGATTCAGTCCCTTACCCCGCGCAGTAAAACACTGCCTCGATCTCTGCACACCTTGTTTCTCCTGCATCCCACGGGGGTGAGAAGATGAGGGTGGATGGATGCTGAGGACCAGGCAGCCCCTTACCCCCAGCCAGCAGCAAGCTTGGATGGCGATCCTGCTTTTTGCACTTTAAGAGCGACAAAAAGTCTTGTTGTGTCTTCCTAAGTTGCAGGTGGGGGTTGGGGAGGCTTCATTTCCATTGCAGCAGGACCACCCCCGTGCTGGCCCATTGCTGGATCCCTGTTTGTGGAGCACATAGCCCAGAGGCCACGCGTGGGGGAAGACAAGCNTTGTTGTGTCTTCCTAAGTTGCAGGTGGGGGTTGGGGAGGCTTCATTTCCATTGCAGCAGGACCGCCCCCCTGCTGGCCCATTGCTGGATCCCTGTTTGCGGAGCACATAGCCCAGAGGCCACGCGTGGGGGAAGACAAGGGTGTCCCCAGGGTCACAGTCCTGGGCTTGGAAAGCAAGACAAGAAAAGTCATAGCACCCCTTGGGCACGACAAGGAGCAAGAGCTTTGCTTTCCTTCAAAAACCCAGCAGTCGTTGGTGCATTATTGCAGCCTTGGACTAGAAAGAATGACAAATCCCTAATTTTCTTTGCAAAATCCCAGGTTTTTTTCTCCGGACATCTCCAGTCAGCTGAACCACTCCCTAGAATCCAATTTTCCAGGGCAGTAGAAGCCACCAGCCAGCCCGCCCAGGCAGCGAGGCCGGTTCTGCGCCCCGCNTCAGCTGAACCACTCCCTAGAATCCAATTTTCCAGGGCAGTGGAAGCCACCAGCCAGCCCGCCCAGGCAGCGAGGCCAGTTCTGCGCCCCGCTTCTGTCATTACACCGCTCCGCTCCTGCCCTTAAGCCACGGTGTTAAGTTCCAATTGCCTTTTTGCCAGATCATTGAGATCTACCAGAAAAATAATTCGCGCCCACATCGAAGTATTTCAACTGCTACAAAACAGCAGCACACAAGTTTCATT
>RSEF01000020.1:3887859-3912899 GCA_003993805.1 Himantopus leucocephalus
GATGACAGAGGGGGCGGGAATTCTTTTATTTGTTTTTTTGGGTTATTTCAACAATTCACCACTGGACCATAGGAGGGAACTGCTGAGCTTACTTTAGGAAGCCCCTACACTAACATATGCATATTGGAAATACTACTCCAGGCAGTAATTTGCACAGGTGATATTTTTCTCCAGGAGAGCTATAGAGGGTTTATTTTGCAGGGTCGATGTTATTGCACTTTCTCTTCCCTCCAGCAAGGCTTATAAAATTCACAACAAACCCGAGGGGACTACCCGACCTCCTGACAGCCTGAGCACAGGGATGGAACCACTCAGTTGAGCTAACATGTGCTTGCCCCGTGCAACACACTATTTCCAAAGCTTCAAATAGAGGAACAGAGAAGAGTGTCCCAAGGGCTCACTGTGCCACCACATCAGCTCTGCCAGAAGACAGAAAACACAGCAACTAAACCACCTGGTACTTTTTTTTTTTTTTAAAGCAGAGAAAAAGTCATTTACCACTTGAGGAGGTTGACAGTGTTAACAATATTCCAACCATTCTGGCACAGGTTCTTTTGAAACTGCCTCAAGACATCAGCAACTCTGGTTGCATTGTTCAAATGCACCTCTAGCGAATCCTTCAGGAGGAGCGAAGCATGGACTTTCACAGTCTTGGAAGGCTGAACAAGGCAGGCAGAGAGGCAAAAAGAAGATAGTGCTTAAAGACAGACTTTGTTATGCGCTAAAACATCAAGTTTCACAAAAGAGAGTGAAGAATCAAACCTATCCAGCCAGCTGTTCAGAGAATTTAGGTTTGTTTCTTATCCCACACATATCACAGATGGGAAGCTTATAGATGCATCAAGGTGAGCATCATCTGTGCTCCGGCGCTGTGGCTGAGGAGAAAAGCACCGTTCTCCATCAGCGTGCGCTGGTGCTCTCTGCTGTTCAAATACAGCACCGGCACTGGAAGCGACAAACTTCGATGAAACTAGGATTTGTCAGGATAAATTTTGACAAACTCTTTTGCACAAGTCTGGTAGACTTCTCTGGAATTCATTTAAATTACTGAAAAAAAAGAGTTTAGGCAGTTGAATTGCAGACTACTGAATTTCAGAAAAGTAGTTTCAAAGAAGGAAGCACTGAGACATCACAGAACAGAATTCAAGTGTTATTTTCTCAAGATTGTTTTCATCAACTCCTTCATGAAGTAGCTTCCCAGAACTTTCGTGGAGAACATTGAACCTTTCTAATGGGGTGTGATCTGCAGCAAGTTAATTTTGCAATCCCAAATCTGCAAAACAGCACTGAGCACCAAGACCATTAGGAAGTAGATTAGCACTAGGTATTGGGTCATCTGTTTGACCGCCTAAACAGTAGTTGTCCTCTCTGAAATGAGGGCACCTTCAAGTGACATGCAACCTTAACCAGCCAAATTTTAGGCAGACATCATTTGAGGAGCCCAACTGGTATAGAAAGGGGGATGTACTGACTTGTGAGAACATAAACTCTTCTTCAGGTCTGCAGATTCAAGCTCTCTACATACTGTTTCTACCTGCAGGCTCCATCTAGCTCATGTCCTTTGAGCATCTGAGTTGCACCACCACTGCTATGTGATACTTAAAATCCGGCACTGCATGGTGTAACCTAGCTGCCACAGACCCACACTTATTCAACAAACAGTGGCAACCGAAAACAGGCAGAATGACTCCAAGGATCTTTTCCCAACTTTAATACACAAATAGATCTGATAGTAACATCTGTTAAAAAAAAAAAATCCTCAGTCTGCACCAACACAAGAAGGAGTAGAGCCATCTCATTTACCAGGTAAGTTAATTCTCTCCTTTTAAGTGGCAAGAGCCTTGTCCTCGAGCCCTCCCATACAGATCAGCAGTATTATGGAGCAAAAAGGAAATGAGATACAAAAATGTACTCTTACACTACTGTAATAGCCTAAATTTGCTTTAAGTTCATGAAAATAAGTCCGCCTTTATCACGGCAGACATATCTGTCTAAACACATGGGACATCTAGAGCCATGTGAATTCTGCTCTTCACATAAGGTAGAAACCAGCACTTCTGCTTCTGGGCTCTTCCCCCTTCTTCTGCAACAATGCAGCATCTTAACCAAGTGTTTTGTAGCCTGAAATTTATTTAGTACACTTGCTGTTGGGATCAGGCCACAACCTGGCCAACAGGGTCTGGGAAGCTGTTTCTCATGGTTCTCCAGATTTTTCTCCCTCTTGCTCTGTAAAGAGCATCACTCCTTACAGTTTTCCAAGTTCTTCATGAAAGCACGCACAATGAGAAAGTATTTGACACTGTTATGAAAGGGCCCAGTTTTTCCAAGCCCTAACTCACCTCTGCCTGGTTCTTTTCCACCTTGTCTTTATCAGCGTGAATCTTCCGCAACAAATTTTTAATTCGCTTGTCACAGAACTGGTACCTTTTGCTATTGCTCTCATTCAGTTTTCTCACTTGAGCTACGAGAAAAGAGGAGACCTTGGAAGAGAAGCAGGAGGAAGACAGGAATTAAATCAAGCAGAGATAAGGATGCCATTTAAGAACTTAAGCATCACTTTATGAAGCTCCTTGAGTAGACAAAATATCCATATACCTTAAAACGGGTAGTCTTGGAACTCAGCCAGAGGTTTTGCCTACAGATATTTAACTCCCCCTGAAATTTCCAAGACTACCCCTTTCCCCTATCCCAATTCCAGGCAGACCAAGGCACTGCCACACCTCACTGCAAAACACCTGCGCAACTTACTGTCCAGAGCAGATCCTGGTAATGGATCATCATCCGCACAACGTCAGCCGCCCCCTCTGCCAGCTGTTTCTCCTTCCCTTCGGGGATCTTGTTCGGCAGCCCCTTGTGCATGAAGAGGTTGGGGGCCATGACTGTGGAAACGTTCCAGAGGTTCATTTTGTTGTTGTTCTCCCTGGCGACCACTTTGCTGAGAAATTCAAGTAGAGCCTAAAGAGAGGGCAAGAGACTTAAGACACCCATTAGTAACAGTCCTCAAGAAACTACTGCGGCAATTGCTGGGGAGATCATTTAATTAGCATTTTTTCCTTGGTATCCATGAGCAAGTCCTATTTCTCCAGTCAGGAAGTTCAGTGACCAGTTTCTAATACTAGGATAGCAACAAATAACTGTACCAAGCAGAGAGAGAGTTCATCCAGCGTTCGCAAATCAGGAGAGAGAGTCTGTGTGGGAAGCGGATGAGCTCTTATTCCTTGGGAGGCGGCAATTTACAAAGTCCAGTCGTAAGAGTTACAGAATCCAAAGATCACACACACACACACACACACCCCTTCCCCCAGTATCCCCTCAAAGCTATTCCCAGATGTGGAAAAATAAGCCCTTTTGGATGATTTCTTCTGCCTCACGCCTCCACCAAAGCCATGACACATGACAGATCATCTCTGACTGGATTATGTATTCCTGTGCTCTAAATAAAGTTCACAGGGTGCTAAGTCAGCCTTGCCTTTATCACCTGGAAGCTGAACTACTCAGGAGAAGAGGGAAAAAAAAACCCTGCAGCAACAACCACCACAGTTCTTATAAAGCACAGAAAGGCAAAGGCTGTGCACTGCCTGCAAAGCTGATCCCACCAGCATGTATTCTTTCAAAAAGGAGCAGGTGAGAGAATTTTAAATGCCTTCTGGTCAGAAGAGGGTAGGAAGTTATAAGTTTAGTAGCTTTAATATTTTTTTTTTTAAATTTGAAACTACCCTTCACAGATGATGACAAAACCACAAACCATGAATAAAAAGACTGAATTTCTTTCCCTATATCTTCACACGCCCACAGACAAAGTAAGACATAGACATCTTTCACTGCATAGTGAAGTGCTTTAACACACTGAAGAGGAAGAGCATGTTTCTAAATGGGATGCTCAAAGACCACAGGGACTCCTGCTCTAAGGTTTGTACCCAAAGGGCGGACTGTGCTTATGGCTTGCGTTCACTGCACAGCCTTGAGGTTTGCCCTCTCCATTCTCAAGTCAGTAAAATAAAGCCAAACAGCATAATGTATGTTATTTACAAGAGCTGATGGAGCCCCTTGAGTAAAAACCTGGAATGAGATCGTGTTTTTCCAGTTAAATCCAGAACAGGTAGTTACCTTTAGCGTGTTTCTGTTGGGCTCTGGCAGGATCAGGATGAGGAGGTTTAGAGCCTGCAGTCTTTGCTTCAGGTCTGGAATATCTAGAGAGGGAGAGAGACAACAGGACAAAGGATTCAGGTTCCTGACACTGTTCTTTTTGAGCATAGGAAGCCCCCAAGAAATAAGGCAATTGTTTATTGTAGTGTTTGTCATCTAGCATTTGAGAGCTCATTTTACAGAAGTAAATCAAGCTCATACAGCCCTTCTGAAGTGAGCTACCTATGTTTTAGAAGACTGGCTGATTTGTTTCAGAGTACACAGCCTACCACCAAGTCTGACGTCTTTGAAAGGCAAAAGACCCCATTGTTTCCCATTTCCTGTACAGAAGTGTTCTGCACTTAAACGGCTTAACACATTCGAGTCATCTATTGAGGCACAAACCTCAAAATAACGTGCTTGCAGAACATTGCATTACCTGCAGACAAGCCAAGACATGCCANACTGGGCATGCCGGTCAGTTGCCACAGCTCAGCCTGCATGTCACTATTTGTCAAGTTGTCCTAATTCATGGTAGCAACCTTGCGGCCTCAAATGACACAACATAATTTAAGACTCCAGGACAGTGTTCCTACACAGAGATGTATGCAACCAAGCACCAGCGACTATGACTCTCAGGCTGACACATAAGAGTACATATAGCACCCAGCACACTGCGTTTGGCTACAGTTCGTACCGTGCTCTGTATTCCCAGGGAATCTGCAGGCTCCCAACACACCCGCCAGGAGAGCCCAAGACCAGCAGAGCTTTGCCAGAAAAGCACAAACCAGCAAACTGATGCTAAACAGACAAAGGAGGGACTCACTTTGCACAGCAGCAAAAGCAGGGAGGTACTCTGCTGTCAGCAGCGGGGCCGGCAGCTCTCTTATGAACCTTTTCAGTAGCCCAGAGACATCATTCTGGTGGACTTCATCCCAGCGGAAAAGGCCAGTATAGAAGTCCCTTTCTAGCTTCTGTTCCAGACTCTATAAAGAAGATGAAATTTGTTACGCTCTTTAATAAGCAAACACAAGGGAAATTCTGTAGCTGAGCAGTAGGAGGGCAACCCAGCAAGTCAAACTGCGCAGAGACCCTCACAGCAGACACTCCCAGATTTCCCAGCAATGGATATTTCTAACTGTGCTGGGAAGAGAGAAGAGACAATTATACTTGCTTAAGCAACGTGCTCTGTGATAACCTCATACTGTCAAACACTACTCAAGAGCTCATACCTTGATTCTGGTCTGGGACCCAGAAACTCTCAAAATGCCCTCTGTTTCAAGTCCTCTTTTTTCCAAGCAAGATAGCAGCTATTAAAAGGGGAAAAAAGAAAGCTCTTAGGCACAGAGGATGAGAAGTCAGCACATCCTTATCACAGGCTTGCTGACTCCGAGAATCAGAGGTGCAAATGAAACCAGAAGAGAACTTACTGCCTGGAGTAACAGAGGGACTTTGGTGTTGGGGAGAAGTTTTTGGTCGTTTTCCAACAGGGTGTTGAGTGGAACTCCAAAGAGTCTTTTCTCTACAACAGAAACAACGTGTTATAAATCTATATCTCCGCTAATACAGACGTCAGGGATATATCCACCACTACAGACTAAGAGGCACATTTTCTAAGTGTAGGTACCGGAGAAAAAGAGAGGAACAGTTAACAGGACAAGTGCATTTGACAGTCAGATAAGTGTGGTGCTAGGTCTTGATGTTATGATCCCGGTAACTTCCAGGAGAAATTCTGACCAAGGAAAAACACCTGTCACAAGGTCTCTTATCAAAGACCCTCTCTGTTCTAACATTTCCAACACAAACCCATGAGAAGATCAATGTAAGAAATGCACACCCCCCAAAAAAAACCAAGACAGACCAAGATGAAATGCAACTAACCTGCTGTTTTCAGTTTTGCTGCCTTGTTTCTCTTCAGCTCAAAGCCCAGAACATCACAGAGAGCTGTTAGTTCAATAAGGGCCAGTGTGGGGATCTTCTTCATGTCCTGAGCAGATAGATCTCCAATCCTGGTCACTCCTAGTCTACCCTTGGGGATCTTAAATTTCTAAGGGAAAAACACACACACAAGGTTCGGTGCAAGGATCATTACTAATCTCACTGGTATCAAGTTTTGCTGCATTTTTATCATTCCTTACTCTAACCAGGCATCTATTCATTCTCTTGTTTTCAACACCAGAAAAACGCCCCAAGCTACTCCTACTTCTACTCAACCCACAGCTGAATAAATATTTTCACTTTTCAGCATTGCTCTTTAACTGGAGATCCCAGTTTAAATCAAAGACAGCCCGATGCCCACCCTAATCTACTTGAACTTTGGAAGCAGCGCAGTACACATCTGCGGAGGAGAAAACTATTAGAATTACAAGTAAGAAAGTCCAGTTATTCTCTTTTCAGTGGAAATGACCCAGGTTCACATCAAAACAGCTAGTTTCACACACAAGTACATCTTCTTTTGACGCTCCACTACACAACAGTTATCCTTGCCCAACACTGCAAGGATAACAGCGTTACCTGTCCAAAAATATCTACCTAGTATAGACCTGTTCCAACACTATCCGTAGAGGACGTTTCCTGACCATACATTTGAATCAAGTGTCTTGACAAGAAGGGAGCTAATAAGTTCTAACAGGAAAAATTCCTTCAGTGCTTACAGTTAGGGCATTTCCATCCTTTAACCTCCTAGATTCAGACAGGAATGATCCCTTGAGCAGGACAGCCGCTTGCTCTGAGTAGGCAATATCCATGTTGAACACCTCTTCTTTTCCAGGGTTTCGAACTGTGCAGGAGTAATCCTGGGTTTCTGCTACAGGGGAGAAAACATCTTGAATTTCAGAAAACCAAAAGGGTGAAGGTTAGAGAACAAGTGCGCTAAAAGAGCAGTTTGAGACAGATTTGGGGATCACCACTCTCTAGTAAAAAAACTATATTAACATTGGAAGAGTGTTGTCATAGCACAGTCTTGAGACTGATCAGTAGGATAAGATTAGCTTAAAGCCATAACATTACAGCTACCATCACTGGTAAGACATGAGCGTGGCCATAAATTACACAACATACCTATGGCTAACTTCTCTTTACACAGTTCTATATGGTGTTTATAGGATTTCACCATACGATCTCTGCTAGAGTGATTTTATTTGCATCTTCCAACTGCTTTCTTGAGAGTTACAGTTACCAGTCTGAGCAGCAATTCCCAACCACACTAGAGCCTGGAAGAGTTTACTAAATCCACAACTGCAGATAACCATGTATTTACAAAAGAAAAAACAACAAAAAACCAAACAAGGACAATGTTTCAGAGCTCAGGTTAGTCTAGCTCCCCTTCCACTCCTACTCTACCTTTAAAGACTTCCTTCTTACATTTCTGTACATTTGAAGTCCGTAGATTGTGCCACAACTGATCTGGGCTGGACTCTTCTTTCTCTGCTGCTGTCTCCTGAAAAATAAACCAGAACATGTTAACTTACACAAAACAGAAGTTATTGTAAGACAACTTGATTTTGGCAGAAAACACACACCTGACATTGTCTGCTAGTCTGAGAAAGCTCAAGCTCAGAGCTACAAGACTGCTCTGAAATGAAGAATCATAATTAGAGGATTTCGCAGGCTGATGGAAAACAGATTACTATTTCATGGACAGTATTTATAATAAATACGCACATCATCAAGCCAGTTCTTCCTTTCACATCATCATTAGCCCATTTCCCCCTTTTAGTTCATGCATTGAGGGGCTAACAAACAGCGCACCAACCAAGCTGCATGGGATCCACCCACTGCCTGTCACCACACGATCTTTCACGAGAAAGAACACACTAAGACATCAGCACCTAAAAGCTTCCCCTCACGGGCTTCATTGTAACCTATCTCTTCATGTCTAGAGAGAGAAGAGAATCTTTAGAAGTATAAGGAGGCATTTGGCAGGCAGTTCTGTTAACAAAAACCTTACTTTTGCTAGCACTAGTTAGAGTGTAGGAAAGCTTAGTCTATTACCAAAAGTTTGCAACTTTCCAAGAACCTGCTTATGACATGGAGTTGTGGACCGAGGACTGAAAATTAAAAGGAACCTGTGCAAAGTCATTGCAAATGGAAAACACAGCTAATCTGCACAGAAGGCATGCTCTGTCGTTAGAGTGTGCATAAAGCTGATGAGCTTGCCATGAAAGCAGAACCAATTCATTTAGTATCTGGCTTAATCACACATCGTACACTAATGGCAGAGCATCTTCAGATCCAGCTGCTCAACAGTAATATAGAGGAAGTATGTAGAAAGGTTCTGACAGAAATGCCAACAGCTTTGATGCCCGAGTTGCTTGTGACAGAGGCGGACAGGAGGTGAACTGCAAATCCAGCTTGAAACACTGATGGAAATAAAAATCCAGATGACTGACACACCACTGCCAGCACTCTTACAGCCCAAACTGCTTCTACTCAGGCCACAGCTGAACAGAATTAGCTTTAAGCTTGATTTGCTGCACATAGGGTTTTTTTCCCATAAGTAGAGCCCATTCAAACGTTCCGCTCCCAGCATGCCGAGAGCGCAGTCAGCGGCGGGAAGCACCCAAAACCTGATTGAGCAGTAAGGGCACACATACTGGATCTGGGTTCCAATTCTGGGACTGTGGGGAAAAAAAAACACCCCAAACTTTACCTTTCTGCATTTCTGTTTCCTCACTTACAAAGTGGAGATTTCAAATATCCTTTTCTGTGATAAGGGATTTATCACGTTTGGCTACATGCATGGAACAAGTGTTATAGCAATACTAGGCCTGTTTTGGCATATGGTTCCTGAATATGTCCTTCGGAGCCCCAAAACTGTCTTGGAACTGGGATGACACAGCAAACCAGTGTGGAAAATTAACCAAAATGGTCATGTATTCTCCAGCAAAAAAAGTCAGCAGTGGCTATTCTTTCTCTAGAATTACCAGTTGTACAAGATCAGCTGGTCAGAACTGAACTTCTGACATTCTATCTGGTTCTGGTTAATAATGATTTAACATGTCACTGGAATAAAGACAACACAAGAGGGCTCCAAACGACACCAGTGCTCCACGAGGCTGCAGCGCTGTGGGCACTATACAGAAGTCTTCCAGCAGTCTCTAGGAAGTTCACGGATCTGCAGGTTTTGTAGCGACTTCTCATTGCTGCAACCTGGATGCAGAATTTCTACAATCTCAGCTTCATTCCAGCTCAAAAGATGAAGTCATCTACTTGGAATTGAAAGTAGCCCTAAACCCAGAAAGCCAAGTCAGCTACCACAACGCAACGAAGCCTTTCAGGAGGTCCCACTAAATCAACATACCTCAGAGTTGACCACTCCAAAAATGTCTCGGACATCACGCACAGGATGCTTGTTCTTCCTCCTCCGAGACCGGGAGTAGGTGTCCAACCGCCGCTGCACAGCAGCCGCCTGTGTCTTGGTCAGGGTGGAGAGCAGCACAATGTTGTCATTTTCCGAGGCACGGTCCCCGAGGAGGTCGGACAGACCAGCGTCCTGGAGCCACTCGGCTTCAGCTTCTCCTTCTGCAAGGCAAGGGATAAGAAAAGTGAGCGAGAAGAGAAAGGGTAACAGCAATTAGAGTGCTTGAAGCACTTCATAGGCAGAAAACCAGAAGCCTGAGCCATCCCCTTTCTGAGTGGCAGCGGGGCACCACTGGCAGGGAGCCACGTCTTTGTAAGGAAGCCACGGCTATTCTCAGAATCATAGCCCCATTCCCAGGTACCCAGCTGGGTATCAGGGTGAAACCAGAGGATACACAACACTTTAGGCATCTATAACTGCCCACACACTCATTTCTCCTCACCCTAGCTGAGGAAAAAGAGAAGAAAAAAAAACCTAGGGAGGCACGGATATCGCCAGTACCTCAGGCTCCCTCAGAAGCGGGGGCACCAGTGTGACTGCATGGTATTTGGCAGAAGGATTGCAACAGGGACGGAACCCAGCAGGGGATTTCACAGAACACGGGAGGAAAGTCAGATGTACTTGCTTAAATCTGCCTTTACACGGACTGCCTGTGCAAAGGGGAGCTCTGGCAGCAGGCAATAGTGCGCAGCAAGCTCAGAATGAATGGCAGTGCCTCCCCAGAGCACACCCAACCCTCCGACAGCTTTGAGGAGGGACAAAAGGTCTGTGGGAAGCCACAACATGCAACACTGCACAGTTGGCTTTTGTACTCTTCCCAATTATTCATCTATTTGTTTTAATTTTTATTTTTCTATACATATGCCTATGTATCAACAACTTTTTTTAAATATCCAGACACTGATCTGGTAGACTCAAGTGTATTTTATTTAATATACTTGCATGATTATTTGTGTGCACCATTCCCGTTCTTTACCTTTTAAGTGGATTGGTATCCATACAGTCATTCAACAAAAGCAGACGATGTCATTCTTACTCTGTGCATGCGCTTTATGTCTATGCCTATTCAAAACATCACTAAAATTAAAGACCATCCCAGTGCCAGAATGAAGTGTGAGAAGCCTGGAGACAGTACCAGCAGCATTACTCAAACAAGCTCAGTTCCACTTCATTCTTCAACATATATAGAGTTGCACTTCAAACACAGAAGACAATATTTTCCTTATGGGATGTGGCCTTTGTGCAAGTGAGAGAGTGCCCTGAGCAAGGCAGCTACTTCAAATCCAAGGATAAAAGCAGCAATTTAGCAGGTGGCTTCGACTTTAATACAGTGAACACCACAAAGCCTTTATCTTTTCAATTCTATGTATCACATTAATTCATTGCAGGCAGCTCCAGCAAAGCTCTACCAAAGATTGTACTGGGAAAAAGAAAAGTCACAACTGAACCGATCGAAACAGAACACCTCATTCCCACTCTCCCTTTCCAATGCAAACTGGTATCTTCTCAGTTATCACAGCTGCTCAGACAAAAGCTTTATTATTGCTGCATAAATAATAAAAAAGCCATGCAGCTCTTCTTGAGAGATTAAATAATTTAATTTTTCTGGGGAAACTTCTGTGTTCATGCAACTTGCAAAAACATATTGTGACTCCATTAAAACTCCTTGTGTTCTTAGGCGCTGTAATGAAACAGAACTTTTTTCAGCATCACACAAAGAGTTGGACCTAAAGTGAAGTGTTTGTTTGAACAAGTCTTCTAGCCGACTGGCTAGCTTTCCTACATTGTCTTAAGTTCTGGTCGTTTCCCACATCTGGTTCTACAGAGGCTAAGAGGTAAGAGCATCCCCCCAGTACTGCTGGTTTGGTCACAGCTGCTCACGCACTCGTGGTGCCCTTCACAGCTCCTCGCCGTACGGCTCTTTATCCTACATCCCTGGTTGCGCAGCAGCACAGCGCGCAAGGCTTCTGGTTTATTTTGTCTTTGGGAACTAAAGGAAGTCAAGCGTATTGCTTGCAAATTTTGAAAATACCCAATTCCAGTCATAACAGGAAACTAATCTAATACACAATACTAAACAGCAGCCCCTAAATCGGACATCCGTGTGAGCCTACTGCCCCGTCTGATGCCAAAGCACCAGATTTTAATTCCTTCATTTAATATTTTTGGCCCAGTTATGTTTGCCAGTAACACAAAAGGAAACCAGCAAAATAGGTTATTTATGGGGAGAAAGGGGAAATCAGAGAGAAACAGATCAGAACGGAGAGGTCCACAAAAGCTGAGCTGCAGGTATAAACCTAGAGAGCTGCTCAGATTTGCCTGGTGAGTTGCAGACAAGCAGCATTTCAGGGGGGCACAACTGGGAATAAATTTACAAAACTAAAAAATATCAATTCCAGAAACTCACTTGAAACATAAGCTAGCCAAAAATAGCATTCATAATAAAGCATTTAGTTTCAAAAAAAGCTGAAGGACAGCTAGGCACCCTATGATTTCAGACTAAACATTAAGTACAACTTCCTATGTAGTTTTCAGAGGTAGAGAAGAATCACTCTTTGCAGACACTTCTCAGCCATGATTACATGCTATAAGGACGCTAGCAGATATTTTAGTGGCAATACTTCACAGAGCACATTCGTTATCAGTCTGCTGTACAGTCAGACCTTGCAGAGAGCTGGATAAACAGCAGAGAGCAAGGAAAGGACAACACTGCTTGTATTTCAAGAAAAAGCTACTTTCTGCCCCCTTCAACTGTCAGTGAGGCCACAAGCATCATCAGCACCTTTCAGCTGACCCGGTTCTTCTGCAAAGTCACACGCTGGTCTCCTACTGACACCGGGTCACAAGCATCTTCCCATCGCACCACCCCTTACACAGGAGACCAGCGTTCTCCTACTGGGTCAGCGTTTCTGCAACTCCTTATCTCCACGTAGCCCCCACGCTGTCCCTGTACTGCGATTACGATCGGCGATTTGTCAGGTTGAGCCACATTGCCTCCGGACAGAGCTGTTAGCCCCTGCCCAAACGCAGCTTCTCGGGCTTTATGCAAAGAGCGATGGTGCCTTTGGCTCCGAGGAGCCCTGAAGCTGCATCGCCACCTCACGGTGGTCCAACCATAAATTGCAGAGACATGAAAGCCAAGAGGCACCGGCCAAGTCCAGCTTCCTGCATCCCCACCATCTGAAGTTTCCCCTCACTACTGATGCTTCCAGCACACCACTTATTTGACTAAGCTCCTTGGCAGAAGGCAGTGGGAGGCTGAGCGTGCCGCACCTCCTTCCCCAGCCTGCCGGGAAAGTTTCACTACTCAAAGCATCATTTCAAGTCTGTCTGGTTTCAATGGCCAATTAAGCAGTCAGCTTTTGCCTGCTAGATTAATATACAGCATGAAAAGACACTTTTCCCTGTGTCCCTGCCTACACACAGTAATCAAATTGCCTCTAGCGTATCAGTGTTTCAGATATCCCAGACAGCCTTTCATCTCATGGCTCAGCCTCTTTCCCAGAGTCTCCTTCCTGACGCGCTCATTTTCCGAGTCACTTTTGCATCCCTTACAGTTCTGAAAAACAAACTTACATCCTTTATGCAGGGACACCAACAGCAGACCTTAATGTTTACCACATCTTGCCTACTATGACTATGGCAGACATGGATGATGATCTTCCCACCTTGCTCTCCAGAGCCCCCTCTGTGCATCCCGGATAACTATTTACCCTTCCCAAGCATGGCAGCACGCTGGAACTGTCACTCCAACATTTTCCCATTACATATACGGATCCTTCTCGACATCAGGCGAGCACAACAGCTGTAGGCTGTACAGGCTGCAAACCCAACCGTTCAAGAGGATGTACAGCCAACTAAATCACACTCTTCAACATGGACCCGGAAAATCTGTGATCCCGATCTGCGGGATCACTGGGCGCTTATCACCGTTTGTCATCTCTCCAGCACCCCGGGATGTTGCACCTCCCATGTCAAAAGGCAATTGGTTCCAGTTATTCCAAAATACTGGGTAACATCAGTGCTGCAGAAAGCTCATTAGAAACAGCCTGTGCACATGAAGCAGTCTTCAAAAGAAAGAAAGAGGGGAAAAAAAAAAAAGGAGGTATATAAGAAAACCCTTGTGTGGATGGACTCAAGTCATTCCGTATGTTTCTTATGGTTTCTTGAATAGCAAATTTGAGGGGGAAAAGTCTGTCTTCCACAAAAGCAGCTCTCATAAAAGCCACTATGATGAAGTCTCAGAACCACATACACAAACAAGCCTTCCAAAACACCCTCAGCTATCACAGCGTGTTTACCATACAGCCACCTGCACAGGGAGCAAGAGCCCCCACACTTAGCGGGGGTTGTTTGAAAAAATCTGGATCCTTGAACGTACTCCTGACTGACCTTTAGAGCCAGCTTTGTTTCAGAAGCTGAAACCGGGCCAGGGCAACACTCCCTTCTACAGGGCATTATCCACCATGTGATAAAAAAAAAAAATTATATATGTCTGATTTGACTGGTAATATCCTAACCATATTCCAACATGCTTCAAAATCATTTAGGTGCATAAGCAAATTCTGTAAGATGTTCATCTTCCTCCCCTCACTCCCGACATTTTTGGCAACCTACCCTCTTGTGTTTTGACATCTGCAAGGCTGCATTCCTCTTGCTCGGCTTCAGCGCTCTGTTTAATGTTCTCTACTTCCAGCCAAAAACTGTCCATTGACAAGTTGTCCAAGGACTCTACCCTGGAATTCGTGCCCTCTGACACCGGGGATGCCAAAGGACTCTTCGGAGGAAGCTGGCTCATTTTGCAAGGGCAATTTCTGGTACTGAGAGAGGAAGAGATAAGGAGAGATTGATTAAGCTACACGTATTCACATACGGCATTCACAATACAGCGGTCTTCATTGATTAATGACTGCAATAAAAGCCAAACAGAGGTAAGTGCTAGACTTCCTTTGGTTAGAGTTTAGCAATAACAGACAAAGTTGAGATCAAATCCCCTAGAGTAAGGGAAAGCCTGCTGTCCAAACACACGAGAGGACGCAGTACCAACACAGGTTTTCCGATGCTGTCCTTCCAGTGACCTCCAAGACATCACCTACCACTCCCACACTTGCTACCAAGATTCCCCCGCAAATTTGCACAGATACTATCTGCATTCACAGATAACCAAGACATTTCAAGCTTGGTGCACATGTGCTCTGACTATCTGGCACGCACAGCGAGCCCGACAGCTCCCAGCCGCAGCAGACTGAGCCCGGTAGCCTTGTCCTTCGTATGCAAAAACCGGCACAGCTCAATCTCCTGCGCTTCAGCTCATGCAATAAACAACTCGGATGTTTGAGGCCCTCTTTTCCTGTCCAGACCAGATTTTTCAGCTGTGAAACAGCACAAGCGTCCTGGGAAACCCACACATACAGAATTTTCTTACCACCCTGCTGATTAATTCATGGGCAGCTGAAGTCCCAGACTGACCTCCTTCAGCTTTCAGTCTGTGTGCAGAAAGCTGTGAGGTTCTCATCAGTTCAGAGAATAATGCCACTCCTAAAATGAATTTTAATTTTCTTCAAAGGGTTACAAGCCATTTAAACCTTGCTGGATATCTTTTTCAAAGACTTAAAGAAAATTAGGGTAAGTGGAACCTACTTATAAAAACACCTCAATGGTTCAACTTACGAATACAAAATTAAAGAGATGGCACGCTACGCTAACTCTGGATGGTTTGAAAAACACCCGTGAGCAGCCACCACCACCAAATACAGATCAGAATCACCTTCTAGTTTCATGACAAAACGAGCAGATTGAGTCTTGTGCCTTGAAAACCATGACAACTAAAAACCCCACAAAATGTAATTTAGCCTCCTAACTCTAAAATGACTTAGAAAGTTATAGATGGCAAAATATCTGGAAAGTTTTAGTTCCTTCCACTCCGGAAAGGCATTATTAGTAGTTCTGGCACTAACTTGCTTCTGTTATAAGAAGTCTTTCAAGTCATAAAGGGCTACATTTGAAGATCTAACAGTTAAGAGGCATATGTTGGAGGATATTCTGCACTTATATTTACACACGTGCATGCATATTATGCTCATACCTTTTTCTAACATGCACATAGGCAGCCCTGCTCTTCTAAAGGTCAGAACTAAAGCAATAACCATCATTCCAGGAACATCTGGAGCCAGCAATGGCATTGAGAACAAGAATAAGAAGGGGTTTGTTTGTTTGTTTTACAGGAACACAAAAGTTAAAGATTGAAAAGAGCTATTACACCACCCAGCCCACCTCTGACAAGGGCAGAGGTGATTTGCTTGTTTAGTACCCATCCCCACCCCCCCTTTCCTACTCCTGGATATCCAAAAAACAGGCCTCCAGACGAGGTGCCACTTCATAGCCTGGTATGGTAAATACGGTAAATAGTCAATCTGAGATTTTTTAAAAAATTGTTTATTTTTTTAACCTTCACAATTCTTGTCCATCTCTCAGTTCTGCTACAGCTACCATCTCAAATCATTATTTCCCCTTTCAGCTTTTTACTTATCTCTTCATCCATTAGGAGTTAAAGATTTAGATCACATCTCTCACATTAACTCTTCATCTTTAGTACTCCTCTCCATTTTCTCACATTTGCTGACAGGCTTCTCATAAAAAGATTAGATTTAAACAAAGCCACCTTGCTAGCATCAAAAAGACTCTTTAATACCTTGCCATGATAACTCACCAGAATTCTATTAGATGCCAGTCAATAGAAATCATCACTTGCAACGTGAAACTAGAAGGAGGATTTTAGGTTATCCTGAGGGATGTGGTTTTGGCCATATCAGTGCTACAAGCGCTGACAGCCGAACTTACACTAAAGAGCAGTCTCCTGATGCACACCACCACACAGGCTAAGGAACCATCTTACGAACTCTCCTAATCGCTCTACTAAAGGCACTCAGCAGGCACACAACTACTCTTCTTGCCCTAAGTTACTGCCCTATACTACTGTGGGATCTAGGTTATACAGCTCAAAGCAGCTCCGAAACGTACCTTTCCTTCACGTTCAACCTGGTGTAAAGCAGGCTCATCGAGCATCTCAGAAATCTCCGTGGATTGACCCCAAAGCAGCACTTAAATCCAGGTTTGCAGATCCAGCAGAACCTACCCTAGACCCGAGCAGCAGCTTGCAGCCAGCACACACGCTCTGCGGCAAGCCTGCGTCACACATAGCCATGACAATCCCTTCCCCACACCTGCCACAGGCCTGCCTGGAAAAAAACCCCAAAATTTCAAGCCAAAGTAAACACAGTCTTCAGCTCTTTCAACAGGGTGACTCTTGACTTAATGTTCTATGTGACTTACCCAGATACCAGATCCTGAATGCAAGTTTTAGACCAGAAGATACTGTGACAAGTGGAATAATACTTATCTAAAGCATTAGGGCAGATTTCTGGTGTACACCTAAGAAAGGTCACAACATCCAGATTTCAGGCTATAGCCTTGCCAGCAGCTATTTTTGATCTACTAGCACCTTCAGTCCATGTCAAGACAACATGGTGCTGGTGCAAGGACAGAGTTTTGCCAGACAACAAATAGCTGTGCCCCTGTCCCACTGACTTGTGCTTCTGTACCACCCACAGTTTTGTTTCCTTCCACAGGTGGAAATACAGATGATCTAGTAGTGCTTACACCAAAAAAGCTCCACCACCAGTCATGCTAAATGCCTACTCTAGGAGAGCCACATTTAAACTACTTGTGCATCGAAGAGCCCAAAATGATTTTTCCCCTGAAGAACCTCACGGACTGATGCACTAAAGCCCATTTCACCAGGGTGCAGGATGCCAACGTCACACAGCAGCTCTACACAGCAGTAGCAGGATCCAAAGCCCAGCTCTACAAGTCCCAAGCCAGCGCTGTTGTTCCTGTCTCACAGGACAACGCCAAAGCAAAGTCAGGCCTTTAAATTTAGCAATGGTTTTATTTTTGATCTAAATACTTTTTTTCTTGAACACACCGCGCAGTGCTTTACAAATCCAACTGCCCAGGTGGAAGGTTAATTTTAGACTCTGTGCACCTCGGGGATTGTTCTTCCTCATTGCATTCCCAAGTCAACGCAGGGCAATCTGTGACGTCTGAACATAGCAACAGTTTAGATTGAAAGTATAGATTGTTGGCTTAAAATGTTAATCACTCAGTTGCAACTGGGCAAAGAGAAGTTGAATAATCAAGTTCACTCAGTTGCACTGTCAACGTAACAAAAAGCTTAAGATGATAAAGTTTTAAAAATTAACCCAACAAAAAGCAAACTGGCAGAAAGATCTAATTAAGGACAACCATAAAGGAATGACTGTGGAAAGACCGACTATCCTAACCCAACCTTCTCTTGTTTAAGAGCAGAGCCAGTTTTAATGGGGCTCGAGAGTCATTCAGCTGCCTCCCCTAACACCTTCAGTCTAACCCTGATTTAACAACATTAACAGCAGACTTAGGAGAAATTAGACTAGCATGGACTTTATATGGTTCATTTTCTTATTATTTCTTCTATAAATCCTCTTCGCGTAGAGCACTGGTAGCCCAGAGCAAGATCTGCATGCCTGCATCGCGCTGACTGGGTGCTGGTGGTTCACCGGTCCTGGGCTAGAATATGAAGTCTCAGAGTAGTTTTTGATCTGTTCCTAGATACTGTCAACACACAGCAAGTATATTGCAAGCACTCCTGCAACTCTTGGCCCTTTTGAATATCAAAATAAAATAAACACAGTTGCTATGCATTTGTTCATTCCAGGCTTGAATCATTCCCATCAGAGCGCTTCTTAAAGGATCTGTAGCCGCCTAGACTACTCCACTGCTTGCTCAACATCCTCCCCTCATTGAAATAACTCTCGAGCAGATGAATAAATAAAGCGCTTTCTTCTCAAGCATTTCAAACAGAACAGGAGGCGACAAGTGTAAGCCAAGAAAATCGAATTCCTTTAATACTGTTTCCAGAAAGACTAAGATGAGAAAAAGGCAACAAGAACAGAAGGATTAAGCTATACAAGGCAGTCCTTCCACACACAAGCACCTAGTTTTTAAAGACATTTCCAAATATCTGGAACAAGCACAAAGGCAGGCATGAAACAAACAAACAGATAGATGGAAGGAGTTGGAGTTAACCTCAAGAGCAAGTTAGGAGCAGCACACCAAGTCACAGCAGCATAGCAATTCAGATTGCTAGCGTGAAACACAAGCTCTTTTGAAAGGAAAAAAAAGTGAGAAATTATTCTATAAACTGGTTGCAGTATTTTGACCAATAAAGACACTCAGAGAACAAAAATACATTAGCGTCACAACACACGCACATCTTACAGGCTTTCAATTTACTTCAAGGTCAAAACCAACTGATGGGTACAAAAGCACAAGATTAAAAGGAACAGATAAAAAAGCCCATGCAGGAAAAAGTCGCTATTCACTTTGCTTTCAAGTTCCTACCCTGAGCAACCAGCTTAAACTGAAGTGAAGAACTGTGTAGGTAATTCTGAAGGGAAAGAATCACCTCAAGATCAGCCCACTGCAGTTCCTAACATGATAGGTTTTCTTGTTTAAAATAACGTAGTAGGGTAAAGGCATCCAGAAACAACAGATATTTGAAAAGCTGGAGAAAATCCTGAAGCAGTAAGTCACATATCTATATAAAATATAGATAATTTCGCTTACTGAAACTATTGGAAGTTTAACCCTCAGTTTTTCAAAGATATCAAAGCTAATATAAGAACAACTCCTTGTATGAAAGTCAATCTACTTGTTATCAGAATTTTAGATGAAGTATTCATAATCAGCTGTTTTATTCAGACACACAGAATTACACAAAACTCCATTCCCAATACAGATAGCAAATTTATCCAGCAGATGCCTTGTGGACACAAGCTCCACAACTTTTCTACCAAAGTTTTAAATCAAAAGCAAGTTTTATTGCAAGTCTTTAAAGCCTGGCTTCATTACTCCTACAGTCCTCCAAATTTTGTACACAAAGTGCAAACACCACAGACTACCAACTCCCTCCTCCTCCCCACAACAAGCAGCAAAAGAGCAATACTGAAGTTTACTCTTCGGAGAAAATGCAAAGCACATGGCTGGTTCAAATTCTTTGGGCCAGACCGTAAAAGCAAAGACAGACCAATTACCAAATTACTGTGGCAGTGATGAACGGTAACTTACCCGATACACTCTTACCCTGCTTTACTTTCCCTGGCTTAACTAAACCAAAGCAACTAGAGAGGCAGAATTAAAGCAATCTTAGAAGCAGGCTGCCGCTGCTGACATATGTCTTTGCATATCTCTAACCACAGGGGATTTGCTCATACACCTACTATTTTCACTGAGAGCATCCCCTACGAGGAGTCACAGTGCCTCTAGCCCAGGCTATTTTATATAGCACTGCTGCCAACCACCACTTATGTTCGCATTAAGGCATTTTATCAAGGACTTCGCACCCATGGGACAGCACACTTGAAGGTCTGCCTCTATAGCACCAGCAAGAGTAGCTCAGATGTCACTACTACAATTTGCTAATAAGATTACAGCTTGTTTTCGGTAACACAGCAATCAGTTCATCAAGATCTTCCATTATGCAAGCAGCCAAGCAGCTCGGGGAGCCGCGTCATTTCAGGTTGTTTTGAAGAAGCCTGTTCTGCAAGTGATAAAGAGGACGTGCCGGGTCGCTCTGCATGCGTGGAGTATTTCATACCAGACCCAGCTTTCCCTCACCCCAACAACAACAGGCACTCCCCAACTCCTCTCCTGCCATCCCTAGTGCCACCGGAAAGACAAAACAGCGATGTTTTGCCCAGTGCTATGTGGAGTGAAAGACTTGAATCCCCGGCTTGTGCTTAACACACTGCTTTAGCTTAGCACCTCCACCGCTTTCTGTGATGGACCTGAACTCCAGAGGTTACCTCCACCGCAGCACAGGGAGTTTTAAATAAAGCACAGATTATAACTTACCTAACAATAAGTGTTTTTATCAAAGTATTTAAGGGCAAAGAAACTCCATCTCAACGTCTGAGTCTCAGGCCTTCATCAGGAGTAGACTTGTCTCCACTCTGTCTAGTAAGGGTCTAAACGAGCAAGCTAAGGAATAGCGAAATTTGCCTGTAATTACAGATCTGCCTGGAGGTGTCTCAGACCGAAACTCAGCAGAACAAACGCCGGATTGATAAGCCCATGCAGATACAGCCAAATTAAAAATATTCAAAGCCATGTTTAGTTTAGCCTATTATCTGGGTGTCTGTCCCATCACGCTAGCGTTTGTTTTGGCCTCAGAAGACATAAGCCATGTTCTCTGTATGGGTTTTTTTGTTTCACTGTAAGGTCACTGCAGACGAGCCCGTTGTTCACTTTCCCTGCGTTAGCATGGTAAGCCAAACAGGAAAGGTCTTTCATTGACACGGAAATCCGGCTGCGAGAAAGGGGTACCTGGCCAAAACAAAGCTTTAGGAGTACTGTGATCTTTAACGCGGTTGCAAATTGATAAGCCTGATCTACCGGATGATTATATGAGAAGCGATAATTACAAGGTGGCATTCTCATCCCTATTTCCATCTTCACACACTCCACTGAATCCATGTTCATCTAAACACACAAGCAGCTTTGCCCGTCCAGCAGCCACAAAGATCCAGTCTGCCATTCATGTTCCACTTACCAGCGTGACACCAGGATGCCAAGTCCCACAGACCAGCGAGCGTGGGGGCTGCAAGCACCACAGACCAGTGGCACTGGAGTTCCCACACCCTTGTTCTTACCCATCACCCCGTCCCCAGTACAGAAGCTGTCCTGAGCTCTCTCTGGCTGCCGCAAGGCTGAGCCTGTGCACGGGATTCCCACGAAGCGGCTGGCACGGACTCTGCCCTTCAGCAACTTGGCTGTCACAGCCCCATAGCACACATGCCAGGGATCTTACCGAGGCCAGAATGAGTCAATACCTCCCAGTTACTGAACGCATCCTCAAAACACGCTACCGTTACGTCAGATGAGACACCCTTACTTTATTTCCATCACCGCTGTGACTTTAGGCAAGATGCTCAACCTCTACACACCTGAGCTGCCCAGCTGAGGGACAGACGGGGTGAGGGACCACATGGTTTTCAGAGGAAAGACTGCTAGTGTGTTTGAATCCTTTATAAAAAGGCTGTGAACTTATTCTTTGTGTGATCATTCATTAATGCAAAGCCATTTTACAAAAGCAGATTCACACATACTAAATATTTGTCCTACAACTTCTTTAACGTTGAACTTCGACTAAATCAGGATGATAAACTCATTTCTTCTTCCGGCTCATTCTGCCAGCTGCACCTACATCGCAGCAGAGAATGAGTAATTGTAAGTTGTTGCTCAGATGTATGGGAACAGACTTTGAAGAGGTCACAAGAGTAACGTGCTGGCCAGCACAAAGTAAGGAGGGGTTCAGAGATGTGCTGGAATCCAGCTATGCTTCATGCATGAGGGGTTTAGGGATGCAGGAAGACAGGAAGAACAGTCATAAGCTCCTCGCTTGGATTTCTCAGGGAAGAGTTATTACACACAAGACAAAGTGCTTGGCTATTACATTGCCACGAAAAGCCTACCCGTTGTTGAGATTTATAACTAATTCTACAAGTAAGAACTGGAGTGCTGCCTGTGAGCCCAGGGCCACCAAGCCCAGCCACCCCACGTACCACAAACTGTACAGCCTTTAGAACAGGAGATAACAGGCACAACCTTGAACACAGGAAGTTCCATCTAAACCTGAGGAGGGACTTCTTTGCTGTGAGGGTGGCGGAGCAGTGGCACAGGCTGCCCAGAGAGGTGGGGGAGTCTCCCACTCTGGAGCCATTCCAAACCCGCCTGGACGCCGTCCTGTGCCACTGCTGGAGGTGCCCCTGCTCTGGCAGGGGGTGGCACTGGGTGAGCTCCAGAGGCTCCTTCCAGCCCTGACCAGCCTGGGATTCTGTAACCCTGAGAGGAGGAGCGGGAGGCAGGGAGCGCTGGCTTGGCAATGGCTTTGGCTCAGCAGTGCTTTGGAGGCACGACACCCCCACCACCAGGTGAGCCGGTAGGTGTCTTAATGGGAACCAACCAGCATGCCACAGTTACTGCTGCAAAAATAAACAGTCATTAATATCAATTAATTAGAAAACGAGGACAGTTGGCGTATCATTGCCATATTGTATAGGTATGTTTTAGGTCAGTCCTAGCGGAGAGGCTTAGTTACATATATACATACAGGATGTGTTTCGCCTGCTGATGAGTCCCGAATGAACAGCTGTGAATTGCCACTTGCTAGGAGTTAAGTGTTTTGGTCAAAGTTAGTGAGCAAATTTGGGGTTCCTGCTTTAGCACCTCTTCAGACCTAACCACAGAGGTGTTCTGGCACCAGTACAGACACTGGAACTCAACTAACTTGTTTGGCAAAAAACATAAGTCGTTACTGAATATTTTGATTTTTATCAAAGAAACCCTCCAATACTCACAGTGCTAATCTAGTGTTCTTACACATGGGTAATTTTAAAGTGATTTCCCATCATTTCCCCTAAGATTTTTTTTTAATTTTTTTTTTTCTTACAACTCAAATTTTGCCTGGGATCTTTTAAAGATTTCCTTTCTTGCTTCTACACATGAGGTCAAAGCAGGCTAGGAAAAAAGAGAGGCCAGACAGAAACATGAAAACCTGAGCTATGGTTAGAAATAAAATCACTGAGAGTACATTCACACAAAACCAACAGGTTTCAGTTACTGCAGCAGGGAGACGTTCTGAAACTTGGTGCAACTTCTAAGCTGATCCAAACACACGTTAGAAGTCTTAAATCATTTAATGTCATTGAAGCACACAAACAGTGCAGTGTTTGTCAAGCAAAGTGCTTCAGTGTTCAGTTGTATCCTTTAGTACGTGTGTTTGCACAACATTTATAAATATGCAGTTATTGCCTTCATACAGTTCTACAAATCACCAAACAGCCCTCAAAGCCCACAGGCTGCCAGGGCAGCGTACAACTGAATCACAAGGAAACACGCAGGCTGCATTTTAGTCCCCCTGCCGCAAGACACACACACCCCCTCCAGGTCCAACTTCCACAGCTTGCTGCGTTCAATTATAGAGCTAATACCCCAAAAAAAGTGTGGTTTAGTACGTTTCGTTTTTATGATCAAGGCAGTCAAAGCACAGCTTTAAAGAGTATATTATAGCCTGCTCACCTCTAGAAATTTTACCTCGTTTCCACCTCTCCTGCCCCAGGTATTGCTCTACCTCTACGCCTTGCCTTCAGGAGGCAGGAGAGCAGCCATCACCCCGTACCCCGCGACCGCACTCCGTACCTGCCGAGCCTGGCTGGCCGGGCAGGCGCCAACACCACCCGGGGCCTGGGGATCCCACTTCTGGTGGCCCCAGAGCCACACATGCCACGCTTGTCCATGTCCAGACAGGGAGGAGAGAGGCGGTCAGTCCATCCGTGTCCCTCTGCTGTGGAGTCGAGGAGCAGCTGCCGAGCCTGATAACGAAGAGCCGCCCCTTGTCACCCACGAGGTGCCGACTGGGTGGCCGCGAGCATCCTCTCCTCCCTCCCCGCATCCACCCGCCCAGGCAGACCGAGCAGAAGTTACAGCAAATCCACCTGCGCCTTCAAGGCAGCGGTGCCCGAGGCTGAGCCGCCCACGCCTGGGACGCGGGCTGAAGGACACAGCCCACAGCCAGCATCCAGCCCTCGGAGTAACCAGAAAATAGCGAGGAGTTATCTCCACGCCTGGGCTGAAGTTAAGACTTGCTAAATATTAACTCAAGCCTCAGCTGCCTGAAAAAGTAACTCCCACAAGCAGGACGGGGAGGGAAGAGTCCAACAGCATATTTGCTCCTCAAAATTGTACTTCTCTGAAGTAAGAAAAGCACGAACTATCTGCCTGGGGACTCAGAGCGGGGAGCAAACCACCCGAGCACTTAATAAAAAAGCAAATTCAGCATTTACTGCCATAGTTGAGCAGTGAGTAAATCTCAGCTGGATGGAAGACACTGGTGTTGAAAGAGCAGCGTAAACCTGTAACACCCATAGAGAGTATTTTGCAAGATCCTTCTTTAAAATCTCATCAACAAGAGACACATGAGCAAGCAAAGGGTTAAAGCAATCAAATTTCCATCTCCCTGACGTCCTAACAGGTTTTTGTTCTTTCCTTGTTATTGTCTCCACCAAACCTCCTTGCACAGTGTTTCTGCAACTTCCCTTTCCTCTAACATTTATTACTCGTAATCCTGAAGTTAAAGGCACAAACAAGTCATTTATGTAAAGTTTCCTTAATGAAGGCATCCAAAGCTTCTCCAGCACAGGTAATAACCCCACTCCTTGTTTCCAATACTCCCAGTAAGACTGTATCTATGGCTCAGCCTACTTTGCCTGCAATGGCTTAAAGGGCAGCGGCAGCTATTTTAGAAACAATCCCTCATAAAAGCATGCAGAGGCCGTCTCAGTTTTGTTCCTTACCCACAAATACAGCTATTTTTCCAGCCACTGCTTTAGTCTAGCCGCTTTCACCCCAGCTTGCGAACACGCAGCCCGTTTGTGGCAGAAGGAACGCCGCCCGA
>RSEF01000020.1:3916024-3948503 GCA_003993805.1 Himantopus leucocephalus
GGGGGGGGGGGGGGGGGGGGGGAGGAATCACACGCTCTTTAGACACAGATGTATATTTAGATAAGCAAACTGCAGAGTTGCTTAAACCTCTTTACTACTGTAAATGTAATTTAAACCACCAGAACATTTTCACTGCCCAAGGAAGAGCTGTAACAATGGGAGGAAGCGCTAAGACATAGCAGCTATTCTTAATGCACAAAAACACTTATTCTGATGAATAACCAAGACTTACTAATTTAAATCGAATATGTTTCTGCCTCCTGGGCATTTTCAGACTGTATAAAATTAGAAGTCTTAGAGGGTTTCTGAGGATGACCTTGTTTACGTCCCTATTCAAACGCGTCTAACATCCACTGGGTGCTGTGCCTTGCAAAAACCGTATCTTTCTTGCTGCACACTAAAGGCAGAAAGAAGCAACAGGCACCGTATTAATAACCACCAAGCTGCTTGTTCACTTCCTTCAAACACAGGGACATATTATCCCTGCGACCAGCTGACAGAGTGCTACTCATCATTTCCAAGGTGTGACAGGAGAGAGGCAGATGGGACAAAGGATCAGCAGGCAGTTCCCTCTCCGGCTGCAATGAGTAACCACCCCCTCATGCCAGCCCAGCCGCGTCAGTCGAGTTCGAACAGGGCTGGAGTCCGCACTGCAGAGCTCGCCCTCAGCACCATCTTCACAGAGCGCTTCGCACCTCCTTAATTTTCGTAGAACAAGGATATGCAAGAGCTCAAATTCCCAAGCTCACGTCCCAGCCCATTTCACAAACCTCATTTTGATTTTTGCAAGTTGCATTTTCTGTTCCCTTCTGGGAAAGGGATGGGGCAACAGAGCTACAAATAGAAAGAGTGTCAGAAATGGACTATGTTACTCTGCTGCCCCAGTTCTCAGCCCAAAGACGTGATAGATTGGGTTGTCATCTTGTTTATTTCCTACACCATAATCACAAGCAGCGGGATGGGCTCCGTGGGCTGAACTCACCATGAGTCAGTGCGTTTTCAGGCATCCCACAGGAGTTACTGCCCAAAGAATGCCAGACATCCACTCTTGAAAGAACAGGAGTCATGCACGTGGCACGGCCCCACGATCACGGTAGAAGCAAATGGTTCAGAGCTACCAAGGTTATGAGACAGCTAAACAATAGCTGCTGATAGCTTGACTCAGATAAGCTAGAGTTTTAGCAAGGATGGTAAGACAAGAGGAGGAGAAAAGTAGGAGTGACCTGATCATAGCTACACAACTAAGCTATTTATTAAGATTAAAAGTGAAACACCTAAAGACCAGAATGTGGACCAAGTACAAAGGCAATTTTCAGAGCAATGTCTTGTTTAGGGTTTTTTTTTTTGGTAGATTTTAGTATCTTATAATTTTAAAAATCTCCCCAGAAGTTTTTCTATTGGGTCAGACTAGCTGAAACTACTTCAGAGATTAGGCTGGAACCCCCTCTGTGTTATTGAAGCTTGTCTTGTTGAACAATTACAATAAAAACTAAATCCACTTACCTAAATGCTCCAAATTCAATATCCAGAGAAAACTACTTACCAAATAGGTCCCCACACATTGTCCCTACACATGTGTCTATAGGGCATTTACTTGGGAATGAAACGCCACTGAGCTCATTTGTGGGTAGGACACCCATCAGCCTCTCGGCAGGGGAACAGAACCATACCCCCCTCTCAAAGGGAGCAGCAGTTTTACAGATCCTGATTGCTCAATCAATTATTTCCAAAATGAAAAGAAAATGTAATACAGCCTAGTAGCAGAAGTTCCTATTTCGCAGTCAGGCAGTAGTAAGTGCCAATTATTCCACTCTGAGCAACAGTTGTGCTTGTACTCAAAAGTGCCATCATTTATCCTAACAGGCTTCTGGTCTACTTTGTCATCTCTTTAGCAGTAGCAGGTCCATCAGGAGGAATCCAAACTTCTCTCTGTGTGGAGAGATTACAAGTGGCCCATAATTTATATTTACGGGTATTCTCCTTGTTTGTCCTCTAGAAGAGAGCTGGGACAGAAACAGAACTGGGCTGCTGATTTATAGGCTCAGAAGTTTATAAAAAAAAAAAAAGAAGAGTCAGCCGTCACTATTTTTGCTATGCTGGCACCCTGCTCTGAAGTCACCACACAGAGCTTGTTTGTACTAGTTTCATCTATAAACGATGTAACAGCTGGGACAAAACTGGTTGAGATGCTGAACTCGATTGCACAATACAGCTCACGGCTCTTACAGAGCTATTAGTAGTCAAGAGTTTGTTAACTCATTAGGAGAGGGCTTGTTTTTCCAAAATATTCATGACAAAGTTTAATTACCAAAAGTCTTTATGAAAACCAGAATCAGAAGATTGCAGGCGTGATCTAGGGCTGAGGGGCCAACGAGGGGAATGGAAGAGCTTGCTACAGACTTTTCCAAACTCTGTAGCGCAGGGTTTAAAGGAAGATGAACACAGGGCAGGTGAGGTTAATGGTGCAAGATCATCTCAAAGGTCAGTCAGACACTAGAGTAGCACCTTCAAATCCCCACGTTTTTTACTTTTGTATAAAAATCCACTGCTCTAACTGCAGGGCCAAAGAGGAGGTCAGACATACGAAGTCTCAGGTATCAATATCAAGTGATGTTGCAAAACAGATTTTTGTTCTTCAGTTTACACTCGGTGTGCAAGTTCCAGGTAACACAGTGCTATCACAAAGGCAAAAAGAAGATGATCCACTGAACAAGCACTGTCAAATCCAACACGCTAAAGAAGCAGAAATTCAATTCAGACTTGCAGGTGAGTTGAAAACTACAAAAATTTCATAAAAGTAAATCTAAAGACATACACATGAACAGAGAAACTACAGCAACTAAGTTTTACCTCACAGCTCTAATAAGTCTGACGAACTCTTATAACCACACTCACATTCAGGACAGTATATTTTAACCAGGAGGGTTTAAGCAACCAAACTTTTGTACAATGGACACTTTCTGACACAGGCATCACTGAACTGCGGCTGCTGCTCAGGTTTTGGCCCAACACACAGCTCACGCTGGTACAGCTCAGCCTGATCTATGCTGGGAGCAGCACCCCTGGGCTAACGCAAGAGCTACACGTACGCCAGATAGAAAGGAGAGGAGGAGATAAGACCTGCTGTTCTTGCAGCTGTGCAAAAGCAACTGTTGGGCAGTTTCTGATAAGACTGAAACTCTTCAGAACTAACTGGAACAACCTAGAGGAATGGTAGAAACCAAACTTCCACGATGGAAGGTGTAAGTACATCACCTTACCCAAAAAGCTTTCAAGCTGACCCTTCAGCATCCACACTGCCGACGCCCCCAGGCTGCCCACTGTGATACTGGGAGACCTGCACCATTAACAGTGCATTCTGACCATCAGCTGGGAAACTGGCTTCATAAGCGAGTTAGTGAATTTGTGAAGTAAGGAAGTAGTGAATTAGAGAATTAACAAGTTACACCAGCCCATTGAAAGGGGACAGAGCCCTTGCTTGATTTTTACCAAATGAAATCATGTAATAAAGTTGGATTCACAAGGTCCATACTTCTATAACTTTGAGAGGTCCAAATGAACCATGACACTTGACTCAGTACTATTGTCAGAAAAAAACACTTGTATAGGGTTAAATGATACTCATAAATCCCCAGCTAGCGACCAAGCAGCAGCTTCTTGACCTTTACAAAGACTAGTTTTTCTTTGCCATCTGCTTTGTTGACAATGAGGTAATGCTAATCCATTACAGAACTGCACAGACCTCACTAGCAGAGTTCACAGGAAAGCCTTAAAGAAACAATTCCTTGGTTCTACTTATAGATTTGCCCCCCATTTAGGTTTTCTTCCAGCTAACACATTGTTGCAGCTAGAATAAGCTTCGCAAAGAGCCATTCCCCGAAAAGCTTTTTCCACGATGTGCTCTGGTATTTAATAAAGCCTTGGATTCTCCCAACTAACCTGGCAGTTCTCTGCTCGCTCCAAACTCTTCCTGACTTGCAAACATCCAGCAGCTTCACGCCTGCTTTACGCTGGCCAAGAGAGCGTAGGAAGCGAAGTGAATGAACTCTGAAACTCTTGGATTAGGGATATCATTAGAAGGATTGCTCCCAAGAGGTATCCTTCCTCTCCCATTAGTCAAAGGAAATACTGCATCTAAATACAGCTATTACCTTTATCTACTTTTACCCTTCTTATGCACAAGCTGGACTGAGTCCAGGATTCTGGAATATTTGACCAAAACAACTGTATCTCAGATCAGCTGCAGGGATGTATATATTGCAGCCTCATGTCTACCTTCCGCTATGAGGCATGCAAGGATTTCCTTCCACTGTGTTATCCCTGCTGTTTTCAAACGTTAACATTGTCTGAGCCTTACCTTGACTGAGAAAAACAACTTTCATCAGCAAAGCTGCATTTATTTGTTGCCTAAAGAGGATATCCTTCCAGTTCCATTATATATTGGCCACCTGCTATGGACCTTGCAAGAGTTACAGGGTCCTGTTCACTCAATAGCCTCAAGCACCCTCAAGGAAAGAAACACCGCTTTCATTTCCAGTGTTGGTCACTTGGTTAGGGTTGTCAGGAGTACGATCAAGCAGGAGAAATGGGGGTTCAAGCACTGGCAGCATGCTTAATTCTGCACATATAGAGACGCTAAGAAATCTGAGCTCCCAGGACTCCATCATAACTCTTAATTTGGCGGCAGCAGTGAAAAAGTGTGAGTTCACAGCAGTTGAATGGTAACCACCATCAGCAAGACAGCCTCGTGCAAACCAGTGGTGCTACAGCCCTTCCAATGCCCCAGCACCCCACCAGGCAGACTTCCTTTCCTCGTTCTCCACATCCACCACAGGCTAAGCCCAGTGAAGGTTCACCGTGAACTGAAGATTAAGGAAAAATACATCTGTCATGCCACCTCCTCCAGGAAACAGGCACTTAACTGACCTCAACTAATTGGCCTCAACCAATTCAGAAACAAGACTCTTCAGAGGGAAGAGAGCAGAGGCAAGGGAGTGAAGAGCACTCCGTGTTTGTGCTGTTCCACTGTTTCTTAGTTACAACGATGTCTCTGCCATGCTTCATTAGGGCACCCAGGCAGGACTCCATCACTGCCCAGGCTGCCTGCTACGCTGCTGCTGAACCATCAGCGTATAATGGTCAAGCAGACTCTTGCCATTGCCCTCGCCAACTCCTTGGCAGTCCCTTCCCAATACACACATAACTGTAACATGCATCAGTACCAACCTCCACTGCTAACAGAGTCCATCGTCCTAGAAGGAACCTTCTACAAAGGGGCAAAACAGGACAAAGGGTTAAGCATGTTACTGCTGCAAAACCAACAGACAGGAATTCACACACTGGAAGTGTGCTTGGATCTCACCCAAGCTGTTTACTGAAACGCTGAGGTCTCAACTATACGTTGTAGTCAGTATCATTTCCTCCGCTCAGGCCCCACCATATGATGGCAGCGTGTGTGTTCACGTGGACATCTCCCAGGCTATAAGCCACAGTATTGAATTCAAGTTGCCAAAGACATTGCAAGTTATCATAGATGGAACAAGATTCATATTATAGAAAAACTAAACAACTCTCAGACAGCTAGTGAATTAGTAATAAGCTGGCAAGAAGATTTGAGGGTCCTGAAACTTCTCCCTCTAAAAATTTAAAAGGACATGAAAGAAAAACAGTAATATTGTTTATTTTAAAAGGTCCCCCACTGGGATTTGCCCTATTATTTTTCTGTATGTCAACAGCAAAATTCCCTCCATATATAGCTAGCACAGAGGCTTTAGTGAGAAAGACCCTTATTTTTTTACAAGAGGCCCAAATTTTGCAGGCAGCTCAACAGCCCAGGCACTAGCAGCCCAGGGGCTGATGGAATAAGCTGTGCAGATGGAAACAATTATTTAGGAGGGGAAGAACTCCTGCATGCATGGAGCAACATCTCACTAAAACTGAAGCCTCCCACCGACACATTCCAGACTCCTGGAGTAATCTGCTTTGGGGAATATGCTTTAAGCTGCATCAGCTTTTGTATTTCTTTCTCCAAACTTCTTTGCAATCACAAAACATACTCCCCTGCAAACTGACCTAACGGTCTTACCAAACAGCAACAAATACCAGAAAGTATTATAAACATCTGAATCTAAAATCTAGTTCGAGACCTAACTTTGCAAGCAACAGGTTCTGATTTCAGACAAGCTTCTCACTACACAACACACCTGGATTACCCACATGATCAAGAATGCTGCGGTGAATGACTTCTACCTGAAGTCCATGGCATAAAATAATGAATAAATCATATAGGCCACATTTGATATGTAGAATATCAAATCTAAGTGCCTTATATAGCTCAAAATCCTGTTTCTTAGAAAGTAACAGCATTACAGAAAGGACTATCACTAACTGATTAGAAATATCTAATTAAGGGTAGTCCTTTCAAGCCAGCTGCATAAAGAATATTTCATATAATATGTTGCAGGGGAAAAATAACTCCAGCAGATTTCAATTAAGACTCACTGCCATATGGATTTTACATCTGCAGCAGGAAGGCTCAAACACCATGTCACAAATAAGACATTTTTATGTCTCCAACTGAAAGCACTTAAACTGCTTGGAATAGAAGCATATGGGCTATAATATCCCAAATTAAGCAAACATTTTGCTGAACTGAGAGCCTAAAAGACATACAAAGGTAGAATATACTGTATTCTTGGTCATGCATCGTAGCCTCTAACTTTTAAAGGACAAAAAAAAGCTAAGAGCATATAGCATGTAACTTTTAGTTACCTCCTCACCCAGCCAAAGCAGAACCTGGTAGAAGTCACACAGTGATTTTTAACGAGGCAGTAAAGGAGGGGGGCTGCAGAAAAGCACTGTTCCCCAGGGCAGTTTACATGCACTGCCACAAGCATGTGTGAAGGGCTCCTCAGGTCACCACCTCGTGCAGCCTCCTGCTCAAAGCCGGGTCAAAACAGAAGCCCGACCAGGATGCTGAGGGCTTTGGCCAGTTGGGTCTTGCAAAGGACTGAGGTGCCACAACGTCAGTGGGACCCCATTTCAGCCCTCCCCTGTACTCGCAGGGAGGGATATTTTTCCTTAAGGCAAGCTGGACCCTCACCCGTTTACACTTAAAGTTTTACAAGTGACACGATTCTCCATCCAACCAATCAAAGATGCTCTGAACTGGAAAACAACATTTACAGGTTTTTCCTTTCAACATCATCTCAAAAAACACACGTCTTGATTAAACCAAGAGCTATGCTGCTGCCGTTGCGCCCTCTTGGGGCACAAGGGACCATGAGCCAAATCTTGAGCATTATTTTTCTACACGCAGCTGGACCCAAGAACCCCAAATTCCTCTTTACTGAAAACAGATGTCGGCCAAGTTAAATCATCCCATGACTCCTCCAGGAGAAGGATGTAAACAGCCACAGCTCACCCAGCTGTTACTGAGAGAGGCCCCGCTTACAAGTTAGGGATCCCAACATGCTGCAAGACCTTATCCCCAAATGCTTTGGCATACTGCTTTTGCACATGTTTATCACTGAAATCCATCAAAACACATTAGGTTACTTGAGTTTACACTAGATTAGAGTTTGGGTCTTCTTCCAGAGTTTTGAACTCAGAGGAGAAAGAAACCAATGTCTATGTTTTTCAACATACAATGCTTCCCAATGGTGTCTTAATGTTTAACAAACCCCACCCCTGTAACATGACTGCAAAGTAAATGCTTTATNGGGGGGGGGGGGGGGGAGAGAGAGATTAAGTGATGTGAAAAAGGCCATAAAACATCTATGGTACAGTTCGGTGTACAGAAATGCAGACTTTCATCTCCCAGGAGGCTTAACCTCAGTCAAAAGAAACCACCAAACTACAGCTGAGAGAAGAAACTCTCACTAATGCTGTGCTCCAAGGTGTTCAATCCACATTCTGGTATCAGACGTTTTCAGAAAAAAACCCTACATATTTGCTGCAATATGGAAAGGCCCTGGAATGGAGGCTGCTGGGTGCATATGAGAAAAAATGCTTTGCCCCAGGTGAACAAGTGACCTTACAGGTGAATTAAATCAAAAAAATACAGAAAAGCCTTTGTTTTTAAAAAGGAATGTATTTGAAATCACTGCAAACAATCACATTGAGAAGAGCTCTACTACAATATGCAAGTCGCTCTGCTACAATATGCAAGTCTTTCTGCTACTATATAAAAGCTGTAATGCTCCTGCTGATGCCCAGAAAGCAGATTTTGCACACAACAGCAAAGGGGGAATTAAAGCGCAAATTAACTGGTGCTATTCAACCACTTGCAGGCTAGGAGGCAGCTGAGAGGTCATGCTACATTCACACTGGGAACTCCAAACGCTCAGCCAAAGATCAGCACAGGGGCAGGCATTGCAGCTAGGCTCAGGGTAAGAAAGGCTGTAACACAGGTGAATCGTGACACGAAGTCTACTGGGTTTAAACCAAGTCCCCACATCTGTAGGTGTGGGCCCACTCTCCAGATCAGGTTCACACATCATCAACCTCTCGCAAGAAGCACAGACCCACAGCAGAGCAAAAATGGCCTTTCCATACTCCTTTTAGCCAAATCCCCACACAAAAGGTTTATTCTTAATACCCAAATATTTAGTCATGCAGTATTTCTCATAGCTCAGAGACAGAAAAACCAGGTATAAACCACTCCTGCCATCAGCATAGCTGTGGTACTGGGACTGCACAGGAACTAGTAATCCTCAAAGTAGGTTTCTCAAGCGGGTTTTGCATGCTGGCACCAACATCCCTGCTATTACAGTGGCATTGCAAGCGACAGCCAGCCCAACCTAGCTAAAGCTATTCCCAGTGTATTTACACAGACTAAAAACTACTCAAAGCATATACTTTGCCATCACCAGGCTTTAAAACACCACCATGCAATACAAGAAACAGCAATATTCTACTAGACCTTTGGATAGTTTACCTGATTCACCTCAGTTCATCTGCATCTTGCAGCGATGATCACAGTAAAGCGATTTTAACTTGAATTGCAACAGTTTGGCAATGGCCTCAAGATAATAAGGTTTCTTAGTGAACTGAGATTAAGAGTCCAACATCTGAAGTAGCCTAAACAAGTGAAATCCCATAGAGACAGGAGGCATCCCCAGCGATTCAGCTGCAAAATTAAGTCCTTCTTGCCAACATGGTTTTAAGTGCACATAGACTAGATAGAAAAGAGAAAAACCTTGAGACTGCCAGAAAATGTCCTGGCTAGCTCAGGAAAGACAGCTTTAAGATGTCAGTGGAGGGGGCTGTAGCTGAAACAATAACCTCACTCCCCAGCAGGGCAGGAGAAGCCAAATTCTGCAGGGAAAGCAGCAATTTAGCACTGAATCCCAGCACCTCAAGCAACGGAAACCCCACACCTCTGGGGCACAGGCGGAGTCTCCCCACCACCACCGAGCATCAGCCTACCTGGCCGGGTGGGCGCTGCAGACAATAGCGGCCGAGCCGGAGAGGAGAACAGGGAGAGCGCCGGGGGCTCTCTCGGCATCCCACCGCCGCCCGGCAGCCGGAGCGCCCGCACCCCCCGCCGCCGGGCCCCGGAGCCCCAACCCTCACCGGGGCTCGCCGGCCGGGAGTCACCCCCGGGAGAGGCGAGGCGTCCCCCTCCCTCCGCAGCCCGGCACGGCTCCGGGAGAGGCGGGGACGGGGCGGACCCCACGCGGGACCGCGGCCGCAGCTCGCCCCGCGCCGCCCCCGCTGACAGCGGCGGCTGTAACCGGTCCCTCGGCATCTACCTTAACCGTCCAGCCCGGCCCGCCCCCCCCGGCAGGCGGGGAAAGGACCGGCCGTCCCCAGAGGAGGAGTGCCCTAGCCCGGGGTCTCCTGCTGGGCAGAGGGAGAGAGAGACTTCCTCGGCAAACAGCTCCTTCCCCCACCGCTAAATAAAGGACCTGCAAAAATAAAGACATGGACAGACAAGTTTTATTTAAGAGCATACTGCTCTGGACAAATATTTGGACATGCAGAGTTCAGGGGATGGGGAGGGAAAGACCAGTAAACATAAACAAGGCATGCTTCATAATTAGCACAGGTTAGCGTAACTGTTACACTGTCTGCCCATGCAACACTCTGGAGAGACACAGTTACTTCACACGAGGAGTGGAGACAAACATTTTTCACAAGTGGCAATGTGCTCTTTGGGGTGCAACTTCCTAATTCAGGGCCTCTTTAAAAAAAAAAAAAGAGGTTGTTGAATGTGTGCATCAACACCAGGATCAAACAGCTGCTCTGTTCATAGCCCAACGACTGGATAAACCCTTAGGCCACAAAATTACAGCTCATCCCAGCCCCACCAACCTCCTTGTGGTCCCACCAACTGGTTAAATCAAGTTGCTGGCGAGTGCCTCTTTGGGCTGTAATCTAACCTTGTATCAGCCTGTCAGCTGCGCTGAAAAGCATACCCTGAATAGAAACGAAGGAAATGCATGCTCAGTATCTGCTAAGGGCTTAATTATTTCTTGTTAATTGGAGGTAGGCTTGTTAGTCCTGAGCGTTGAAAAACTGTTTCTTACTTTGAGAACTCACAAGCTGGAGATCAGAAAAGTGCTAATTGCAGTCTGAGTAAAATAATCACTAGGCTGTACTGCATTTAAGCTCTAGTAAGAACCACTGCTGAGAGCATTGCCTTGCTCTTATTTGTTTGAAATCAAAGATTAGTAGTGGTGAACAGAGTAGTGAACACTGGTGCCAGAGTAGCCTTTGGTCCTTATGAAAAAAAAGGAAGTCATCCCTCTCTACAGAAGGAGGGGAGCAGAGTATGCACCTAACCACTGGACAAGAGGCTGGCTGTTGTTGTCCACTTAATAATTAGCCAGTCAGTACTGCTCACTCAGAAAGTAGCTCTTGTGACCCAAGTGTATCAACTAAGTCTTGACTAGGTTTCCTTTTCAGAGGCTTAACCTCCCTCTGCCATGCTGCAGTAGCTCTCACTGATACTGACTGGGATTGCTGCTAATGGTCACAGGACTACCTGCTCTGTTTCCACCCTGAGGTGGTTCTCTGAGCTTCATCAATCTGTTCCAGTTCGCTTGTATCTCCTCCCCAAGACCGAAGCCAAGAGCCCTCTGTTTTCCAGTCTCAGGGACACCAGGATTTTCACAACCTTTTCAGCCAANCTTCATCAATCTGTTCCAGTTCGCTTGTATCTCCTCCCCAAGACTGAAGCCAAGAGCCCTCTGTGTTCCAGTCTCAGGGAGACCAGGATTTTCACAACCTTTTCAGCCAGCAGAACAAACAGCTGAGCCATGTAGATAATCAGAGAGGACAGCAGGAGTTGAATCCTCAGGACATTAGAAATCTGGAGCAACTGGCAGACAAAGTTCCAGGTGAGAGAAGAAAGCATGGTGCACAGGAGCTGGTGAAAAGGAAGAAGAGAGTTGTCACGGCAATGATGTTTTCAGAAGAGGTTCAGTTTTCAATAGGATATAAGTGTTGTGAGACCATGAGTTCTTGTTCCCTTCCCTCACCCACCGAACACAACAAGCCTTTCAGTATAAGTATCACATCCTAAAAGAGACAAGCTTAAAACCCAGTTCTTCAAACTGCTCTGTTGACATCAATACCTGTATATGCAAAGAGCTCTAGGAGAACCAAATGGTACCATAGATAAGTACAAGCTCATTCTTAGCATTGTTTCTCTAGCCTTTTAACAACAATAAAGAAAAACGTTACTACACTGACTTGGTACTGCCTTGGTGGTGTTAGTGATGTCAAAAATATTTTGACTCGAGACATTACTGATTCCATGCTAAAGCTCAGCTCCAGGGTGTGCTAGTCAAACAAGTGCAGCAATTGAAAATGACACCAGTCATCTAGGCTATTCTAGCCTAACAAAGGTTACTGCTCCAGCAAAGCTGGTAGAAGGAAATGTGCACGAGTACCTCAGCTGCCACAATTCAAAAATCCCAGCAATAGAAATGAGTAGACAGGTCTGTGAATAGTAACAGTGGAAGCACAGACCAGCTTTCCCTTTTGAGCCCCTTCTGCAAAGGAACATACAGCCAAGGCACAGAGAAAGAAGACACACAAGACACTAATCTCTTCCACTGCTTCAAATATATCTTTTGGGATTTGTATAACGCCTGAAAGGATTGGGACTACCATGTTTGCAAAGAGACTTCTGGCTTCAGCTCTTATCAAGCAAGTGAAATAAGTCTACTCTTTAGTCACATACTCCACTGTAAGAAATATGGAGGAGCTTTTAAAAATACATAGTATCAGCCATACACACCAGGAGAGCTTCTATATAGAGTTGAGCTAAACTTCTTCTCTTAGAGGAAGAGGTAGCAATTGTCACTGTTTCAAATTCAGTTCTCAAGGACTTCTTAAATATGTATACATGTGTTTAAATATATATACACACATGCAGTACATACATATAATAGTTATTCAGAATAATTTTGTGTTACCTTTACCTTGTCTACAACAGGAGTCATTCCACACAGGGAAGACAGAAAAAGATCTCTTGTTAGTCATTAACCAAGCTGAAACCAATCTTGCAGCTTTCTCTTACCCAAGAGGCAGGGAAATCAGGCAGAGGTGAAAAAAATCAGAACTAAGGCACAAAAGCAGTAGATATGCAAAGAAGTAGTCTGGTCGCAGTACTCACCACCACAATGTTACAGAGATCATTCTTCTCAACCTGGGAAGGTCTTATCTTCTGGCTGTGAGACCAGCTGTCTGAGATTACAGCAAGAAGACTTTGTTTGTGGTTTTTTGGTTTTGAACTCAGATAAGCAGGTTTAGGCCACAGTTTTCTCAGAGATCCACTAAATTGTGTCTCCTCTTGCATTTCTGTACTGGATGTGTCAGTGGAGCTTTCATCCTCAAATTTAGAGTCAGAATCAGGCTCATCAAAAGACTGTGTCTTTATTTCTTCTACACCGGGCACCTGTGCTAAAAATAGGTTTAAAAAGAATGTGTAAAATACCTGTAATGTGACTTTTTCTCCCTAGCTACAAACCTTACACATTCCATCTAAGACCTGGGCAAGGTTCTTCTGAATCTTTTCCAGCTGAAATGAAGGATTTCCAAGCCCAACTTATTGTAGAGGCAATAAGAGGCCTGTACAAGTGTTTGATTTTAACCAATTAGCTCTTAATCAGCAACTATATTAAAGGAGGAGCTGAAAGATACAATAGTTTTTACTTGTGCTTGCTGTAAAGCAGCATAAAATAAGTGGGTATGACTGAATTAGTCAGAAAGATATTTAAAAGAATGCTTTTAGTTTACTCTTTCAAGAGTGAGTGAGAAACATCTTAATGCTCTAGTCCTGCAAACACAAAAGTATGGAAAAATTTAGTAATGTGTGTAGTCGTATTTCTTAAAATGGAATTTAGAGCAATTGTGTAAATTCTTGCTGCTAACAACAGTTACTTTAGGGCTAGAAATTGTGACGGTAAATGCAGTACATACAACCTGAAAAATCTCATTCAAGGTGTGAAGGTATTCTGGAGTTACTCTGTCCAGGCAAAAAGCTGACACTCAACCTAAGTTTAAGTATGTGGCACAGCTACCCTTTACCTATGCAAAATAGATATTTTATTGTGCTCTTCAGGCATCAGCAGTAAGCTATGCCTGTGCTGTTCAGGATAGCTTCTACCATTGTCACAACCTCTTACAACCTGTGTTTTTAATTACTATAATTGGTTACCCGCAAGAGTGCACTTAGGTGTGTGGAGGGAAGATACTTTAGTACTGCAGCAAGCAGAGGCTGTTACGAGCATCAGCTATGTGCTAAGCCTGCAGAATGGGAGCTAAAAGCTGAAAACGCAGCATGCACACACATGCAGGACAAGAAAGGAGGGAGGAGTATAAGCCTCTGCTGTGGTGTCTGTGTTCCTTTGCTGTCTTTGGGTCCAAAGGAATCATCTTGTCGCTGCTCCTGTGGGATCTATTATAGGACTGGATACCACATTATTAAGAAGGGACAAAGGGCACCAAATAGAAGTAAAAGCTTGCTAAAGTCGAATTTTGTTCTTATTTTCCTTCCTACAGCTGTTCTGCAAAGGCAGAATCACTGCTTTTGAATTAATGATTGATTCCTCAGCTGGGATTGCTTATGCTCCAGGATTAGAGCAAACTAGTAAGGCTTTATCCTCAGGAGTACATCAACAAGCCTATTATTAGCCTAAACTAAAGCTGTTATTAGTTACTGACATGTTAGAGGTAAGAATCAGTGATGGAAAGAGGAGCAAAATACACAAATAAATGAAATGTATGTCCTGCTCCCTTAAAAAAATTTCTGTCAGCCTTAGCATTGATAAAAGAATCCCTTAACAGNNNNCCCCCCCCCCCCCGGAAAAATAAAAAGAGACGTGTAAGAGAAATATAATGCCAGAGTGTGAAAGTGTACAAAATTAGAATTGGGTTTGCTTTCTGGGGGATTTTTTTTATAGAAATTTACAAAAATTACTTGTCCTTTGCCTTTCTTAAATTAAGTTACCTCTGAGAAAAAGGGAGAGAGTAAGGAAGAACAGCTGGCAGCAGCCTGTCTTGTAAGCATTTTTAACAGAAAGGCATATTAATCTGAGTTTGATTTTCCATATGCTACCAACAGAACTAAAAACCTTTAGTTTCCTTCTGTGACAAGTAGCATTAACCTAAAAATAGCTAGCAGAGCGCTTTAAAGATGAAGCTAATAGATAAAGCCTTTATGCAGGAGCATTTTATCTGATCAACTGTAGAACTTACCTTCATTAAGTAGAAGCTGTAGCCAGATAATGATTATGATCAACAGCATTACAAATGGCAAACAAAGCCAGAAGAAAAGAAGATGAAAGGTCAGATCATTCACCAAAGGAACCAGAGGGTACTTCATTGCTAGCTTCAGGTTACACTAAGTTTAGAACAGCTTTCCTGTTCTGCTCTACTACCTCCCTCTTAATAACTCTCATTGCATCACTGTGTTAATCGCAAGAAGACCGCTGATATACTCAGCATGGTTAGCAAAAGGGACAGCCCTGTGCTATGCAGGGAGGGAGTAATAAGGATTAAACGTGGGATAAGAAGAACTGAGAAAACATCTGATTTGATTGTCCTTCCTTCAGTTGCTACTTAAAGGATAAATACAAGTTAGGAAGCTTTCAAGGCTTATGTTAAAACAATAGTTAAAGGCATTTTTGTGTCTTCAGGTACGGGGGAGATAACCAAGCGCTTCAGCCACTTTGAAACTGGGTAGCCAGGGTTATGTTTGAGAAATCAATAAAACAGAATCAACCCTGCAGAGATGTGCAGAGGATGACTAGCTAAAAATTACTTCTCCCCGGCTTTCTTATTCGACATGGAACACAAATATGTCCCATATTAACATGGACTCTATTTTTTTGCCTACTTGCTATGTTTCTATCTACTAGTTAATCCGTTAGGAAAATAAACCTTTGTATTTTTGTTGTCTTTTTATCTCCCTTCCCTCGAAGAAAGGCAAGCTAGCATATTTCATAGGATATGTGCTTATAAATGTATTTCTTACTAGTAGAGGAGTTCTGTAGTGATTAAAGTAGGCACAGATGTGTGACTTTGGTAACTTGATATTCATGACACTCCGTGTTTCTCCTTCAATAAAATAAAACCATTATCTGTCGCTTACCTCACAGGGGGTTGTTTAGCTACATTAATTGTTTGTGTAGCTCTCAACAAACCTTAGACAAGGGCAGCTATGTAAGTGTACATTATGAATGATCACATGCATTTAACATTCTTGTTTGTGTGCATGTGTTTGTTTTCATGCAGTAACAGCCCCTTGAAATGAGCCTTTTAATCCCAAGATCTAAATGCACTTTGCAAATTCTTATTAATTCACATTAATAACAGCCCTGTGTGATAAAAGAAAGCTATTATCCCTACTTTGTGCATTGGGTAAACAAGTGAGGAAAGCTATTAATGGCCTGAGCTTTAAGGGTGCTAAATATTTGCAGTCCCCATTTCACACAGGGCGGGTTGCGGGTTGGCGGCACTTCCGACAACCAGGCGGTTGGTGATTTGTCCACAAAGGCAGTGACAAGAGTGACGGGAAGGAGCAGAATCCAGAAGTTATGATCTCTGTGGTTTTCATGGCAAAGCGTTTCTCTGGGACCTCTCGGGGTCCGCCCTGGCTCCCCACGGAGCCAAGATGGCGGCTAGGCTGGCCGGGTCACCTGTCCTCTCCGCCACCATGGCAGGATGGCTCCCACCAGCTGTGCCCATCTCCCATCCAGGCAGACACTCGTGGAAAAGGCCAGGACGTCTCCGCCGCAGCTGGCACACTGTTTTCAGCAGGGAGATGTGCCCGCTGAACGCTGCAGAGGCCTCGGGGAAGGCGCCGCTCTGTGGGTGACCTCCCAGGGCGGCGTGGCACAGGCCAGGGCTGCGGGGTTTCACCTGCACGCAGGTCACAGGCACCGGGGAGGCCTCAAGGTCCGAGTTTAACTCGGAGTGGCAGAGGCCGCGGGTGTCCCCGCGTGAGAGGGGACTGGGGGTGGCGGGGGAGGCGGGGGGGGCACACAGTCCCCTCGGCCCGCCGCGGCCCGGAACGTGTGTCGGTGTCCGCGTTCCCGGCCGGAGGCAGCCGGGGAGGGCACAAAATGGCGGCGGCCTCGCGGGTGTTCGCCTTCCGCGACGCGCGCTGGGCCCCCGACCCGGTGCTGGAGCCCAGCGCGGCTGTGCGGACGCCGCAGCCGGTGCCGCTGGTGATCGACAACGGCTCCTTCCAGACGCGGGCGGGCTGGGCCTCCGCCGACCCCGCCGTCCCCGCAGAGCCCCTGCTGCGGTTCCGCTCGCTGGCGGCGCGCAGCCGCGGGGCCCGCGGCGGGGCCGGCGCCGAGACCCAGGTGGGCAACGACCTGGGGAGCCCCGAGCCCCTGCGCTGGCTGCTCCGCTCGCCCTTCGACCGCAACGTGCCCGTCCAGCTGGAGCTGCAGGAGCTGCTCCTCGACCACGTCTTCCAGCGCCTCGGCGTCGCCTCGCAGGTACCGCCGGGCGGAGAGGGGGCGGGGGGGGAGAACGCCGGGCCGGGGCCCCAGGCCGCCGGTGAACCCGGGCCCGGCCCTGAGGGGAGCTTGGGTGGAGGGAGAGGTTGTGCGTGGTGGGAATGGGGGGTCCAGGATCGCCCCCAGTGGTCCGGGGACGCTGTGTTGTCCCCCTGCTCGCAGATACTGGCGGCCCGGGTGAACGGGCCCTGAGCAACCTGCTGTGGCGACCCTGGCCCGGCCAGTGCTCCCCAGGGGTGTCTTTTGAACCCCGCTATTCTTTTAATTTCTTCATACTTTTGTGGTGGAATGAAAGCGGGAGGATACAGCTGCAGGGCAAGAGGTTTGGACTGCAGAGTCTTGTCAGGCCGTGGCTGAGAACCAGCGTCCAGGATCAGTTTTTGAGAAGGACACTAAACATTGCTAGTTTTGTATAGCGTGCTTATTGGTAGTGCTCATCGACTACCTGTTTTGTATACCCAGCTGAGCTGAGAGCTGCTCCTCAGACTGCGAAGCCTTTTGCCTGTGTGACAACACCAGTTCAAAAGCTTTATGGAGTGCTGAACTAAACTTCCACCAGTTTTCACTTGCACTTCACCTCATTGCATAGATTTTGGTTACTTAAATTTATAATAATTCGTATATGCTTTTTAAAATCCATTCTACTCCACCCTTAGGAGTTTATTCTTTGGTTGAATTAACATTGGAAGCCCCGCTGTAGACAAGACTTCTTTTTTACCCCCTTAAGCGCTAGGTGTAATTTATCTTACATGATTAATAGCCTGCACATAAAGTGCTTTTTCATTACTGTTTTGGAGGAGTTCTTGCTGATGTTCAAAAGAAGAAGTAAGGATAAGTATCCCTGGATTTTCCCTTCACGCCTTTATTATTTTTCCTTTCTCTTGTCTCTTACAGGGTTGTGTTGATCATCCAATTGTTTTGACAGAAGCGGTGTGCAATCCTCTCTATTCAAGACAAATGATGTCAGAGCTCCTCTTTGAATGTTATCAAGTGCCAAAAGTGTCCTATGGTGTAGATAGCTTGTACAGTTTTTACCACAACAGAAAGCAGAACTGGCCCTGTAGTGGTTTGGTAATATCTTCAGGTTATCAGTGTACCCACATTTTGCCAGTCTTAGAAGGCAGGTGAGTTCTGGGTGTCTTAAGAATGGTGCAGCCTCTCTTTGTCAGTCATTGACTTTTCAGTGATGCAAATACCTATTCCTTTAGCATTCAGTATTGCAGCTCCTGCATTGTAAGCTCTTATCAGGTCTTAATCTATACTGAAAAGTTAAAACCAGGTCTGTAGATTTTGCTAAGTTCTGTTGAATTTTGAATTGAAGAAGCAGTGCTGTCCTTGTACATATTGTATTTTTAGTTACTGTTCATACATAGATCTCTACTTTCAAAAGTAGAAGGGGATATCTGCCCCAAGTAAGATCAGGCATCAAAAAACATGTTAGGTTTTAAAGCAGCTTTGGGACAAAAGAAAATGCTCTGTGAGATTTCTGCAGTTCTCAAGGCTTTTATCATTCTGATTATGCTGCTATGTTGCTCTACTTTTCTTTTTCTTTCCTTACTGCAGGAAATGGCTTTATTATATCTGGTAGATGCTTCACGTTTTTGAGGGTTACACCTGACCAACTGTGAAATGTTACAAAGGTTAAAGGAACTACTTTTAGCTCCACTAACCTTCACTTCCTTCACTTCTTAAAATAGAACATTCCTTGCTGTAGCCAAAATTATTTAATGTTTGGGTTTTTTAAAGCAGAACAGAGCCTTTCAGAAAGTATCTGCAAAAAACCAAAGCAGTGATTGTGCTTGTTGTCTGAGAAAACCAGATGTGTTAGATTCTCTGATAACTGAATCTTGAAATATTTATCTGTGAATATTCACCTGTCTACTCGACCATATCAGAAATTAAGTAATACTGGGGAAAGCAGGCAATTTGTTTTATCCTGAACTTGTGGATCTCTCCAGTCTCAGTTGTGTCTCTTTGTGTTTTCAGGTTGGATGCTAAAAACTGCAAACGTATTAATCTTGGAGGGTGTCAAGCAGCTGTGTATCTCCAACGCCTCCTCCAGCTGAAATACCCAGGACATTTTGCTGCCATCACTCTCAGTCGCATGGAGGAAATACTGCATGAGCATAGCTACATTGCAGAGGACTATATAGAAGGTAAAACCATCTGCAATTTACTACTAGATAGTATTCATCCAAACTTAGCTTTTGTCCTCTTTGTCGCCTATCTGCTTTAAGGTTTCCAGAATTGCAGAGGACGTTTCTCATGACTTTTTGTGAATTAAAGAAGTTTTAAGATTTCCATAAATGTCACCTTAAGTAGTGGCTGAAAAAAAGTGTTTTCTTCAGTTTGTCACTTATGGAAGGGCCTGCAGGAGTCCTTAGAAATGTGTGAGAACTCTCCCGTACCTTGGGAAGAGAGAAGAGACATTAGTGTGCACTTCCCACTCCTTAGTACTTTGTGTTTCCTGCATGCTGGAGATCTGAGCACCATGCGCAGTGAGTATGTGACTGGAAGGTAGTGCTCTCAGGAGTAGCCAAATATGGGGGAAGCTGCCAAGAGGTGGGCAGAAACCTAGGCTGTACTGTTGCCTTCTCTCTTCTAAGTCTGAACTTAGCGTGGAGTGCATATGACATATGAATCATTGTTTTCAGCCTGGCAAAACAGTTATTTTGCTTTCAAAACATTCAGAGCTACAGAAGTGGCGGTCCCCAGAGTACTACGAGAACAACATGCACAAGATGCAGCTGCCTTTCTCTAACAAACTGCTGGGAAGCACCCTGACATCAGAAGAAAAGCAGGAGAGGCGGCAGCAGCAGCTACGTCGACTTCAAGAGCTCAATGCACGTCGTCGAGAAGAGAAGCTGCAACTTGACCAAGAGAGGCTGGACAGGTTACTATACGTACAGGTAATCAAGGCAAAGTTTTCTGTGTGATCCTTTTGGAGGCGGGCAGGCTGCCCTCGGAGCTTTATCAGAAGGTCGTGCATCACTGTAAAGAAGCCACGACTGTCCTGGGTGTTTTCTGATCGGGTCTTTTTAAGATTACTTGCAAGAGAAAAGGGAGAAACGATTGATGCAGAGCATGCTTCCAGGTTGTGAACAGTACTACTTCTGTGAAATATTTTGAAAGCTGCTGAAGCGTGCACATCGTGGTATCTAGTAATGAAGGCAAAGTGTCTGTACGTGCACAGCTGATGGACAGTTGTTTACCCTGTACTCTTCATCACAGCTAACTCTGGTCTGTCTTCAGGAACTCTTAGAAGATGGTCAAATGGATCAATTCCACAAAGCTTTGGTGGAGCTGAACATGGACTCTGCTGAAGAACTTCAGTCTTACATCAATAAATTGAGTCTGTCTGTTGAACAAACGAAGCAGAAGATCCTACAGGCAGAAGTCAATATTGAAGTAGATGTTGTGGACAGCAAGCCAGAGGTATAATGTTTTCACCAAGTTAATCCTCTTCTTATGTCTGAGGGAATTAACTTTCTATGCTTGAAAATGTGCCTCTTCAGACTTTTATTGATGGGTGAACTAAGCTTTTCCTTTAACATGCTGTAACTCCTTGTTAGTTTGGTAACTGCTTCTCTCTTTTCCAACTTTCCTATGCAGCTAAAGGAAGAGACAGTTTTGATTTTATAGAGTATGCGTGAAATCAGTGACCCTTCTTGTGCTGCTCTGCACTGTGCTCTGGGACATATCTTACAGTTTGATTCCGTATAGTTCTGAGCATGATCTCTAGGCTTCCTGACAGTAGTTGAAGTGTACAGTTATATGAAATCAGTAAGTTTCCTTAAAAGCTTCTTGCACATCTTTAAGAAGTTGGAGAAAAAGAAAATAGCCCTAGTGGGTCAGAGAAAGTACCTCTGAAGATACTACTGCTTCCCTTTGTCCTTACCTCTGGCAGCGTACGCCAGCCACTGTCCTTACTTAAGGTTGACTGACTTGCTTAGAGGGTTGCGAATGCAGCAGCTAGCATAATGATTTTGTTCATGCTTTAAACTAACCTCTAACTCTGCTTTTGCATTAATTTTGGTGGACTAAGTGGGCCTGGTATGTTAAAGATTTTTTTTTTTCTTTTTCAGTCTGATAATTAAATGACATGGAGTTTTAAGTACTTAAATTTCAAGTGGTTATACTCCTAAGACAACCATCCTTAAACACCTCTAGCCTTGTGTTAAAGATATAGAAGAGCCTATCAAGCTTTTGTTAAAAACAGTATTTGTTTTCCTTTCTGTTCTTCCCTTTCAGATGCAGAGAACTTTATGGTAAATAACTAACCCTTTGCCTTCATTTTGGCTATCTTTTTTTGGTGCAATTAAGCAGCATGTTCTATTTTGTTTACTTAACAATGAGAGATCAATTGCTACCCTTGGTTGTTGGAGTCGTCTTGAAGATGAGAGGCTTATTTGTCTGCTTTGCCAGACTAATACAGGCCCAGCACATAGCAGCTGCTTCTAAGACTTGGTCTAAGGCAGTTCATGCATTTGTGTGTAATTGCCTTTCAAGTCACATAACAGGTTTTTTAGTTTTATCAGTCCTTGCTCAGGAAAAGGTAGAGAGAAAAACAGAAAATTGAAGCATAGAGGAGAGTGGTGCCAGATACAGGGGTTCTTGTGTCTTATGTGGAACTTGAGATGTGGAACTTGAGATGTAGCCAAAACTAGCAGGTGAGCTGGTATCTTCTAGGTGTTATATTTTGCCAATACTTATCAGTAAAGCTTGTGTAAGAATCAGAATGACTGTGTTTGAGTGAAATTGATGGGCTTACCATTGTGGTAAAGAATCTTTCTGCCTTCTGTCAAAAGAAATTTTTCTACAAAATGATAATCAAAAGACTATCAGCTACTTGTAACTTTGCCCCATGGTTGTGCCTAAGTTCCAACATGTCTGTCTTGGATCCCACACTCGTCTTCTTTACTAGGTATAGTCTCAGACCTTGGAATGAATCTGCAAGCCTTTTTGTTTGGTCTATGCTTTGTGAGAGTACCTACAATTATCACCGAATCCATTTGTGAAGATAGGCCATCCATCTGTGGCTGTTTAAAGGAGTCTAAAAGCTAATTATGTTGTCCTGGGGTCTGTGCCAAGTCTTCAGCTGAGTTCTATGTTTCTTTCTATTGCTGTTTGGGGTTTTTTTTAAAGACATAAAAATAAATGGATTTAACAAAGCTTAAGCATTTGAGAGAACTTAAGGTGACTACCGTTTGTTTGATGTAACAATGAACACTGCTTAAACTTCAGTTTCAGTAATTGCTTGTGTTTTAAATGGATGTAAGCTAGATACTTAATGTTTAAATGATTTAGTTTTAGCTCATCTTGGTATTGCTTGCTAGTCATTGCAACAACTGTTTCAAGTTTAAAATAACAAACAAACCTGTAGCAGCTAAATCTGAAAGGTAACATTGTAACACACAAATAAAGGAAATAAATAAAAAGCTGCTTCTACTTCACAGCAGTGAATTACTCTAGGATTTTGAGTGATGCCTTTTATTAGGAAGGGGCTTTGGGAGCACCTTCACATCCGTGTAAAATGTAACGGCTTTTGGTATATCCTATGTGCAAATGCTAGGTGGTTGAAACTGTCAAAAATTGTGTTGTGGCTTTGTAGCTAGCAAATATTTGTTGTCCAATCCCACACAAGCAAGGCAGGGACTTTAATGGTAGTTATAGAGCAGTTAGAGGTGCTGGGAGTGCAGCAATTTTTAACCAATTTAAAAAGCTATTTTTGTAAGTTTTAGTATGTTGCTATATTTAGGATGTGGCTGGCTAGGATCCTGGCAGTCAGCCTCTTGACTAAGGCCTTTAATTTCTGAGCTGGCATTGCAATAAATTTATTGAAAGGCTTTGATTTTTATGCTTTGAGTGAATGTCTGTCTTCTGTTTTCTGGGCTGCTCACGCTTTTGATTTTTGTCTTCAGTGCTGGAGAACAGTATGTTTGGTTGCAGGCATGTTAAGGAGTTGAGATATGAGGAAATCTGGGTTGTTTTCCAAATGTGTCATCAGAATTGAAGTCATGTATGTGCTTAGCACATCTGAGTTAACCTACCATAATGTACCTTCTCTGTTTTCAGACTCCTGATTTGGATCCATTAGGCAGTGAGCAGTCACTGGAGGATGTGGAAAGTATTAACGAATTTGAACCTTTATTTGCTGAGGAACAGCCTGAAGTTGAGAAGCCTGTTGCTGCAGTGCAGGTTTGATTTCTATATCTACGCCTTGTACCAGAGGTTGCTGCTTCCCAGTTGTCCAGCTAGTCTGCTAGCATTTCTCCAAATGCAAACATTGTTTGCCTGCTCTTGGAAGGGATGCCTTAACTATCTGAACAGGACATCAAGAGAGAAGAAACCCTTGGAATCTTAGCTGATGGTTTAGAACATGAATATACCCAGTTGACTCACTCTGCAGGCAGTGGCTGTTGTAGCAGTGCCATGTTATTAGGGAAAAAAAGTCCTGCTCAAGTTTTTTTGTGCATGATCCATGGCCCAATATCGCATCCCAGTGGACACAGCTTTCAACTTGTGAGGTTGAGCCTTAGGATTGAGCAGCACCAAACAGAATAAAGTATAGGAAAAGTCCAGCTTCCTTGGCCTTTTGGAACTTTTTGCAGCATGGCCCTTTCTCTGTGAGAGCATTGCCATTTGGGTTTTGTACAGAATTGTTTGGAAACATTGCTTATTCTAGAATATTACTGTTTTTTAACATAATTTCCCACTACTTTTCAATCTCATCTTTTCAAAGCCCGTGTTTAACCTGGCAGAGTACCACCAGCTTTTCCTGGGCACTGAAAGAATCAGGGCTCCAGAGATTGTCTTCCAGCCCTCCCTGATAGGAGAAGACCAGGCTGGTATAGCAGAAACCATGCAATATGTCCTTGAGAGGTGAGTTTACAAAGCTACTTGGCACTTAATTCAGATAAGCTAGTCTTGTCTTGATACTAGCTTTTGCAATACTGGTTACTTAACAATAATATGAGAAAAAATGTTTGAATAGTTCTTTTTGGTGGGATTGAGCATTGCAAGTTAGACAGGTCTTCATGTTCTGAAAACCACATGTAACTCTAATTTGTCTTAAGTCGGCAGTCTCCAAACTTTTTTGATTGGTTACCCCATCAGTAAAAAATTTTTGAGCACACACCTCCAATATATGTATATTTATAAATTACACACAAGTACTACTGAACCAGTAGATTGTGTACATTTTAAAACATACACAAAAATAGAAGTTAAAAAAGGTTGACATAAAGCTGAAATAAATGCTATTTTAATTTATTTATTAATGGTATCAGAAATACCTTCTTCCTGCACTTCAGTGGATTGTCTTGCTTACACCCTGCTTTGGAGACCCCTGGTCCAACTTTTTGTAGAGGGAAACAAGAAATCTTTGTAAATATCCATCCCTTGAAACAATGAGCTGGCAGTCTCTGGTTTTGTGAGACCAAAATGAGGGGTGACATTTTTAAGTTATGATACAGGCACGCTTGCTGCACAACTATTTCCAGACAACTTAGCAGTAGCAAAATGTCACCCCTGAACTGTATGAACATACGAGATTGCATTTTCTGAAATGTAAGAATTCCAGTTGGGGATTTGTGGGGTCCAGTGCACAGACTGTTCTAAGGATTTTCTTCTGCTGCCCCCTGAATTTCCAGGAAACATGCTAGGTTTTTGTGCTAGGGAAGTGAAAGAAGTTTCTCAAAGTGAAGCCTGAAGATAAGGTACCACCCCATAGCTGTTCAGTTCATAGGGAGACATGTCCTTGAGAAAGACTGAAGTTGGTTTTTGTTCCTTGTAGGTATCCAAAGGAGCAACAAGCTATTCTTGTCCAGAATGTTTTTCTCACTGGTGGAAATACAATGTACCCTGGACTGAAAGCCAGAGTCCAGAAGGAACTCCTTGAAATGAGGCCATTCCAGTCGTCTTTTCAGGTACATGTATTGACAGGATGGTTGTGTGAACAGTCCCTTCATCAGTGTTGAAAAGGAATTCAAGTCAGGAGAGGTACAGAGTGGGTGTCCTTAGAGCATGGCAACGGAGAGTGGTTTATGACAAGACACCGGAAACAGCTGTTTTGACCTGAGAAAATGAAAGTTAAGCAAAGATACTGTTGCTCTTTCTGAAGACATTAGGGAGAGTAGAGGTGCCTTGGAAAAGGAAAACCTGCTTCAGCTAAAGGACCATGCATGTTTGGCTGGAAATTTGCAGATTGATTTCTTAGGATTGGGACAGTTACTATCTGGAACAAGGGAAAAACTGTTTTGACTTCAGAACTAAGTTACATGTTCAGTTTGTTACATGTAATGACTGTCTGGGACAGCAGCAAAAGAGATTAAGCAAATACCTTACAAAACTGTGATCCCTTGCTATGTTTTTAGTAGCAAGGACAGTACAAACTGGGCAAGTCCCAGAGTTTGCCATGCATTTTGTATGGAGACTTGCAAAAGTCTCCCTTGCTGTTCTGAAACCATGTTGTCTTCTCAAATCTACTAACTTCTTGAATAGAAAATCAGGTTATAAACTGAGGAGAGAAAAAGAAACAGTGCAAATATAATCTTGTGACTCCACAACCCTTGTTTTGTACAGTTATTGTATGTAGCTGTGAGCCAGGTGTGGCTGCCAGAAACTTAGTTACAGCCATGTACTTGGTAGTTTTAGGAAGGATATTGCTTGCTAAGTTTTGAATGTGTAACTTGTGTGTATAGGAAGAAAATGAGCATGTTTTCTTCTGCTTTTAAGATCGCTGCTTGTGACTGAATAAGAGCTTCCTTCTTTCCATTAAAATGCAGTCTGTAGTGTGGTCCTATCAGAAAGCTGTCACTTCACAGTTATCACACATGGGATTTGCGCGGTGTCTAGTCTAGAAAGCCCATAGCTGAACCAGGAAAGCAGTTCATGCTACGGTAATAGGAATAATTTAAATGGAAGTATGAAGCTACACCAGTGGAAAGAGTATGTGTGGTCCTTCCCACATACAGCGATTTCTTAGCCTGCAGTATTCCTGCCTGCGAGTTCAAGCAGGGAGGAAGTTTTGCTGGAGTACTTGATACTTGTTTTGCAGTACCACCAACTCTTCTAGCATTGGCTTCCAGCTGTGAGGGCTGTTGGTTGTGAATATGATACACCCATGTGCTTTCTCAACCTGTAGAAACACAGCAGGGTCATGGAGAACTGATCTCAAGGTGAAAATGTGCTTCAAACCCGTTGCTAACATTACTCTTCCTGCAGGCGCTGAGTAATCAGCTCAAACTTCTGAAATTCAGTGGTTTATGTCATATGCTACTGTAATCAGGGTGAAAAGGGCTTTTCTCTCCTGTGTTGAATTGACATTGTTCTATTTTCCTTCCATCCAGGTTCACCTTGCTTCCAGTCCTGTTTTAGATGCCTGGTATGGGGCTAGGGATTGGGCAGTGGAATACATGACTCGTGAGGAAGGCTGGATAACCAGAAAAGACTATGAAGAAAAAGGAGGAGAATACCTCAAGGAACATTGTGCTTCAAATGTCTACGTTCCCATTCGTCTTCCAAAGCAGGCCCCACGGACAACAGAGGCATTGGCACCTAGCAGGGTGCTGACATCCAGCACAGGCAATCCTTGTGAGCAGGCGTAGCACCGCGCCTTTGTCACAGACCCTCGGATGGAGATGACAGTGCAGAGGAAAGAAGAGTTACTGGGTTGCAGTATGAGCTGTGCATGGAGTGCAGGCTGCGACTAGCCTTGCTGGCAGCTCAGAGAGCACTAAGCATCTCATCCAGTCACTTGAACGAGGAGGACAAGCCATGCTCGGTGGCACCTGGAATGGTCGTAGCACTTGCAATGCTTAGTGCTGCTCGTGCATAGTGCAGGAGTGTGTCTCAGTAAGGAGGAACACAACAGAAGTGCATTCCAGAGAAAAATACTGTCTTACAAACTTTCATAGTAAGACTCAGGGGTTTTTGAGAGTATGTTTTACATCTTTTTATTATTATTATTTAATTAAAATGTACTGGTTTTATACTGCTTTTATTGCATGATCTAGAATCTGGATCAAGGCTTGTATCAAGCGAGTCAGTCCAGCAGGCGTCCCCCTCGCTCGTTGCAGTGAGTGTTTGTCAGGACATGAATGCATCGTGCTGCTGGAGGCCGGAGGGGCGGATCTGTGCCTTTCCTCCTGAGGCCTCCTGCACTCGCGTCTTGATTGATTTCCTTCCTGCTACACACTTTTGGCTAAATGCTGCTGAATGAGCGGTGAGATTTCAGATACTTTTGGACTTCGTTTATGTCAGTAATATCAATGTCTTGGTTGAGACTGGAGACCTGGTCACATAAAGCACTGTCCAGCTATAAAGACAGAACCTCCATAAAGCGCAGTCCAGAAGGACTTGCCAATCCTTAAGTGACTCAGCAAGGCAGCTCTTGACTGATGAGACTTTTTTTATCAAAAGTTGTTTTAGCAATAAAGCAAACTTCTTGCTTTACCACTAACTTCTATGTTTCCGTGATTTGACATCTTTAAAGAATACAGCAATAAGGATGTAATTGATTGGTTATACCTTGCTGAAAAATGCAGGTTTGCAGCCAGGCCCCTGTCCTGCTGCACAGTGTATTCTAGCTTAAATTTGACTGGGTATTCAGTTCTTGCACTGAACAGCTCTCTATTACTTTCCCAAAATAATCAATACTAAATGCTGAACTGAAACCTAAGCAGACTCCATTAGTTTGGCAAGAGCTATAAACCATTAAGCTGGAAAATACAGGGGAAAATATCTAGACCAGAACTCGTATAAAGAAGGTGAAGAGGTGATGGCTTGCTGTCCCCAAGGGCTGCAGAGCATCAAGATAAGTTGTCTTCTGGCAGATTCAAAACAAAGGACATGAGGTGCTTGTTGGTGTTGAAGTGAGGAGTTTGTTGCCACAGGATGTGATACGCACATGTCTGTATTCAAAAAGTATTATCCAGAGCTACGATTTAAAAAAAGAAAAATCTGCTATCAAACACGGAGGTCTCACCTGTGTGTAGGGGGTCCTGCAGTCACGTATTCCTCAGTGAGTGTATGAGGGAAGTGTTGTTACAGACCTGTTCTCTTACACGGTTCCTTCGGCACCCAGCACTGGTTGCTCTCAGGTGGGATGCAGGTCTTGGTGGACCTTTTGCATAGTCCTAACAGGCTGTTGGGCAGGGAGAGGAAGAGGAGGAGAAGGGAGCTTGCTACCTTCAGGTAACCTCAAATCTGGACTATTGATCCTACCTCTAGCTGCCTGGAGGCATACTAATTTTCAGGACCATTAAGGCATGATGGGTGGTAAAGAATGTGGAAAAACGTGCTGTGCTGAAACAGGCAAATTTACCCCCCAGCGAAGTGTCTTCTCTGATCTGGGTTCCTATTGGTGACCTGGAGTAGAGTATAGGATGTGCCATTGCTATCTGACCCCTTTCTGACACAACTTTAGCTATCATGGCAGAGTGGGTACTCAAGATACAGAAATTTGTTCCGATACTTGGTGTTGGTTGCTAAATAGGTAAGAGAGTGTTGTGCATAAAACTGTTCCAGAGTGAAGGCCAAATAGGTATCTGTAGTGGATGGTTATATTACTTTTAAATATTTGGCCAGATTGTGCCAACCACTTCACTTGCGTTAATTCAAAGCAGAGTTATCTAATTCTGTGCAGAGATGCAAGATCAGCTGCTTAAACAGCTTCAAGGAAGCATAATTTTATAATCTCCTAAATATTAGCTGTTAATTTGTTCCTTTATCCCCACAATAACTGAAGTAACTGATGAACTTGGACAACGTGATCACAGTCACAGGCTGTTCTGAATGTGCTGGTGGGCATTCAGTTGCTTGGAGTAGCTCCGTGAAAAGCGTGAACGTTGCAAAATGGGATTAATTTTACCCAGTTGAGTTCCTGGATATGATTTGCTGTGGTGCTACATGAGCATTGGTGCTGGCAGGAGAAAAATGGAAAGAGTGCATGGTGTTGAGGGCAGGACGCAACGGCATTATTTTTGATGGTAGTGTTGGTCGGAATCCTTGTGGAGCGCCACCATTGTGACACTTGTGGCAAAGTTTTCTCATACCCGTGTGCAGAATTTGGTTGTTTTCCATATAATTGGCATGGGGCTCACCAAATCCAGAAGGGGCTTGGACTGTTTCTTCTGTGCATTGGCTTATGCCACCTGAGAGGGGAACAGGCCAATAAGGCACCTGCTTGGCTCCTTTTTAATGGGACTAATGGTTGTGTGAGGAGCGGGAGAAGGAATTGCTATGAGAAAACTGTTTACTGGGGGGGGAAAAAAAAGAGAAAAGATCATTCTGTGGACAGGAAACTTGATCTGATGCTGTGAGGGCCTTTGCCAAGTGATCGTAGGGCTGCTGTTGAGCGAGCTGCTGTGCAAGCAGCCTCAAAATCTGTAGCGTGTTTATCCTGGCGGGTGTCCTCCAATTGCACAGAGTGCAATTGCCAGTTCAGAGGGTCAAGTGGTTCCCCTTTGGTCCTCGGTATATTAAGTTCAAAGCAACCTGTAACCTTATTATACAATTCAGTTATCACCTAATTCAGGTCAAAGAATACAAAAGTACAAGTTGCAATTTAACAGGCATGGTAAGCTTGGTCTATTTAATCTAAAAGAGAGCGCAAACTGGGTTCCACCTTTTGCAGCGTCCCTAAGACCTGCTCTGAGTGGAAACACCACGTCAGTGAGAAGCCCTGGAGACTAAACATAGATCACGTGTTTAATGTCCCAGATTTCCGTTTGAGCTGCATACGAGCCTTGCTTTTGGTCTTCAAGGCTTCTTATGTTTCCTGTGCCATAGCGACTTCAAACACTAACTGTTCTTTGCTAAATCTCTGCTAGGACACCAAGATTAGAACTCTTTGCTCCAGTTATTAATCTCTGATATACTTAATGTGCTGTGTAAGACAGCATTTCAGAAGAAAGAGAAGATACCCGTGAACTGTCACTTAAAATTTAGGATTATCCCTCCAGAGACAGCCTGCAATGATCCTCCAGCAGCCAGTCATAAACCAGAAGTTTTGAAGCTTGTGTGGGATGAGCAGGGGAGGGGAGAATGCTGTAATGGATTTAACATTATCCCCAAAGTCATATGGTGGGATTTCCACCCCGGTTGGATATGTCAGGCACAGAGCAGCTGTGCTGATTCCCATCACTCACTCCCACTGCTTTGTGCAGATAGCGAGCCGTACCCTGAGCATCAGCTTCAACAAAACTTGGCAGTTTTCAATGGCTCAAACGCCTGGCATGGTTTCCCAAGAGTTCTTCAGGCTCTTTTCTCTCCCTCTTTTCAGGTGCTCCATTTCCTATGTTTAGTTGACAAACACTTTTTCCCCGCCTTGTTCATCACACAAGCCCAGCAAAGTGCCATAGTTTCAAGTTTGGGTGTTGGGGTTTTTTTAATTGTATTGGGTGGTTTTTTTGTATCTTGAGGGATCTTTTCTTCCTGTGTTTGAGCAGTGGGCTTGATTTCCATTTCCTAGTGCAGCAGAGACTGTGGTGAGAGTACTGCACCGAGAGTCAGGAGACCTGGATCCATTTACATGTCTGTTTACTCCTGACAAGCCATGGCTCTTTGCTCTGACCGCAGTTCTGTGCCTCAGCATCTGTGACAGGAAAGCTAACCTGGGGACGGTGCTAGCAGAGGGTTTCACAGAGTGCGTCATTACTGTAGAAGGCGGTAAGGGAGGTGGGCAGGCTGGAAAGGGGGTTGTCGGGAAGGAGAGGACGTCAAGTAAAATCACGGAGAATAGGTCCATCTATGCTTAATGCACCGTGGGCCAAGCGGAAGGTCTTCAAACCACTCATTGCTTGAAGCTGGAAGAAGTATGTAGTATGGTAAGAATCACTCCATGCAGGTATGCTGTTATTCTTAAACAATTGCTGTTGACCACTGTCAGAGTATGAAGCAAGCTGGATTTACAGGCTCAGAAGCTTTTACGCTCTTAAAATTCCTGGGTTTAGACAGGATAGTATTTTTTTAGCTTTTTATTTATTTCAGAACTGAAGTGAAGTATGAAGCAGCTTCTCCCTTCGTCTATCNAGGGAGATTCTGTGGAGCCATCCAGGTTCCTGCGCTTCCAGTAGCCATGGTCAGATCAAGAAGCAGCTCATCCCTGGGGAAGCTCGGTGCACTGCTCCTGGCAGGTCTGGCTGGACAAATGAGCTTTACAATACGCGAGGAAAAAGTGCAGCTTTATTCAAACCTATGTCAAATGAATTCCAGAGGAGAGACAGCTTGGGAAAGCATCTAAGCTCCTCGTGTTTGAAGNAGACAGCTCGGGAAAGCATCTAAGCTTGTTTGAACTACCTGGGAACATGGTGGATGACCACAGTGCATTGGGTGCCTTCCCTACTTAGATGAAGGGCAAGGGAGCGTGTGGACCTCTGGGTGGGAGAAGTTTTGAGGGGTGGTGGCAACCTGCAGCCCCAAAAGCCTCATAGCTGCCGTGGTGGCGCATGTGGGTGGCACATGGGGCTCCTGTGTAGGCACTTTCCTGAGTGCCCTGATGCTCAGGAGGGGTGGGAGGCTGTTGGCTGCAGCTGAGGCTGATTTTCCTCTTCTCTCTAAACTATCACCCTGTTTCTGCACCTCTTCCTGGAGCGTCTTCCATGCTCCTAAATGGCTCCGTATGCCCAGTGGGAAAACCGTCCGGTACGAGCGTGGGAGGCTGGGGGCTCGCTGCCTTGTCTGAGGCTTGCTTGGAGGCGAGTTTGAGTCTGTGCAATTTTTGGGTAGTCTTACCTTTCCACTAAAGATTTTGATGTGGGGATTTTGTTCTTCAGGGTGTTCTTGCCTCCTTCAATGGAGAACAGTAATAAATAAGAAGGAGCAGCCCGCCTCACTGACACTTGTTTCTGCAGTCGAACAGCAGCCCAACCACATCCAGATAAGAAACAGTTCTCTTGGTCTGATCTTCCTCCTCTGCTTTGAGGGCTAGCAGTGACTTTAACAGGGCTCCTCCACACAATTGTAGAAATAACTTCAGTCGCTGCTAGAATGACCAGTAGTCCCCTGGGGCACATGGGCCCCTGTTCCTCAGGGGTGACCTCCCCTCTCACCCCTCTCACCTTGAGCACCAGCCGCCTTCCAGCGTTTCGTCTGCTACACTTAGATAAATCCACCTGATCTAGAAGCCGTCAACTGATACGCTGTCAGCACTCCAGAGGCAAAATGCCTTAAGAAGGTCCCAAACCGTTTTCTTAGATGTATCCACAATGACATGCCCCTGGGATTCCATCGTGCGCACGAGGAGGGTTGTCACAAGGTAGATGCCATCTGCTAGCGCTGGGTTTTGAGCTGTTGGTAAGCTTCTTGCATAACGCCTTGCATAGTATTAGGAAAAGCACCTCTGATTTCTGAATGTGGCTGGGTTAGGGGTTTTTTTTTGTCATCTTTAAACTTATTTTTGTGTCCCTAGGGTTAAGCACATGCATTAGCGTGATGCTCCTGGCTGGCATTGCTTCTCAGCGCTGGGAAATGTATTTCAAATCCTGATGCTT
>RSEF01000020.1:3953107-3966622 GCA_003993805.1 Himantopus leucocephalus
GTCTTATCCTATTAAATCTATTTATATTTCAGCCCTCGTGTTTTCTTGTTTTTCCCCACTTCCCCTTCCCAGGTGGGGAGGGGTCATCGGGTGGGAGAATAATTGTCTGAACAACAATAAATAGTTGTGAGTTTCTCAAACCATAACACTGGTAAATCCCACGGGGTTCACAGTCCCAGCAGTGATGCCCCATCCCTATATCTTCCATACAGTATGTCTTCTGCCATCAAGTCCTCGAGCCTGGGAGCATTTATCTTCTCCTGGTGGAAATTCAGCACTAATGCCTTCAGCAGGAGCAGAGTTACGCAGCTGGAATGTGCTTCATCCATACCCTGATGCGATGTGCCGTAGCCTTGCCCGTCCATCACTGTTTCCCTTCCGAGTTCTTAGCCACCATCCCCAATTTTTGGTGCAATGTAAATACGTTTGTGCTTTTTCCTTCTACGTAGCTGCACGCTGACACCCACTTATCCACCTCTCTGGAGGAAACGGCCACTATTACGCTCGTGTTTAGCCCTTGGGAGAATAAATCCGAGCAGGGCGTTGTCAAGAGGGTGTTGAAACAACTTGTGCTCTAGAATCCGACCTTCAAATAATTCGCTTAAGCTTGTGAATGTAGGGGGAGGAGAGCGTACTTCAAGCTATCTGTTTCTGCAGGGCTGAAAGGGGAAAGAAGAGCTTGTTTCTGCCTGCGGTTGCTCCTGAGCTGATTCCCCGGGAGTACTTTGGTGTCAAGTCTCCCTCCCAGATCTCTGCTGACATTATTAGCAATAGTGGTCAGTTAGGTGTCCCGGGAAGGGAGGAAGAGGGACGAACAGAGATGTCAGTTTTAGCATTAGCAGGACAAAAGAAAATTAATGTTTGCTGAGCAGAAAGGATTTAAGAGCCTGGCAGGGAAGGGAGGAGAAGGAAAAAACGTAAGCCTCTAAAGACAGAACTATAGAAAATACTTAATGACGCTTTTTAGGGCTTGCCAAACAAGCAAAACGCATCATAGCATTTTCACCTGCTGGCTCACACGGATTTGACTTTTGATTCACGACTATATATCATGTTTTGCAGCCCAGGTTTTAAGCAGGGCCTGAAGGTAAGTGGATCCAGGGGCCATTGTATTGTCGTGGAGAGGAATGTGGGTTTGTGCTCTCCACAGAGGTGGGAATTTGCAGCAGGTCAGGCCCCGGCTGCTGAGGGATTAGGTCAGTATCAGCTCTCAGTGCTGCCTTAAGGCAAATTGAATTCTTCACAGCAGAGGGAAAGATGAAGAAGAACAAAAATAAAAATCTCTGCAACTTAACTAATCACCTGCCACTAAATAAGGCAGTATGAACTGTTCACCACCTCCACTTTGCTTTGTAACATCACTGCAGTAATTACACGGTGCATTTGATTGGAGCATTTCTAATCCTTGCAGAATAAAAGCGATTCTGCTCAGCTGTGGCTGTGCCTGGTGTTTGGGTCATCTGGTGGGTCTGAGGTCTTGGTGGTGGGGTCGGTTAGTGGGTGAGGTGAGCCCAAGGGGATGGTTTTTAGCATGGGGAAAGTGAGTGTGTGTGGGGGGGGTCCAGTGGAGAATCACAGCTTTATCTCACAGGGGTTTCTTCTCAACTGTGTAATTTCAGAAATTCCTGGTCTGTTGATTTGCATTTGCTGACAGCTGCTCTTGGAGAAGTGGGAAAGAGGCTGCCTCGTCTGAAACAGGTACTGGTCCTCTTTGTCACTTGTTGCTTTTTCTTCTCTACTGGGGTAATCCCAGTGACATCCCACCCCAGCTGCTTGCAAGGAGTGCTCTAACTCCTGTTAAACCCCTGGCTCAAATCCCTGCTTGGCTTAAACTCTGTGGGATGGGTGGCTGCTGAGGGTGGGATTGCAATGGTGCTTTTGCTGGGTGGGTGTCTCTGGCCTCCATCTCCTGCTAAGCAGAGCTGCTTGCAGAAACCCTACAATGGTCACAGGCTCCCTCTGCTTTGCTTGCAGAAGGTTCACTCTAGATAGAAGATACAACTTTCCAGACAGAAAATGACAGGGAAGAAAGCTGCAGGCAGGTTGAAGCCAATGTTCTTGGAACTCTTGAACTAAGAGAAGGCTTAATGGTGACTCTCAGACAGTGTTTCCTACTGTAGCTCCTCAGAAGAGGTCCCAAGAGAAGAAGGGAAGGGAAGCATCTCACCAGGGATCACCAGCATCAGAACAACTGACTCTTTCCTTAGCTCTCAGCTGCCTGAAAATAACATGTAGCATGGAGTCTCCTCTGTGATGCTTTGCTTCTCCTGCTCCTGAGGCTGATGATCTTTACCCCCAGCAACCCCTCCACGCTCTTGCCATAGCTGGCCAGGCTGAGTGCTGGAGGTGGTTAAGGGTAATAAAATGGAAGGGAAAAAAACCAGAGAGCTGTTGTAGCTTTGCTTTCTCCTCTTGCTTTGCCAGGTCTGTCACAGTGTGGACAACAGCCTGGTGGCCCCACAGAGAATTAATATCTCTATTGCAACAGCTTGGCATCGTTGCTGAATGCACTGATGAAACCGGTGCCTCTTTCTCACGGGCTTGGTGCCAAGTGGTGCTTGGAGGTCAGGGACCTGTCTGCTAGTGGTGGTGTGGGTACGTTAAGGCTTGGGCTGAAACAGAGTATTCAGGTTGAACAAGTTTGGTCAGGCGTGCCAGCGTCCTGAGCACTTTCCTTTATGGTCCTGCCAGTTTCACTGAGGGCTTGCTGAGCTGCGGCCCGGCAGTGGCCGTGCTGGCCACCGCTGCTGAAGGGGGCTGATGCTGATGCATGTGAAGGGGGACACTGTAGAGGACACAAATGAACTATTTGAGTTATTTTTCTGCTACCCATGCCCTGCGTTCTGCATGCTGGGTTGATCTACACTGATATGTCTGATCATCGGTGTTTTTGATGACACAAATTTGATTTGATGGCTGCCTTGGCATGTCGTGGAAGGCATCAGTTGGTTGGATTTCGAGGAGGGGAAGTGCCTGATTCCCTTGGTGGAGAAGAGGTGGAAGGGTGTTGGCTGAGTTCTTGAGGGGTTAATGCTGCTGAGGCTTCATTATGTTGTGCGCAATGCGCTTAGAGCCTCGGACAGGAGCCTTTGGGTTATTTTTAAATTCACAGCAAACAGAGGTTTCCTGTAGCACCCATTTGCAATGGTCAGAGGACAAATAAGTCTGTGACCCAGGGTGAGCCTGGGGCCAACCAGGTATGCACACCTCCAGCGTGTCTCCATCTGGGATTTCTGCAGATTCACTGCTGTGTCCCGCAGCCCCTCCAGGCAGGGGCAGGTCTCGTGCCTCTCCAATGTTATGTCAAGAGCTCTTGGTTATCTCCAAATTGGATCTCCCCCAGGCCATATGTAGTGCCACTTCTCACAGATGTGTGAGAGCCAAAGGAAACCACACTAACTTTTCTCTTCCAGTGCTGCTCCGTGCCTCTGTCGAGCAGAGACAGCAAAAGCATCAGCTTTCCAGTAATAAGGAATTTATAGCAACCCATTAACTCCAGTTCCTGTCTTAAGAAATGAAACAAGAGCTGCCTGTGTGAATTAGTAAAAAGAAGCGGGAGAGGATTTCTCTAGATCCCTCCCTACACCTTTGAATTGACAAACACGCACCTCAACGCTGCAGCCCTCACGCGCTCCCAGGGGATCTCCCCGGGCCGGGCTCTGCCGGAGCTTTGTCCACCTCTTGAGGCACAATCCCGCCGAGCCGGGAGGTGTGCCCACGTCTGGCTTCCAAAGGCACTCACGATGTCTGTGCATTCGTGAGAGCTGCAAACTGTGACTTTCTGGTTGTTTTTTTTTTTTTTTTTTAANGAAACTTCTGTTACACTCTGGGGGTATATGTGTGTTTACATACACACACACACCTGGCTGAGGACTCGAAACCTGTCATGTACAGCAAAAGGCAAGATTTTGCTCTTTGCCTCAGCAGAGTTGATACTTCAGGACTGGGCATTACTAGGGGATTTGTAAGTGCCCAGTCTGATAACGAGACAAGGCTTCTGGTGATATCCGCGGCAGCAGACTTAAACCAATATTCATTGCTTTTGGAAGCTTTACTTCCCACTTTATTTCGGATTTAGTTTTTTTTCTTCTGCTTTACGGTCAGGGATACAAATATCTCCTTGATACAAGGTACCAATATTTTAACGTTAGACTGTTGTGGTCTGGGTATCACAATTTTTTCTTGGAGCGTGATTTAAAGCACAGCCAACAAAATATTTTTTACTGTGAATACTCGCCACAGCTGTGAGACTTACTGGATATAAATCTGTATTTCTGGTGACTTCACTGTTGCATCCCCCTCTGTATGCCTCTAAAACACCATCACCAAGAAAATTTAAGACTGTACCAAAGAAGCTTAGCTATAGTGTTTTGTGTTATCTGTTATTTAGTGTCCTGAAATGCTGAGTAGGGGCTTCTGGGGAAGAGCTGGGTAGTTTAATCCAGTATACCTGAAGCCTTCAGTGGCTGTTTTTTGAGAGCCTTCATCCCAAGCTGTCAAACCTGGCTGTGGAGGGCTGGCGGCACAAGGCAGACCAGAAGTCTCCCACCACAAGTGTCTCTTGGGAATAGCTTAACACGGATGCCAAAGCATCTTATCAAACCGAGGAATACCTTGTCCACTCTCCAGTTCATGGTAAACCAGCCAGGGATACTGCAGTCCTAAATTCTTCCGGAGCTCTAAGTACAGAATCTGGAGAGTTGTGTTTCTCCTGAGTATGAAAATACTGTAACTCCTTAAGAAATTAAGACTACTCAAATTAAGCATCACAAGTTCCCCCTTCTTTCCTTCTCCAGAATAATCCTTCTCAAAACCCCTTAGAAATGAGTGGGTTTAGGGGGGGTAGTTAGGCTTGCAGAGCACTGAGGGCAACCAGGTCTCGCTGCGATGTGACCCCTTCCCTTTGGGGTCTGTTCAGTGCTGTAAGTCTCCAGTTCAAGTTCTGCTGGTAACCAGCACTGAGTCATTACACCATCAATGCTGCTTGGATTCTGCACTGAGAGTTCAAGAGAAGACTTATTTAAAAATTCAGGGCTTTATTCCTTTGCCTGTGGGTGAAATTAAAAAAAAAATAAAAATTAAATGCTAAGCAGTTATCAAAATTCAGAAGTGTTTCATGTGCCTTGTGATAACTTTACCCCATGTCCTTTTATATTTCTATAATGCCCTTTTCCCTTCTACACTTCTGATTCCCTGGGAACTTGAGCAGTGTGGTAGCTCTCTGTTTATGTCCTTGCTAATGAGCCAACACCTCTAACGCTTTCACACTGAAATAGGTGTTTATGTTGCAGATGTTTACGTAATGTAAGTGGCAAAGGCTCAGTTTTCATACTTCATCCCTAGTGCAGTGAGTTTTCATCCATACAGTCACCTTTATAGCAGCTGAATAACTGCATGGTTAAACTCTGTTATTCTTAAAGAAGCAGCAGCAGCGCCCTGCGGGGAAGAGGGGACATGGGATGTCTATAAAAACTCAAAATGAAGCCCTCCATGGTCTGCTTGATCAGACAGCAAATCTAGTCGGAACTAGGAATTCACAGTTTTATTTCCTAGGAAACAGAGGAGTATGTGAACAGAACTCATCCGCGAAACAGCCATCATCTTGCCCTTTGTTCCTGTTTTTTCTTAGCATTTTCCCTGTAAGTTCATTCTTGTGTCAAAGCACATTAGAAAGACAAACGCTGTAGGAGAGTGATGTCTGTTACAGACGAGCTGGTACAACTGGGAACCAGACACTTAATGAGCACTCAAGCTCTCAGAGTGGGAAACTTCCAATTAATATTGATTAAAACAATTTTTCTTATTGTAAATACTGTAGCATAGTGTACAGTGTCACCAGTGCTTTTCTTGTTGCAGCTGTCATCTTGGTTTTTGTTTACTCATTCAGATCTCAATGGAAAGATGGTCTTTCGTTGATTCTACAACATTAACAATACTAGTTAACCAGAATACATATGAAAGCAATTAGAAAAATCTTGACCTGCAACAGATGCAGAGCCGTGCCCAGACTGACTGCTGAATGCACTAAGAAAGGAGCAAAACATTCACCTGCTTTGCTAAAAGCTCAGTAAAAGTGGGAAAAGTCTGGGATGCTGCAAAATAAAACCCAAGTTTGGGGCAGGAGCGACGTGTACGTTCCCATAAACTGTTTATGCACAGGGTTTGTTCTGCGTGTGTTCTCCTGCTCTGTTGGGTTGTCTTGATACATCATTAAACCAGGTCTCAATAGCCTCGGGGGGGAAAAAGAAATCCCGGTGTTACTTTTAGTGCTGTGTGAGTTGTGTAATACTGAATATACAATGAAGGCTAGATGCCTTAACCTTGAGGCTGTGTTTCTAATGTCAAATAAGTTTGGTAAAGGGCTGAGCTTCTGGTGCCTCCTCATGTGTCTGTCGGTGTTGTTTAGTTCTCACTGTTCTTAATTGCTGATTATTTAAATGCTCGTTTATGGATTTAAAGAGCAAAGATGTTGTGTCCTCATTTGGAAACACTGGACGCGTGTGACGGGCTGGACTCTGATACTGCTGAGAATATAACCCTGGTCATCTGAATGCTGCTGCAACAGCCTCTTGCGTCTGTACAGTAACATCGCTATCAGGGCGCTTGACCAGTAAAGCCACCCTTCCTATGGAGCAGAAAGTCCTAAACGTGGGATATCTGTCTCTAAGTCCCTATAACCCGGTCCCTGATTCTCACAGCTGTATGTCCCAGCTGTAGCTTCCCTTGCATGTAGCTGCTCAGGCCCTGACTCCTGTCCCGCTAAAACTAACCGGGGGGCTTTTCACTAACTGTAGAAACTAGATCTGGCCCTGAAAGATGGACAAAGGTTTCTAACACTCCTGCTCCTGGTGAGGCTTTTATGCCTTCAGCTATCAAATGTGTACTCTGCTGAGCAGCGTCATTAAAGATGCATGAACCGTCAGGATCTCGGTTTCCCGACGGGGCAGGTGTGTGTGCCGCAGCTCCAGCATTAAAAGTCTCCTTGTGATCTTTGACTTCAAAGGTGGTCAAGACCTGATGAACTCTGAGCATCTCTGAAGTCAGACCGGCCAGGTACAGCTGTCTGGTACACCAATGGAAGGGCGTGCTCGGAGTCAAGGGGGGGTGATGCTGGCCATTCATGGGCTGCTCTTTGGGGTGCTGGTCCAGGAAACCAACAGTGTGTGGTCGCTCTCAGGAGAGGAGCAGGACCTGAGTGAAAGCACCAGAGCCATGGGAATGGATGGAGAGAAACTCCCCATGAACAAACTCATCTGGAAAGCAGAAGGTGAATCTGTTCAGGCAGCAGAACTGGGGGACTGAGCTGGCTTCAAGACGAAGCACGGCTGGTTCCTCTCAAGGGTTCCGTGATGCAAGTGCCTGCCCAAACCAGGGGCTGGGGGTTATGATTCAGGAAACCCGTTTGCAGTTTCTCTGTTCCAAAGGGCTCTGAGGCCAAGTTTCTCTCTGAGATTGGTTTCAAAAATACATTAAACAGTTGTATGTCTGAACAGATATGCCAGGCACACCCTGAAAACACTTCAGCTTGTCAAATACCTGAATGCCACAGAGGATTTTATGGCTAAACATTCTGTGCATTTAGTGTAAATCAGATTATTGTACAATATTTGCTTAAATGGGTGAGAAAGCTCACAGATGATGACAAAGCACTGATGAGTTTCAAGTGCAGCGCACAGGAGATGTTTGAATTAATTCCCAATCAATGGGTGTCCAGTAGAAAATGAAAGGCCATTTAATGGGACCGGTGTGTGATGGTTGGATAGAAACTGTCAGGTTTCTCCTCTGGTATTGCTCTGACCTTCCCTCTAACCACCACAATCCTCTGCAAAATTGGTGTTTGTTTTAAAAATCAGCATTGCTGTCTGTATTTATCACCAGATTTAATAATGCTGTTATGTTCCTGTGATGTGGGGGTACATCTTTGGGTCTGGGCTATGTCTGTGCATTTACTACTTTTAACAGATGAAAGAAGTCAGAGGTTAGAGAAACCTGTAGTGCTGCAGGTGTTTCTTAGGAAGGCATAGACCCCATTTTGCTGATGTACCAAACTTGCTAGCACGGCTCCGATCTGGGTTTCTGTGCAAGTCTCTGTGTTCTCCAGGTGTAGCCCCCAGGCTGGAGCTTGGGAGCATGACAATTATTTTCCAAATTTCTATCAGCTTTTTGAAATACAGGTGAAGGATCACCCCTGTTCCACAAGTGAATTATTGGCTGGATGATTTCTTCAGGGCCAGAAACTGAGAAATTCAAGGGCACTATCAGGCGTGATGGCTTATTTCAGTCAAGGGAAGAGAGTGGACATGACTGCAAACAAAATAGCATTGTTTTATCTAAAACCTAAACCATCCTTCAGTGAAGTCCCGTGCCAAGATGTTTTAGGAGCATCTTGCTTTGCCTAATGTGATCTTTTCTTTCTAAAAGCCTACAGCACGGACCCTAGGGCTGTCCAGAAACGGCTGTTTTCAGGCAGCCAGAGCGTCTTGCTTCTGATTCAAAGTCCTTTTGGAGGGTGTTTTTTGAGGTTCCCCTCCTCATGAGTTGCTGTCACTTTTAAACTCCCTAAGATGGCACCTATTGCTAATATGTTAGTCCACGGAGCTTGTGCTCCACCAGAAGTGTGCCATGCTTTTATGTCTTGGCTGTAAGTTGTGTCTAGCCCTTAAAACATCTTCTCCTCAAAGCTTCTCACAGGCACGGAGATACTGGGTTAAACCAGCTTATTTCTGACCTTCAAAATTTCCAGCCAGATGCAGAGTTTGCACCTTGAGACAATCTTTCTAATTAATCTTCCCAACCTGCTGTGAAGAAGGTAAGTAACAGGCATTAACTGCGGCCTGAGGATTGGAGGAAAGAAACAAGATGCAGAGTTATGATAACAGAAAAGGTTTTCAGCCCTCAAACCGTAGGCAGAAAGAAATGCGCTGTTCAGGTGTCTTCCCCCAGAAACTGCTGGAGGTGGCACCTACCCCACACTGTTCTCTGCTCCTCTGCAGGAGGAGGGAGGCCACAGCAAGGGACTTCAAGCATTAGAAAAGATGTGGGGATTAATTGTGAGATTAAAGCCACTCTAACTGAAGGTCTGCTGCTCTCCGGTGGGCTCTGCTCCACTGCAGCGTAATTCTGGCTTGTCGCCGCAGCGTCTGTGCGGAGTTGGGAGGAGGAAACCACCAGCAGAGTAAGCCTCCCCTTCCCTCTAACCCCCCCAAAAGCCAGCCCCCACGGGATTTCATGCCAAGCACTCAAGTGACCCTATGGGCACGCTCACCTGACACAAGGGCACTGGGAGTGCCTCTAACGAAAGCTCTCGGCACAGGCACCAGCGACAAGGTGAGGCGAGAGGTGCCCGTTCCATACGCCGAAGGCAGAGGACGAGGAGGAGCGTGCCATTAATAACGGGAACACAGCTTCACACTCGGCACTGGGCGGGCAGCCAGCTCTTAACCACAGGGATTTTAACTTGTAACCTTGCAAGCCGTGGATCTTTGCCCACCAGTCTGCAATATTTCTTTTCTGGCAAGGCATGAAATCTTCCATTGGTCAACCTGGTCCTGGCTTTTTATGTGTTTGGAGAGGTTTGTTCTCCAAACCCGTTCCTGGCTCTTGTGTCTGCAAATGGTTCCTCTGGGAAAGTCCTGGATGCCAACGCTGCAGCATTGCTTTGGGCCGGTGCTGCTGCTGGAGCTGGTACTCAACACTTTGGTTATAGAGAGAGTTGGCCGTTGTGCCTGCAGAAAAGAGGAGAAATTTGTGGCAGCCTTTGATAAGGGTGAGTTGTACCAATATTGAGCGTTGATTGATTAATCTTTTTTACTTCTTTTGGTGTATTTACAAGGTACAAACTGCCATTGGCACCATCCCACATCTTAATTTTTCTGTAGCAGTGAGGATACACTTGGATAAGTTGTTGGACTGTTGGGAAGTCCTTGTGCCAGTTTACTGGCTCATGTCCAGTTTGGCATAAGCTTTCCTAGCACGGATGGAGTAACGCTCCTCAAGGTCAGGGCCCCTCCTGCCAGCCTTCACAAAGCTGTTTTTTACCAATTTCATGCTCAAGTATGGAAGATAAGTTACTTCTGACTTCTCTTACTACAGCACTTTTTCATTCTGGTGTACCACACTGGAGCCAGATCTGTGCACTCTTTTTTTTGCCTCAATCAAAGATCTTCATCTGATCTTTGATTTCTTCTCATGGCCTTCTGAAATCAGCATAAACATCCCAGTTCTACCCCTCTGTCTCTTTAGTAGTCCCACATTTCTGCTGCCACTTTCAGCTTTTAGCCAGTGTCCTCCTGTGTCCTCTTTTTCTCTTATTGATTCCAGCACTTTCCAAGCCCTTGAATCTGTTGTTTGCTTGCTGTTTGTTTTTTTTACAGAGAACAACCAATGTCAGTGGTTTTGCTCACGTATCTTTCTCTAAGATAGTGTTTCATCACTGTCAGCCCCCTGGTTTGAGCATCATTTCCTTTTCTTGTCCCTTGTTGCTTCCTTCTCGACAACCCACACCCCACAGCTGAATCGCTCCTCCCCTGCCACCACCCCACGATTCCCCTTGTGCTGCACCACTGATTTCCTCCCGCTATCTCAATCAAAACCTCTTGCCCTCTCCGTTAAGCCTGCAAGATTGCCCATTTCCTTCTGTTTCCCCACCTCCATCTCCCACCCTCATCTCCTGCACCCTCCTAGGGCTTTCCATGCCTCCCCTGCCCAGTTGGCTTTGCCTCCTGCACTAGGCAAGACCCAGTGCTTGAAGCAGCCCACATTCACTGACCGCGACCAACTTCTGCCTTCACTTCTTGTCTCACAGCTGGCTTCTTCCCCCAAGCCCGTACTGTGCTGGCAGATGTTGCCCATGAGCGCTGCCCAGCAGTGCCCTGCCATGCAGACACTGGAGACCAGGTTGCTCTCCTGCTTTGCCAAGGTTCGTGCTCGTATGCAGTAGGTTGGTCTACTTGCTTGCCATCAGCCTTGCTTCTTAGTGACAGCAACTCTGAGCTGGAATAAAATACATTAGGCAGCCTTTCAAGATCATGAAAAGAAAACTTTCCCAGGGAATTAAAACTGTAGAGATGGAAGCGTAAATTGAAGAGGAGAGGGGGAGCACCTTCAGCTCGTGCATGGGGCTGCTGGCACAGCTCCTCCTACGGCACTCGGCTCCCGCTGCAGCCTACCTACGCTCAGCCAGGTTCTGTTTTGACAAGCTGTCACCACGTGAGCGTACGATGAAGCAGCAATCTCAACACGTGCTCTGGATGCCTGCCGAACAAGGACGTGGTTTTTTACTGTCCCCTCACTTCTACATTTTTAAACTCTCAGCACAGCCCCAGACTGGCAGATCCTTTTGTGCATCTGAGTTAGGGGGTCTGCTCAGTGTCCTTCAATCACTGCAGATTTCTACCCATTTTGTTAATCCAGAAGACTCAATTGGTTGCCAGCGTCTGGTCTGACCACTGACTGTGTTGCCCAGAGAGGTGGTGGATGTCCCATCCCTGGAAACGTTCCAGGTCATGCTGGATGGGGCTTTGAGCAACCTGCTCTAGTTGAAGATGTCCCTGCTCATTGCAGGGGGGTTGGACTCGATGACCTTTAAAGGTCCCTTCCAAACCAAACCATTCTATGATTCTATAATGTATTGTCCTTTTATATTATAAAAGCACCAGAGAAAAATCCTGTTATTCGAGCTGGGTGAGATCGTTCCAGAGAATAGTGAACTTCCTAAAGAAAGGAATTTGAGGGACCAAGACTAGCTGTGAAATTGGACTGGACATTGGATGAGGTGGAGATGCTAGGAACTGGGTCTTTGAAAATACTGGATGTTTTAGTAGCCATTTTTAAGAACCTTCAGTTTTGAAATAACTGAGGGATTTTTTTAAACCTGAATCTTTATAATATTTTTAACTTGTACAAAAAAGAAAACTCGATGCAGTGAATTTTGACTGCATTAGAAAACAAACAAATTGTATTTCTATTCTCGCTCCAAATCTTTGTATTGGCAACCAAACCAAGAGCTTTGATTTGCCAGCAAAAAGGAGGACGATGCAGATGCCCGCAGGCTCTCTCCAACGTGCTCACCCCTCCCTCTGCCCTGAAGATCTCCAACTTCTCCATTCCAGGGCTCTGGGCACCGCCAAGAGCCTGCTGACGTGGTAGCTGGCCTTATCTTCCCAATCGCAATGCTCATACCCAAATTTGAACAGAAAAGGAGTCTTCTCTTTCTTTTTTTTTTTTTTTTTNAACTGCTGAGATGCATTTCAGCTCCTTACGCTGACTCAGTGGTCTGGCACGGAGCCAGTTTATGTATGTGACTCCCCCCATCATTACCAGACGTGCCTCAGAAAGCAGCTGTGCTTACAACACATCTTAAATAAACAGACAACTGAATTATGGACTTCAGAGACTGGTCCAAAGCTGCTTGGCCCTCCGGCACCCTGGGCTAAGGCTCCGGCTGCCAGACTCGCTCCTTGGAAAGCCTCCTCCACCCTGCGCAGCTCGGGGCTACCAAGGTCTCTGCCTGGTGAGGATCTAAGCCCCAGATCCGTAACTAACCTTTAACGTGGCTAAAAATTTTCCCATTCCTCCCATGCTGCACCTACAGCCCTGTGGATCCAGTGGGGAGGAGGACATGGATGTACTTTCTTCTCATCACCTTTGTTTTCCAGATTTTTGCATGTACAAGTGCAGCAATAAGACAAGTTTTTACAGCTAAGGCACATCTCCATGTGTCACTTGGTGACTGTTAAAACACAGTTCTGCCTTGTTGCAGCAGTAATATGTGAAATTTGGACAAAGTTCCCAGGCACTCATCAGGGTAAACTCCTACCTTCAACAGAATCTCACACTCTGGATGGTCTCTCACTCTTATGTACAGTTACAAAGATCCGGGTTTATTACCCGTAAACACTTACCCACACATTGTCCTGTTCAAAGGAGCGACTCACACTTCAAACCAAAAGGCATTTGTTGAGCTAGAACATTTTAGCGAAACCCCCCAGCTCGATGGTCAGAGCTGTCTCCCCGTTGATCTGTCAGGTCTGAAGGGCCGGAGGCCCTTTCCCAAGGAGGAATAGGGGCCGATGGTGATTAATCTTCCAAACCTTCTGAAACCTATTTCACACCGGAAAAAGCAACCCACCCCAGACACAATATCTGACAGCAGCGTGAGGAATCCTCTCTGCTCCGCTCCCAGCCCGTGCGGGGGTGAGCGCGGGCTCCGGAGTGCCGCTCCCTGGCCCAGGAGGCTTCTTGGCTGCTCTCCCAGCTCTGGTGAGTGGCTTTGACTCCCGGCACAGACTCTTATCTGCCTCTCTTTGTCCGTCTGTAAAATGGGCATGAGGTATACTTCAGGAATGGAATTTGTTTTCGGCATCAGTCACTGTGCTTTAGAAGCCTGACGTGAATGCTACACTGCATTGGGGGTGGCTCTTAGTTTCTCCTAAAAAAATACTCCCCGTCCCCAGCATCGACTTGCTCTATGGCAAACAGGAACCTGCCGACAGGCTCGGCTATTTACACCGAAAA
>RSEF01000020.1:3966893-3989419 GCA_003993805.1 Himantopus leucocephalus
TTTTTTGGGGTTTTTTTTTTTTTTCCCCCCCCAAGGCCGCCCGCGGGGATGCTCCCCCGCTCCGCGCCTTCCCACCTGCCGGCAGGGGACGGGCTGCGCCGCGCCGCGCCGGTTCCGCGCCCCCCGCCTCCCCCCTCCGCGGCCCTCCGCGGCCCCACCTCGGGGCGGAGCCGCGGCCGGACCCGGAGGCGGGCGGGGGCCGGGGCTGCCGGCGCCGCTGCCTGCCTGCCCGCCTGCCTGCCTGCCGGCCGGGGCGGCCGGGCCCGTGCGGAGCCGCCGCGGGTGAGTGCGGAGCGGGGAGCGCGGGGCCGGGAGCGGGGAGCGGGGAGCGGGGCCGGGCGGGATGCTGCGGGCGCGGCGGCGGGGCTCGCCGCTCTCCTTCCCCCGGGGAGCGCGTCCCCGTGCGCGTCTGTCCCCCGTGCGTCCGTCCCCCGTGTGTGTGTCCCCCGTGTGTGTGTCCCCCGCCCCCCGGTATGTGTCCCCCCCCCNTGTCCCCCCCCCCGCCGCCAGGCTGCAGTCACGCCGGGGAGTTTCGGTAACTCCAGCCCTGTGCGGTCCTGGACCGGGCTGGCGGGAGTCGCTGAAATAACGCCGTCCGCCGCCTTCCCCGGGCGGCGTGGGGCACCCGCTGGTCCCCCGGTGAATTCGGCCAGCCTTACCTCGGGCGCATCCAATGATGAGGAGGCGATTACCCCTTTAAGGCGGTTTTTACTCCGTTGAACGGGTCGGCGTTGGTGTTTTAAGTGCGCTTTTGTACCGTGGGTCGTCACGCAAAACCCCGAGAGGCTGAAGCTGTGAATTTCTTGTGTTTGTTCGTGAGTGGGTTTTCCTTACTGTATTTAGAAATCTTCTCCCTTTTGGCGTGATTCGGGTGTGGAAGAAACATGCCGGAGGTAGGATAAATACAAGCAACCGTAATTCCTGAAATGGCATCAGGGTTGCAAGTGCTGGTCCCTGTGTGAGATGAAGGTCTTTCTCGGAGAGAGTCTCCTTCAGATGCTGGCAGACCAGGCGGACTTCAGCCTGAACTTCAGCCCCTTCTCCAGCTCCGGGGTCTGAGGTGTCAGTGGGGGTAAGAGGTGCTTTCCGTTGACTCTGGTGACAAGCCAACAAGTTCACGTTTGTATCTTGCTAATCATGAAAAGATCTTTTCTGCAGCGTGGTAACTGCTCGAGGAGGAGGAAGATGCTTCAAGCTACAGCGGAGTAGCAGAGAAAGTGGCTTCTCCGATTGTCAAGGAAAGCAGAGGGCTCACAAACCTGGGGAGGGGGTGGGGGGGAAACCCTCCTGTGTTCCCTAACAAATGCTCGGGGAACCTCGGGAGAAGCAGCTGCCTGTGCTGCCCTAGCTGTCACCTTGACCCAGCCTTCCTTGACCCGGGTGTCCTCAGCCCTGCCATTACTGCTAAGTGCTTTTTTCACAGATGGAAGGGCCAAGCGCTGTTGTGGCAGAAAGCAGGAGGGGGTTTTCTGTCTGGAACTGAATTTAGTCTGGTGGGGGGTTGTGTTCATTATTAAATCCTGAATATGAAGAATACTTTTTTATTTATGTTTTTCCCTTCCTTGTTTAATCTCTACGCTATGGGTTAGACCACAAACTGTAGATGATATTGAAAATACTCTTATTACATTATTTTATGGGTTTTGCTTCATGTCCTGAGATCTCTCATGAGGTTTAAAAAAAAAAAAAAGTGCTTATTTTCCTTCTGGGTGGAAAACAAAAGTGACTATTTCATAAGAAAAATAAGGTTTAAAGTGTTGAACTTCAGATATCTGTGGTGGATGCGATGAAACGCTGAGATACCGCGTCTTCTTTTTGCTATCAAGACCACGTGTCCAGGCTGCCCGTTTCTAACAATGTCTTGTTGTTGAGTCCGTCATTGCAGGAAAAATGACTCTGTGTGAGTGTGCTGGTACCAATTGTACCGGTTCCTTGGTGCTTCTGCAGCCACTTTGTTGGAACCTTATTTTCCCTTGGTTTAATAATTTATAAAATGCCTGTTGCCTCTAGGCACATTTCATCCAGTAAGAAGAAAAACATCAACCAGTGTTTACTAGTTATGGAGCCTGAGGTTGACAAATAATGAAGCTTTTGTAGATGGAGGGGATGTCTCATATTTTATCTTATATAAACTCGCAAAAACACAGGGTTTATGCTAGAAGTCTTCTGGGGATGTTACTCCTCTCTTATCCCCGTCCTTAAAAAGGTCTCTTGCCCACTGGTGACAAAGTGGGTTTTAACTGTGACCTTCCTTAAGCTGTTTTTGGGTCTGCTTCTCCTTTTTGCTTTTACCTACGTCTGACTCAAGCTTGGCAGCTCTTGTGTATTTAATGATTGTCAAGTAAGAAAGCAAAATCAGGTCCTACATCTTCAGAGGCTTAGCTGCTTTGGCCTGAAAGAGATCACTCTCTTTTTGGGCAATAAATTGCCCTCTCAAATCCTCTGCCAGACACTTATGAACCACTGTCATTAACTGCGTTTTGAGTCACTCATTGAGCTGGAGGGGGAAGATTGCCCTGCAGTTCATCTTGTCTCCTTTGAAACTGCTAAATGATGAGTCAGTGACCTTAGTGGGCAAATTATATCATCAGCTAATTGGCCTAAGAAGAAAAACTTGCTTGATATCAAACAAACAGACTGCTGCTGTTCTTCATCCTGAAACCCTCTGCTGCCCCAGGTGATATCTCCAGTTTCAAATACTTGCGGGGTTTTGTTGTGGCACTGGAAAGGGGCATCGTAAACTCGTGCTGTCAGCCGTACCAGTGCACGGCATCCACTCCACCTGCAGCAGGCGTTGAAGGTATCATCCCTTTAAAAAAAAAAACAAACCATAAAAATCTTAACATTTCAAGCTTGCCTTCCCCTGTGGACAGCCCTCTCCTCTTCTTCCTTGGAAGGTGAAACTGCGCACCAGGGTGTAATGTNCTCCTCGGAAGGTGAAACTGCTCACCGGGGTGTAATGTTTTTGGAGGATTTGGCTCTGCCAGGGATCCCAGCAGAGCCGAGCTGAGGAAGGGGGCGAAAGCGTGATGGCAGGGGCCCCACTCATCACCTTGCTGTCCCCGTCCCTGCTTTGGCAAAGCCCTCTTCAGCAGCAATGTGCCTCTCCCCGGGCAGCTTCGTGGCCTGACACTGGGAACGCGGGTCAGGATTAGCCCTGGCGTGGGCAACGAAACGTGCTGTAGGGCGAGCGGGACGGTGCGCTCTGCCGGCGCCAAGGGTCAGCGCGACCTCGCTGCTCGTTTGCTCGTGGAAACTAATTCAGGGCTGGCGGCTTCTTTGCAAGGAGGGCTGTGATCGCAGGCGAGCGCCGGTGTAGAAGCATCCAGGCTCCACAGGTTCAGCCTTCCTTTGCTTCAAGAGCTGCAGGAGTGAGCTGGGATGTGTGAAAGGGGTCAGCTGTTGGCTTTTTGCAAGGCTGTTAGTCGAGTTACACCACCTCCTCGGATGGCCTTGCCAGCTGGCTCATCCTTTAGGGAAGTTTAAAGAGGCTTATCGCAATCTTACTAGAAATCTGTCGTCTTCTATTAATCTACTTGTCTCTCCTCATCGCCTTTCCACGTGCTCCCTTGCTCATTCATCTCGGCAGCACCGTCCTGCCTGCGCTGTGGCCGGTCGACACCAGCTGTGCCGCTTGCCAAAGTGCTCCTGGTTAGGGCACGTTCGTTTGTAGACTGTCGTGTTTGCTATACAGCGTGGTTTTTCTTTATATATAGACAGATAGATACAATATTTTTAAATTTTTTTTTTTTTTTGAAGGTGACACTGCTGGATGGACGGCAGAGCCCGGGTGCTTTGCTGGCTGGTGGAGGTGCAGGGGAATTGGGGTGCCCAGGAGCGGTCAGACTCCAGCTCGGAGTAAGGCAAAGCCCCCCCCAGGCCAGGTCCTGCTGGGCGGCGGGCTCCGCGTGGAGCGCAGCATGCCTTGCCGCTGGCGGCAGCGAAAGGGACGGGTAATTGTGGATGTGAATCACCGGCTGCCTGCGCCTTCCCCTCTGAAATCAGGATAGTTCCCATTTCGGGGGTGGGGTGGGGGTAGCACTGCGCTTGGCTTGAGCAAACAGCACAGGTGAAGGGCAGCAGAAAACACTGTCAAACTTTGGGTGAAAGGAGGTGAGAGGGGCGAACGCTGCACACTGTGTCTCATGGTGAAGCAGGAAAGCATTCATCGGTGAGAGCGGACGATGCTGGACTGGGTCTGAGCTCGGTGGCACCGCTGCTACCTGGGGCAAACGTTACGTTCGGAGTAACGCGGGTCTTCCTAATGGAACTTTTCCTTGCAGGTCTCACAGAAGCGTGTCAATACTGGGGTTAACAGCCACATAGGCACCAAGGGAAAAAAAAAAAAGAATAGCTTGAGGGAGGCTAAGCCGTAATACCCATACAAAGCAAACAAACGGTATATCGTTTGACGTGGATTAGGTGAGCTGCGAGATCTCTGGCTCTAGAAGCCTGGGTAGGAAATGCAAAGCCTTTGACAAAGGTGGCTTTGGCTGTCCCTGCTTCCAGAGCCAGCATCCGCGTGCCGAGGCCGGTACCGGCGCTGCTGGGAGCCGCCTGTCCGCTTCTCCCCTCGACTTTCGCAGGGATGTGCTTTCCCCTGCACAACACGTTGTTTGCTCTCCGTGAATGTCGCTAGCTGGTGGGGAAAGAGATCAGTGTGGTGGGTTTTTTTTCCAGAATAGTCAGCTGACTTCATCCCATGGGAAGTGGTTGAAAAGCAGGAGACAGGTGGGTTGGCATTCCTGCTTCGCAGCCTTCCATAATTCCAGCAGGAGAAGGATAAACCGAGAGGTGCAGTTGCTGAGTCCTTTTCCATGTTTGCATTTGAAAGAGCTTGATAGGCTGTGATTAATGATGCTAAATGGAAGCTTGATAAATGGTAAATTCAAATGAGCCTCAAACAAAAATGGCTTTATAGGAAGGCTTTTGGTGTCGTGCAAAGTGCGGATTGTGGGTTTCATCTAGCGCTGTTTGGTTTATGGTTGGCAGAGTGCGTGGCGTGGACTTCCCCGTGCTGAGGTGCGTCCCCACTGCAGGGATCGCTGCTGCGCAGCAGCTCCTGCCCGAGCCGCGTCCCCGCAGACCCTCCTGCGGGCGGCTGTTTCTTTCCTGGTTTAGGTTAGTATCATGTTTCCAAATTCGGGCTGACAGATCTGCATCCGTGTCCCCATATCCAGGCTCTAATTAAGGATGCTCTAAAAGCAGCAGGCCAGCTACCATGGCCTTGCAGATCAGAACCATTGGCCTAATCTATTTTTAAAGTGAATTAAACTAGAAAAAGGTACCGCCACCCTAGAATGAGAAGCCACCTGGGGAGTTAACCCAGAATAGTTGTTCTGCTTTGAATTCGCACCTTATCTCACTTCAAAATAACTTTCCTTTCCACGTATGCAAGCACCGTAAGCACAGAAGGCAGGGCATGACTTAAGGAAGATCACCCAACACAGCTAGGAAAACATCGTATTTTCCCAAGGTCTTCTCTGCATCGCCCGCCGGCAATCCGCACACTCCCTTAACTTAGGCACCCTTTTCTGTGATAAATCTGCCCTGTTTCTTGCTCGGTCCCCTGCAGAGATCTGCACGCCTTTCCCGCTGTGGTTTGCTGTAGCCCCATGGCTGCCAGCTCTCCGCGACCCCCTCCGCTCCCCTCCCCTGTCCCGCTGGTCGCACACAGGGAAAGGAGCATCCCCAGTGGTCCCCGGCAAGATTGCGCAAAGATCTTTTCTTAGGCTGGATGGGACCTTATCACCTTTCTCGGTGAGTCAGTGTGAGCACTAGGTAAGAGGCAGCATCAGGTGCCTTTTTCTGAGCTGGGGCTGATAACCTGAGCTGGGCACGGGTGGCGGGCGTAAATTATTTGCAGCGGCCGACCTGGGCGCTGCTCTCGGGCTGCTCTCGTCTTGCCTTGGCTGGGAGGAGGAGTGGGGATATTTGCATGATGTTTTGAGTTGTGCTGAGACACTCTGCTGTTACACTGCTCCTTCGGATTTGTCAAGCTCAAGTTAAATGTATATAATTTTAACATCTCATGATTCTTTGGGGGCTGACTCATGTTTTTTTGGCCTGAATGAATCATAGCTCTCGAACTCCATTGCTAAATTCATTATGCAACAATTACAGGGTTGGAAATGCCACCCTAAGTGCACACAAACAAGCTGGCAGCAATTTTCCCCTCCTTTTCTCTCACCCCGTGTTGCCAAGAGACCTCCCTTGTGAGTTTGCTCGTTAGCTCGTGCCTCGGCTCCGTAGGTGAGGGGCCACTCGGCACCCTGCGTCTTGAGGCTTTGCCCTTGAGCTGGAAGGGGCAGGAGGTGCAGGTTGGGTATTTCTGGAAGAGCAGAGAGGGGTCAGCCTAGGAGGGAAGGCCGGAGACGCGCAGCTTCGCTCATTGGTGCCAGTTGACTTAATTTTGTCCCAACTGCTCCATGTGACGTTACGGTATAGTCATGGCACCTCTAATGATCTGTGTGGGAAAACCCCAAGTATGAGGCGCTGCTCTACAGTGGCTCCGTGTGGCAATATTGGATGTTGGCAGCGCTTCACCGGCACAAATTCTGCTTCATTCCTTGCTTGGCAGCTCAAAGGTCAAATACGCATCGGAGGACAAAGGCCAAGGAAGATGTGAGCCCCATGCTGGCTGTGAGGTGTCTCGTAAAACCCACCGTTTCCTCTGCTTCGTGGTGTTAAGCTGAGATTTGGGGATTTGTGTAGGGCTTGGCTCTTTATTACCAAGGTCTTGAGCAAGAGTTCATCTGGTGTGTGAAATTAAGAGGGGCTTTGTACTGGGTGGGCTTTGCTTGCTGACATGCTTAACCCACCAAAGCAGCTGTCAGTGAGATGCAGAAGGACCATCTCCACTGTCTGTAGGATCAGGTCAGATTTCTGGCTTTAATGTGCCCCTGCTACCTGAATTTGACTTTACCAGAACACTGATTTTTCTGCCATCTAAATATAAGTGCTTCTCAGAACAAATATTCAGCTGAGGTACATACAGAATGGCGGGGTTGGTACCTGTGCCTGGGAAGCCCTCCAGAAAGTCTCGCTGAAGAGCAGCTGTTTTTCCCAGCTGAGTTCTGGCCCTTAAATCTTGATATCTTTGGGAAGAGTCTCTCCCCTGGGCAGGTCTGGCTGTTTGCACATCCAGGCATGGCTGCGCATGGAGACAGCAGAGGATGGCTAAACCTTGTGCTCATGGGTGGACGAGGTTCTCCTTGGCCTGTGGCAGCAGAGCCCTAGTGCTTGTGATCCCAGAAACGGTGGAAGCAAAGTAAGAACTACACTGAGGAGGAGGAGGAGAGCAGAACCGGCTATTCTGGTTCATAGTCAAGTTACCGTAAAGTATCCAAAATTGTATTTTCAAACTAAGAAGTGGTAAATATTTGATGAAACTGAATGTCAGAGCAACTGTATTGTCAGAGCAGCAAGTCAAGCCAACGTACCATCTCTGACTGTGGCCAAGAGTAGATGCAGAAAACATAGAAAGTAGGGCATGTATGGTGACGTGCGGGTTGATAACTGCGCCTAAAAATAAGGTACTTTAGAAACATAAAATCTGCCTCGCAAGCAAGGCAGTGGCAAGCTGCTCCGAGTGCCTGATTTAAGACTGAAGCTGGTGATGTTGGCACTGCAGAAAGCTGTGCTAACATTTTGTTAGCATTTTGCTAGCAAAACATTTTGCTTCAATCTGATGGTTTGCATCTAAGATAAGGCGAGTTACTCTGGAGCTGTGCTTGGGCGGAGGTGGGAGCGAGAGGCAGCGATGGGGCTGTTGGCACAGATGGTTTTGCTCAGCCAAGCCCTGCCGGCAGCAGCCTGCTTCCCATGCAGGATTTCTGCTGAGCTGCATTTTAAGGAGCCTTTGTCCTCTTCAAGTGTTATGGTTCAACTTTCTAGAAGATGCGCTTGTAATATTCCTGCAGGCTTCAAGGGAGAACAGTCTCGATGGTGCTGCAGTAGCAGGGTCTGGTGGTGCTGATCTTCGCTGCTGTTGTGAATGGGCTGATACCGGTACCCTATGGAAACCATATGATGCTGCTTGTCGGAGCGTTGCAGGGAAGCCTGACCCGCTGTGCTGTAGGTCTGTTAGTGTCAGATCAGCAGCCTCGGGATCCCCTTCTTGCATGCTGGTGGCTGACCTTGACCTGCAAAGGCTGGGTGGACAGGAGGATGAATTTTTTGGAGTGAAGGGGTGACATGTGCGTGGTTTAGCAGTGGAATAAGTAAGTCGTTGCAGAGTTCACCAAGGTAGAAGGGCCGTGCCTTAGATAACAAATCCAGATGTTTGAGCCATATGGAGCAAAGCATCCCGCACTGTAGCGTGGATAATTCATTTTTCCCAAAGTCTCACCTCTTTACTCTCCCAGCAGAGCCCGTGGGCACCCCGCTGGTCCCCCCACAGCAGAGGCAGGTGGGCAACACCATCCTGAGTAGATGTATGGGCTCCCTGACGGATGCAGGATGGGTCAGAGGGCACCTTATTGTGTGGTTTGGTTAAGATCTGAGGATTATTGGAATGGTTATAGAAATGGTCAATAGTGTCCGTAAGCATTAGAGTTGAAAGAGTTTTGTTAGCAATAATTAAATACAACTGCTATTTAAAAAGGATAAATCAGATTGTTGGGAAGAGCATCCTCTCTTAAATCTCCCACAAAATCAATATTCTTCCTGTTGGTGTGTAGTGTAGCAGACACTTTCAAATCCTGCCGGTCGTATTCAAGCCCACCATAAAGCACCACATCATCCTGACAGCAGCGCTTCTCACCAGTCTCCCCAAACCTCTCTTCATGCCACGGCGAGCTGTTTGGCATGTTTGGCTCTGGGTGGTTGTACCCAGTTGGTGACATCTGTTCCATGGCCGGGGGCAAATGCCTGGTGCTAGTGTGCTACGTGATATTTGCTCCTGTGGTCTGGTAGTCTGGGGACCTCTCCTACCTTCTGCCCGAGCTGATGCATCCCGCTGGACCTGACCTTGGGTCGCTCCATGCTGGAGTCTAGGCGTCCAGCTTGGAAGGAGTTATTATCTCTCGATGTTAACGTTGGTATAGCAAACTCCAGTATGGACGTGCAGAGACAAGTCTTCTCTTGCATACCAACGTCATCTCGCAGCGTGAACCCAACATGTGTTGTCCCTTCCTCCCATCTGATTGTAGTTGTGGTGGCTTCATTGGCTGCTGGCATTGTCACTGCGGTACCAGCAAGCTTCCAGAATCACTCATTCGCCNTGGTACCAGAAAGCTTCCAGAATCACTCCTTCGCCTTGGAAAGATAAGAACGAGGCAGGACTCTCTTCTGGAGGCAAAGAAACCAGAAAAAATTAGAAATAGAGGAAAGTAGTCCCATGGGATGGTAACTCCCTGGGAGGATGCTGCAGAAAGGCTCAGCCATGGGGGGCTGCGTAGCTGTATGGGGGCAGGGGGGATGTCCGCTGTCCCTGTCACCGGAGGTGTGTCGCACAGAGGTGACAGGGAGAGTGGGCTTCCCTCGGGAAAGGCATAACCCAGTCAATAGCTGAGAGCCTGCAAAAGCCCTGCCGCTGAAACATCCTCTGTTGGCCCGGCTCGAGGTGCCGAGGAGCTGTAAATGGAAAATCCAGGCACTTATCTAGCTTGTTGCTGAGCCAGAATAGGGTTGTTCCCAGGATTTTTTTATTTTTTTTTTCCATGGACCAACATGTGTGTAAGTGGCTTTAAACAATGGAAGGATTTCTGTTAAAAAGACTGGGGTGCAGGCGAATAGGGCTTTAATTTGTATCTTAAGGGAAGGGTGTGGGCTCTTGCAGTGGTGTTTTTGAGATTCTGTTGGAAATGAGCTTTGTTTTTTTCCCATGTCTTATTTTAAAGCCTGTTTTGGGGGAAAAAACGTTGTCGTTTTTCAAATTACAGCTCTCCAAATATGTAGTTTAAAATGTCAGGAAGGGGGATGCAGTTTTGGAAGACTCCACACATCTGTCTGTTGCAGGGCTGATAAAAAACGGAAGCTTTAACCAGAAAAACAAATAAAAGGAGGTAATATCACTGTCACAGATGGGTCGGGCTGCTTTCCCTGCAGGTGTCTGCATTGCAACCCACCCTCACATATAATGTGCTGTGGAAAAAATAAATGGAGAGCCGAATCGGAGACTTATGCCCTCAATTAATTTTTGTTCCACATAATCGGAGCTGCTGCATGCCTTTCCTTCAATATTTAACTGCTTGCCTCAGAAGACGGGGCTGCTCTCGTGCGAGGGAAGTTGGGATTCGGTTTGTGTTTGCGCAGAAATCCTGTTCTGATCTTTCTTTCTTTGCCTAAGGGCAGGAATCCTGCTGCTCCTCTGATGCGAGAGATAAATTTTGTTAGCAGATACTTTTCTTTGGGAGAGCAAAGGGGAGAGGGGAGTGGTATGTAATGAATTCTTGAAGGAATAAAATTTCCTTGTCTTCAAGCATCATCTTCTCTAGAGTCCCATGTGCTGCCTGGAGCCCGTGTCTGCGCTCTCTCAGTGGGGAGCAGCGGGCAGAGCTTTGCTCCTGGGTTGGTGTATACAGTCCTCATCGACGGGGAAAAAAAAATAAGTCGGTACAATTAGTGTGTGCTCTCTGCAGATTTACAGGCTGCTGAATAGTTTATCGCAGTATGTTAAAAGGGGATGGATTGTTTTGGTGTGTAGCTTGAAACTGAGCTTAGTTTCTGATTTTTAACTTGATTCAAAATCACAGTTAGAATTTTTTAAAGTTCAAACTAACCAAAATGTCCCTCTCCCTTCTCTGCGTGGCAACCTGATGGCCAAGAGCCCGGGCTCTCTGTTTTTACCGATTCACCCATCGACTTGAGGGTGGGAGGCAAAGCCGAGGGAAGATTCACCCTCGGGAAGCAAAAGGGGGCTGAGCCGTTTCTGCAGCTCCGAGGCACCCTGGAAGGTGCACCCCGCGCCCGGTGCGGAGCTGTGCCTCAAACTGAGGGCTGGGAGAGCCGGCTCTGCCGTGGATGTGGGGGGAGAGCAGCCAGAGCGGAGCTGGGCTGCCTCGCCTCGGGAGCACGGCTGGTAAGTAGGATGCTTGGGAATAAAAGTGGAGGGGGGATGAAAAACCCCAAACTTGTAGTGAACATGAAAACTATCCATATCAATGTTCCGGATTTGAAAATCTACATTTAACGCAAAAAAGTGGCAGCCTTGAGAGAGCTGTGTGGAGCAGACATAGAGCATTCGCTCTACGGAGCTTCTAGATGAAGGTTTTCCGAAGTGAGTCCTGCTGCCTTGCAGTGGGAACTGGGCTTCAGGAGCAGCTTTACGCAAGGACCATGTGGAGGAAAGCAAACGCCGAGCTGGTCAAGCTTTATGCTCTGGTTTGCTCCTAAAACACGGGTCAAAGAGAGCTTGGGATGTGTCCTGCTGAAGCAAAGTCCTCCCTGGCTGCGGCCGTGTCCGATGAACCCGCAGCCCCAGCTCTCCAGCTGTGGATAGGAGCTTAATGGCCGGCGTATGTACGTCTGGGGACCACCACCGGATATTTTTTGCTGGTTACGGAGGTGCCACCAGAAAGAGCAGCGTGTCTCCAAGCACGCTGATGTGGGGGAGTGGTGCTTGGCACAGAAGGTCTTTTTTTTTTTTAAGGAAGCCCACGTTGAGATATTGATAGGAAAAAGAATGTATATTGTGCTGTGTTGAGTGTTTACAGGAAATATATGGTGAAAATACCGAGGGGTTTTCCTCAAACAACTATCAATATTATTAGGAGTGGAACAGTTGGGAGGAGAAAAGAATGAGGCACTTAAAATTTTCTATTACCAGCACTGGCTCCAAAGAGATTTTTTTTTTTTTTTTTACTTCTTGTTTCGCTTTTTTATTCTCTCTCTTATTTCATTTCCACTGCTAGGAAGGAGCTCACTGAAGAAGGAGAGATTATCTGGAACTAGAGATAAAGCGGCCAAACCAAAATGTTTTTAATTCTCTGGGGAAGAATTTAGCTTTAAATTTTGAGCTTTCCATTAAGCAACAAAAATAACTTACGTGTAGACACCTTCACCACCAAACTCACCTTTGCATCAAGTGGCAATGAAACTTCCTTTGCTGCAGACGGGTAAAACAGTATCTTCACTTTAAGGAGGTAATTGGGGCACAGATTAAGTTACTTACTTTGCATACAAGAAACCTTTGGGAAAGCCAAGAATCTCTCCCGAAACTCCCGATTTCTGATGAGATCTCTCACCCAGAAGACTCCTGTGCCTGCTCTTCCTCAGCAGCACTCCAGGGCAGACTGCAGGAATTGTGTTCCCTATGGGGTCTTGGCTGAAATCTCTCTTCTTTTCTTGGTTTGTTTTCAGTTCTTTGGTTGGTTTTTTTTTTNCGTTCCTTCAGGAGGAACCATTCATTTGGTAGAGCTGAGCATCTGCTTAAAATGCCGCAGAAGCCCTGAGTGAGGAAAGGAGCTGTTTGCTTCTAAGATACCAGTGAAATTAAATCACGCAGCAACAATTTTCATAATTTTCACTCCTCCGTGTGGTTAACCTGTGGGTGCTGTGGGGCTTGCAGTTCGGTGCAGGGAGGATCGCATGGTGTGCGCAAGAAGAATTTGCGACCAGAAGCAATAGGCAGAGCTGTTGGAGTAGCACCGAGGGATGAGTAGGGTTTCACCAGTACCTCTTGGCTGGAGCACAGGGCGAGAAATAATAATCCTGTAGCTCTTGCAGTGAGTTTGCTGCCTGAAGTCAGGCAAGTGACCTTGTTCTGTGTTCATCTGTTCATCAAGGGATGCTCTTGACCCCTGGAGAAGGGTTTGTTGCATATTATTTTGAAGGTACTGGCTTAGGTGTATATCAAGCTGTTGTTTAATGGGCTGCCTTCAGGGTGCGCGTGTTACAAGTGGCAGGTTTCTGACTTCAGCTTTGCCATGAGCGCTGACATCCTGGAGGAGACGGTGGTCTGTGCCCACCTGCATCGCAGTCGCGACACAGAGATCCAGACAAGGGAGATGGTACAACCTGTCTGGCAGGGTGTGATGTTAGAGAAATAACAATTTCAGTGTCAGAAAAGAAAGGAAACCCTTCAGGAGGCTGGAAACGCTGTGTTTTGAGTTGCTTACCACTGCAGCCTTTCCCCGTGGGCGTTCTCTCCTCCTCCTCCCCTGGGCGTTGTAGGAAACGTGGCTGTCCTGTAGCATTGCTGGCAAAAACCAGTGCTTTGGGGCCGGAGTTCCTTGGAGGGGCAGGTGTGTCTCTTGTGATTTGAACTCCTCTTCCCAGTTTGTCGTTGTTGGTATCTGACCCTCTGTCTGTCTTCATTTGGAAGAGCCAGTGGCCGAGTCCCCTGCTAGGGGTGTGCAAGGCTGTAACAGTTGGGGTAGTTGGGTGGCAGGGCTTGATGCAGTGTCCCTGTTGACGATGCTCTAATGAAATGTTTTTCCAAAAGGCAGGAGGCGAGAGGAGCAGTTATAATAGGAAGGAAACCCTGTTTCTGGGCGACGGTCTTCTTAGCACAAAAGACCCTCTTGTCTTGATGCACCCCGTACTAATTAAAAAGGCCCCACAACCCTACAAACCCCAGGAGCTCTTGATCCAGAACAGGGCTCGCTGTTCCCATCAGCAGGCCAGCAGAGGGGTTTGGTTTCCCATCTTCCCCACGGCATTGCAGATTGCTGCAAGGAGCAGCTTGCCTGCTGGTGGTGGGGTGGGGAGCGCCTCGGCAGAGCCGGTGCAGTGACATGCTCGGCAGTGACACGGTTTAGGAAATGACTTGGAGCGTGTTCCTCTGGGGAGGGTGGGAGGGGGACGCTGCTGCCCTTCTCGCCCCCAGTTTNTGCTGCTGCCCTTCTCGCCCCGAGTTTGGGCTGCGGGGTGGGAGGGAATGGACCTCAGCTCTTCGTGTGTGGTCAGCCCCATGGCACATCCACGCTTTGGGCAGCCCCCTCTGTCCCACGCCTCATTCTCCCCTGGGGACAGTTGAACTCCTGTGCCTTTCTTTCTCAGCTGCTCCTGCCTGTCCCTCAGTCTGTCACCTCCTGCTCTCGATGGCTTTCTGGCTGTCTCTGGGCAGCGTTACGGCTGCTGGGCAGCCCGTGAGCTCTTCCCCTCATCAGGGAGCAAGCGATGAAGAGCTCTGCTGCTTCCCCCAAACCTTGGGGAGATCCTGGCCAACAGCAGAAACAGCAATACAGAATGTGCGTCTTTGGCTGCTTTGTATCGCCAAGCAGTGATGATGCTGAGGGTGATGCCCGAAAGAGGCTCCTGCGAGTTCTTCATTAGTGCTCGCTGCCGGAGGACGGGTTCAGCAAAAGGGCTGTGGTGGTCTGGTCATCTAAGGATTTGGTGGGGCAGGAACACCACAGACTGGCCTTGGCTCTCGTAGGAAGCAGAAGGGGTAAATCTGGCAATTCCTCACCTTGCCATGGTGCAGGAGTTGATGCTAGTGAAATAAATGAATCGGGCAGCCACCTCCTCTGCAGGCTGCTGATGCGCTCGGATCCCTCCTATAGGCTTTCGTGCTTGGTTTCCAATTCCAGCTGAGAGATTAGCTTAGGGTGGGGGGGAGAGGGCTATTTCTGTCCCTCTTCTGACTTGACTTTATGCTGAAAATGCAGATGCTTCACCTAATGGGCTGGGCCCAATCCTGCAGGTGCCTCCCCACAAGCAATCCAGTGAATGAGAACGGTCCCCTTGACTTCAGAAGAGGCTGCTTGAATTTTACCTTCGCTTGAAACATGCACAACTTAGTTTGGCAGCTAGAGAATTCTGTTTAATTTTAAGGTGTCCCATTCAAGGGTTGCTCTTCCATGGTTTGTGTTTATTTTTTCTAAGTCGAATAAAACTGAAGCCAGTTGATGACACTTACATGAAGGGCTCTTGCAAGTGTTTGTGTTCTGCTTCGGTGTCATGCTGTGCATTAAGTAGGGCCTTGGGGAGATGTGACGGAGGATTTGCAGGTCTTAGCTCCAGCTTCATCACCTGGCGGGGCGACAAGGAGGCTCTCCAGCATCACTCAGCAACGTGCCTGTTTTAATGGACCCAGCTCTAACCTCGGCAACGTTACAGCGAAGTGTCTACGAGTGGAAGGCTCTGTAGGAAGGTCGAGGGGGGCAGGTCCGAGTGTGTGTTGGAATAGGGAAGTAAACGGACTCGATTTTCTCCTTTGCGGGATGCAAATGCCAACTTCTAAACCTGAAATGGGAAGAAGTGTGTGTACGGGAGAGGCAGGGCCCCTCCAGGCAGGGTTGGTGGTACGGGGCAGGCAGCTTGTTGCACCCACTGACTCAGGAAACTCTCGCTTCACAGAATTGCCGTCTCTTCTTGTATGGCAAGTGAGTAACCAGAGCCCTGAAAGTCCTTTTGAGCTTAGTGAGATGAATCTTGTCTTGAGGTGAGACCAAATGTACAGGAAATGTAAACTTATTTAAAAAGACGATTATGTTTGCCAACACACGCGTGCCCTTTGTAGGGACTGCTCTTTGACAGGGTTGGAGCGGGTCTTTGCCGCAGCACTGAGAAGACAGCGGTGGCACAAGCACAGTACAATAGCGAGTGTCTCACCTTCCCTTTGGCCCCTGAAACGGAGTCGCCCGTTGTCCCCACGGGGCCGGGGGCTGTGTGCGTCTGGCAGGATGTCCTCGACACGGCGGCAGGCAGATCTGCTGAGCTCATGGAAACTCAGCTTGGTTGAACATGAGGAACGGCACTTTTTTCTCCCTCCCCCCCTTCTTTAAATAAAACAGAAACCAAAATGCGATGCCTTGCAAACCACAGACACCCACACAGCCAGCTTCTCTGTCGCTTCACAGGTAAACAAATGCTGGGGCCCGAAACTGCGCTATAGTTAGACTGACCAGTTTGTGCAATGAGAAGTCAATGTGCCACTTTTTTTGGTACGGGGAAGAAACGAGGTCATTGGAAAAGAGGCAGCAAGAGCGATGGGCCAAAGTCTTTCTGAGGCTCTGGGGTCTGTGGAGGGTGCTAGGGGACTTGTACCCAAGTCCAGGAGAAGTTGAGCTGTGTCCCCTTCAGGAAGACCTCCCAGGGTGACCTCTTTGCTCCGTTAGAGGTTCATTTGCTGGTTGGTTTGAGGAGACGCTGGTGTCTGGTACTTCCAGAAGATGTCTCTTGGTGTTCCTGGCTCTCCCCTTTCCATTTCATTCCCCCCTGTAGGCCACTCGAATCTCCCTTCTGTTCTGTTGGGAGCTGCTGGAGGACAAGGCACGTGCAGGAAAGCTGAAACATGGGCAAGCAGAGCAAGCCACACTTCTCCTCTCCTTGTAAAGCAATGTCCTGGTGCTCTTTCCAAGGTGCAGTCCTAATACCACCAAGAAAGCTTCCAGCTTTTTTGGGGATAAACAGGGAAATGCTGAAATAAGGTTTCTTTGCTTTAATAAACCCGCAGAATGAGGTCCTCGTTTCTACTTCAGGTGTGTTTTGGAAAATATTTGTTCATCTTTCAGCGAACAATGGCAGAAGTGGCCTGGAAAAGGAGCAGGGTGGGAGTGCCGCGTGTGGTATGCCGAGAGGCATTTCCTGCCCTTATCTCCCCTCCTTCGAGGTATTGTAAACGGGGCTTCAGATCTGCAGCCTGTGTTGCTGGAGCGGAGATCGCCAAAAAAGATACCTTCCCGGGAACGCCTGCGCGGGGCCGGAGCCGTGCTGCGCGGAGCCGAGTTCACCAGAGGTGGTGAAGAGCTTTCCAGCCAAGTGCCTGTGCTTGGAAAATGCGTCTGCCCCACAAGAAAGCTTTTTGGAAAGCAGGCTGCGTTTACGCCGCTCATGTTGGCAGGGTTTGTGGGCACCGCGGTGAGTCCCGGCTGGTGGGGGCTGCGGGCAGGGGGCAGGGAGAGCTGCGCTGGGCTCCCGTGCCATGGAGGAGCCGTGGCACGCTTCCCTCGCTTCCCAGCGCTGTGCTAAAGGCATGAGGTGGTATTTCCCATCTCAGGCAAGTGTTTGAATTTCTAGGTAGTATCTCTCTTACGAAAAACTTTGCAAGGATTTGGGTTTGTCCCTAGGTGGAACTAAAGCATTTTTTTTCAATCTTAAGTTCTTATGGGATGGAACAGGGTGGGGTTTTGTTCAGGTCTGTCCTGAAACCCTCAGAAAAGGCTGCAGGTGCTGCTGAAGCTGCCCTTGGCCTTCTGTTGGCCATTTACTGGATAAAGTGACTGCCCAGGACCCGCCTGTGTGTTCTGGCTGAGTTTGTTGTGTTTTCAGTTCTCAAACCAATTATCTCATGGTGGAAATGGTGTGCCCTGCCGTCAGTCTGCCCAGATATTTATAGGTAAGGTCAAACCCCTGTGGAAGGTCTCTAGCAATGTTTGGAAGGAGTGGATGTCTCAACCTTGCAAAATTTGCTGGGATGTGGTGGGTATGCTGGACAGCACGGACGTTTCCCTGCAGCTCCTCAGAGTAATCCTCCCCCATTGGGCTGCTTTGCCCTCTGAAGAGGGATGAACGGTGGTGTTTCCTGGCTTGGCTGGATGGAGTAAGGTTTGGTATCCTCACCATGTCTCTCATCTGGGTCTGGCTACCTCTCTGCTGTGGCTATTTTTTCCATAGATGCTTTGCATCTGTTGCTTATGAGACTGTTGCTTCCTCTCCTTTGGAGCAGGAGAGTTGAGCAAGGAACGGATTCAGCTGCCCTGTTGGGGCTTTCTCAGGTGCTTGTGAATACTTAAGCTCTCCACAGTCTCCCTTCCCCATCCACTTTTTTCTTTTTTTTGTTCCCCCAAGCTGGCTGAACCGTAAGAGCTCTCATCTCATGCGTGGTTATTTGCGGCTTACCTTGATTTGGCACGCTCACCTTGCCATTCGATGTGCTTTGCATGGGTCTGTTTGGAAAGGACTCATTCAGTTTGCTCGTGACATTGGCTTTATTTCAAACACACCTTTCCCTGTTGGACCGCTCCTTAAATCCGGGACATGTTTCCTCCTCTGTGCCGCAGGTGACTGGGCTGCTGCCCATGGGTCCCTCGGTCGATCGCTCCGCGGGTAGCGCTGCTCTGAGGTCTCCGATGTTGTGGTCATACCGATAGTCTGGGGCTGTGATTTAACTGCTCTTGTTGCTGTGCTTGTGCAGCCCATAGAGCAAAACCAGAATGAGCTAGCGTGTGGTGGAAAAAACCCAACACCTGAAGAGAGAAATGAACACAAAACCCCATGTCGTAGTGACTGGGGCAGTTTAAGTGTTAGTAATACCTCCCTGGGAGCCGCGTCCTATCCATCTGCCCTTGGCCAGGGCTGGGGCGAGGAGGGGCCGATGGATGAAGTAGAAGAGTGCAGGTGATGCTTCTGGTGGGTAGAGCTCCTCTGGGAAAACCTGCCTGGCCTCGGGGTGCCAGATGGGTAGCCCCATGCGTCTCCAGCCTCTGGCTTCTGGGTTATTTGTGCTGCGATGGCCTCGTCTGGTGTCTGTGGCTGCCCTGGGCTCTGCCACTGCAGTCTTGGTCCCCTCTGCCCCATGTTTTGCTGCTCAGACCAAAATGCTTCAGGGAGGCGGGTGCTGGTGTGTGTCAGTCTTGGCTGCGGTGTTGGGCACACCTGTAATGAGGGGTGATGGTTACACTGGAAGGGACCAACTGGAGGGAAGGACATGTCTCAGTACTTGAATCTCTCCTGAGTTGTCTGAGGAATGAGATCAAATACTACGGAAGATCTTTGCTCATTAAGACTTTCTTCTTATAAGAGAGGGCTACCTTGAACTATAGATGTGAATGAATTGCACGCTAAAACTACTGCTTAATCAAGAGGGTTTTGCTTGGCTCTTTGGAGTGGGTGAGGGGTGGAATCACAAAGGCCAGAGAGAACAACCAACCAATTAAAGCGCAATTAAGTGAGCTGCCTTTTGAGATGCTGGGTATTGACTGTCATGTTTTCCAACGGGCTGGTCTTAGTTGCTTGTCTGGATGGGATGATAAGACTCGATCCCTCACACTTTCCTTCTCTTTCAGGTTTCCACCATATTCTCATTGGACACTGCAATGGGCCCTTCCCAGCTCAGCCTCAAGATGCTGGTATAGCAGCAGGTGGCTGCAATCCAGAGGACTTGTGGTGGGATATCATTTCCCGCTGGGACATTCTTCATCACCTCTCTCTCACCAGAAGCAATGGATGCCCACGTGGACCTCCTGACAGAGCTGCAGCTGCTGGATAAGGTGCCCACGCTGGAGAGGCTGCGGGCAGCCCAGAAGCGGAGGGCTCAGCAGCTGAAGAAATGGGCGCAGTATGAGAAGGAGATGCAGCACAAGAAGCGGAAGCATGAAAAGAAGAGAAATGCTGTTAACCGAAAGAAAGTGTCTTTTGAAGCCAGCGTTGCTCTGCTGGAGGCTTCTCTGAGGAACGACTTGGAGGAAGGTACGGCACTTGTATCTGGCAATTTCTTGGTCTGGTTACGTGTGAGGTCCGTAGCTCTGTGGTGTGCAGAGGCATCTGTGTTGACATCTGTGGACTGGACTACCCTTGACGTGGTGTTGGTCTCCAGAGTGTTGCCATCTCTCATATAGCTATGGGGGTCCCAAAGCACTGTGTGACACCAGTGTTACCTAGACTGACCTCAGGAGTGGGCACGCAAATGCCAGGGTAGGGCAGGAGTTAGGACAGATTTGGGGAAAGGGAGGCAGCTTTCATCTCTTCCCTTTTCACACTTTCTACTTACAGAAGGTGTGAAACACTTCTTTGCCTTCTGGGTGTGCCTCTTTTAGTGGTTTTATGGAAGTCTGTGGCAGGGGTTTACGTGTCAGTGTAAATCTCTTCAGCTTCCCTGCTTGGGGAGATTGGTTGAGAGCTACGTGGATGTACGAATTCTTCCCCTATTCAAAATACTGAAAAACGTGGCTTTGCTTAATGCTTCCTATAGAAGAGAACTGCAAATTGTTCAGAAATTGATTTAATTGCCCCATTTCCAAGTGGATTAAAACGCTTTGCTTTTGCTTCAGAAACTGAAGGGAGAAAAAAAAATGTCTAAAGTCAATCCCCATTAGCCTCAGCACAGCACGGGGCGAACCTGTGAGCTCTGGGGAGCCAGGGTCTGGTGGTGGCTTGGAAACGGGGCAGCTGAGCTCTGGTGCTTCCACCAGCACTGCTGCTGCGTCTTGAGGGCTCCTCAGCTCTGCTGAAAGGACCCCAGAAGGGGCCTTTGTTACTCTCCCAAATGAGAGAATTGGAGTTCTGTTCCTACAACGAACCCTGGAATTCTCCTGAGCTTTTCATGAATGACAGGCAGAACACTTCCCTGCCAACACAGTAATGGGTTTTGTTTTTTTTATAAGAAGTCTTCTCTGGAAAGAGAGCTTGGGTCACCTATTTTCCCAGTCCTGCCACTATGAGCAGTGGGCAACCACCTGGTTTCCCACTGCTGAGAATATCTATAAGAGACAGAAATCCATCTGCTCGCCTCTTCCTAAATGCTTTGGGATTTCACATCATCCTTGCTTGGTTTCTGACCAACCCAATCACTGTGCACCACTACTCATAAAGTCCATGTCAAGATAGCGGGCTCAACCCTACTAGGAAATGAGGGCAAATTCTCTGCAGAGAAGTAAAAACATTTCTCGGAGGAGACGCGGAGCAGCCTTTGGGGTTGCCACTCTGCCAGGTAGTGAAATTGGTGTGCGATTCCTGGTCCCTTGGCATGGCAGAGGCAAGGGGAGATGCTTAGAAAACGTGGGCGCTTGACTTGCATCTCTGCTAGTGAATGTTGCTCTGGTTTCCAGCATCTTTTACAAGAAGCAGTATATGCTTGCCTGGTATGTGGGTGGAAGGCGAGGACCTCATCTTGTCTTGTGAGGAATCTCCCCAAAGTCACGCCCCCCTTTCTGAGAAGGGCTTTTGTGCATCGTAACTTGTCCTCATGTCCTACCAGTGCATGTTTTGCATCTGTTTGGAAATGGAGCGCTTTGGTGGCGGACAGTGATGCCTGCCTGGGCGGTGCGTTAGAAGGGTTTGCCAAGCCCCGCTGTGTGTCTGTGGCTTTGTGTGCATTTGTAGCCTCTCTCTAGGAGAGCAGACCTGTGATAATGCCCTGGAAACTGCAGGCTTTTACTTGTTTCTTCCTTGCTTTAAAGATTTAACAGTTGCTTGCAGCTCTTTGCTCCAGTGAACCTGTTTCTCGCTCTGGGCTGCTCTAGTCTTCTGGAGATCCCCGGCAGTGGCGGCAGCAAGAGCCCTACTGAGAAATTGTGTCTGGCATTGCCTGAGAAGGCAGATTTGTGACTTGTATCGCCTCCGCCTGTGCTGGCGGATACTTGGTGGGGTATGGCTTTGGGTTTTGTACCCAGCTGCCCACCTGTGAGTGACGGGTCACCGTGTTGGGGTGAATAACGAGTGTTTCATTGTTCTCCTCTTCGTGTGACAGTGGTGCCTCTGCCCAGCGCGTGGGCTGGAGGGCGCGATGGGGCCAACGGCTCTGCCAGAGGCCCAACCTTGTAGTTTTGCTTTCTGCATCTTCTGGCTTTGGATCTGGGCAGGATAGTTTGGAAGGAGAAAACCTCCTTCATTGTCTGCCTTAAAAATGCTTTTCTTATTTTGTGTGAGATGCACAAACAGCAGAGGCATGTGCAGACACGGCACCGGGGGAGGTGGTTGCATACCCCGGTGGCAGTGCGCAGGCAGGGCTGGCGTGCGCGGGCAGCAGCGATAACGTACTGGTGTCAGAGGTCCTGCGGATGACGGTCCTGCACCGCGTGTGGACATGGGTGCTTTGCTGTTGGGGGTGCAGGAGCGGAGCTTTCAGCTCACAGCTTCGCCTTTTCCTCCTGTAAGGGAAAAAACCATCGCTGCAGGTCTCTTTTGGTGCGGTAATTGTGTTGATCTCTTTCCGTAGGAGAGCCAGGTACCAGGCTTTAACCATTGGTCGCTCTTTCCGATGTGATGCTGGTTACACCAGACGTGATTGAGGCATTTCCATGCTGGGTGGAAAATCAACCTCTCCACCCGCCGGAGAGGGCAGGGGCAGTGTCCCTGGTGCCACAGGCGCTTCCCCACTGTAGCTGGATTTTTCAGATGCCTCAAGTTTTTAAATTAGATTTGTTTTGTGGTCAATAATTTAAGTCCTAAAAATAGTGTGTGGGCGGGTTGTGTCCCTGCTCTGCCCCCTCTGTGCTGTGGGACCAGTATAAAGGGGAGGGAGTACAGACCCAGATGCCAAACTAGGAGAATTTCTTATCAGGTGCCCTAGGCCAAAGTGAGGGAATTCGTGGGCTTTTGGAGGTCCCAGGTGATCATTTTGGCGTATGAATCATCTTTTGTTTCCGTGTGGGAAGTGGCGGGGGAGGTGAAATATAAATGGTGAAGAGGTGGAGAAGTTGGCGTGCGCAGGTTCGAGAGCCGGGGGCGCAGCCGGCACGCGTCACCTCCGAGCTACCTCCGGGCGGGTGTGCCCTTTCCACTCTTTGTCACTTTTCTGTACTTTTGTATTTATTTTTAACATTCTCACTCCTGAAGTGGGAGAGGGGATGGTAGCAGGCGCTGTGCAGTGAAATGGCAGGGGGAAATTGAAAGGCTGAGGGACTTGGGTCTGGAGGAAAGAAGGCTGAAGGGAGATCTTATCAACGCTTATAAATACTTAAAGGGAGGGTGCCAGG
>RSEF01000020.1:3989519-4033731 GCA_003993805.1 Himantopus leucocephalus
GGAGCTGGTTAGCGAGTTGGCTCTTTGTCCGGGAGGCGTCCCGTGCTGTGATGTAACGCCCTGACAGAGGCGATGGGTCGAGCCCTGTGGGATGGAGACAGTGGGTGCAAAAACCCTGCCCTGCTCTTCGCGGAGCAGTCCCATGTCCCTGAGGACCTGAGCGTGCTGACTTCACTGTCCTTTGCCCAGGTGTAACTGAAAGAGCAGCGCTCATTTTGCTCACCTCCCGTGAGCCCTCCGGTATCTGCAGCACCTTTCCTCGTCCCTATCGATGGCATGGCCACTGGGCTGAGCCACCCTGGCTTCCCACCCAGCCTGTGACCTCTCTGGCTGTGCAAACATGATGGCCTCAGGGAAGAGGACTTCTTTCCTGTGTAAGACATCCAGGTTTGTCTGGGGCTGATGAGTCCACAGGTGACTGGGCATGCTGCAGGATGGCTGTATCTCAGCGTGGTGGCAAAGCAGGACTGAAGGCAAGGGCTCCTCGGGAGCACCAGCCCCGGTGTGGGCAGGAGCTGTGAAGGGGTGACAGCTCCTGCCTGCTCGTTCCTCGCATCTTCTTCAACAGATCTGTCAAAATATCCCAGGTTTAACAAACAAGCTGCTATTAAAAGCTCCTTTGGATCTCTGCTGACAGAACCAGGGTAGGGAGCGTGCCACCAACACGCTGGTAGCAGATGTGAGCAGACAGTCGTGCTGGGGAGAAGTAGGTGATGGGCAGCGACCCCAGACCGAGGGCAGCGGTCGCCCTGGGCTGCAGCGTGCTGGCCGGGACCTTTGGTTTGGAAAGCTGAAGTATCTACAGGCAGTTCATGGGTGAGCAAAGTGCTCCCAGTTGCCATACTGGACCTGCTCCGCTCTCCTCCACAGAGGAGCTGGGAAGGGCATCACACACAGTCACCGTTTAAAGTGGAAATATGTTCAAGCTCCTACTCAGCTCTAGGCACGATCTGGCCCGGTTGCAGGAGGATGGTGCAAAGGGGAGAACACTCAGTCCAGACAGAGGTCACAGTGAGTGGCAGTGCTGTATACAACCTCCGGGCTCTTCTAACGGCTGCGAAGGAGAGCTGCTTTACAATGCAATAAAGCAACGCTTTATAAGCTACCGTACTAATTGCAAGGAAATTGTGAGGACTGCTGAAAGCTGTGGCCCTTCGAGGCCATCCTGCAAGGTGAGGGACCAAAACTGTGGGGCTGTCATCTCCAGGTCTTTCTACATCGCTGAGCTCCTATAAAAGCAGCCCCAGAGCGCAGGGAGAGGAGCTGGCATTCTGTAAATTGACAAAAGAGATCCCAGAGGTGGGTAAAGTGGCTGCTTGTACAGATGTGTGGCATTTGCTGCCTGGAAGTCCCTTTGCACACCCGGCCTGTTTGCAGGGGGAGCTCCCACTTGAATGGCAGAAGGTGGAGGTGTTCGTGTTCGGTTGGGGGTGAGCTGTGTTCCCTTCAGCAAACCAGCGGAGAAATAAAGCCCCCGAAGGACTGATTCACCTTCCAGCAGTGCTGGAGGTGCCCTGGTTTCTCCTGCTCTGGGATGAGAGCTGCCTCCCCGCGGGTACCCGCTGCCCCCCCTCCACCCCGGCCGTGGCTCCGGGAGAAGCATCGCCGCAAAGTCCTTCAGCTCCCACCTCCTGGCACTTCATCCTGCAAGCAAAACTTTGTCAGAGCCAGAGCGTTGCATAAAACAGCATTTCTGCAGAAGTTCAACCACACAAATCCTTACGGCTGGCAAGCCAGAAAGCGAATGAAGACTTGGGCTTGATGACCTCGGACTTGGCATCCAGCAGAACGGTTCCCGTCAGCAGAGCAGCGGGCGCATGCTTGGGGCTCGCTGGGTCCTGCGCCGGCGTGGACAAGATTTCCCTGGGGAGGGTATAAGTATTGCACAGCTTGTTCGTATGCATACATCCCCCACCGTTTCCCTTCATGCCGACCCTTAAATCTCCTGTAAATGTGTGGTAAAGACGAGCGTGGCGAAGCCCTTCAGGAGCCGTCCCCAGGCAGCTCCTACCGCACTCCCTTTGCACCTTTCTGGAATAAACCCAACCTTGTCATTTGCAAAGGCACTTTAAAAAGAGGCCCTAATTAGTGTCTATAAATTGCTTTCTTTAACCTTTCCAAGTTGATGTGATCTGTTCCCTTGTTACTAAAAACATTTTATGAGGTGCCTTAATTTTCCACCCACATTATTAGTCTCCTGAAGCTTTTTACATGGGGTTCCTGTGTCCAAGTCTATGAGCAAGTGCATTTATCTGTCTGCGAAGATTTTTCTCCTGGGTTTTGTGCCCTTTGAAGGGCTTTGAAGAAAAAAAAAAAAAAAAGCGCCTTTTATCACCAGCAGTCTGAGTGTGTATTTGGGGAATGACTCGAGTCAGAAATGAAAAGCTTCTGTTCAGTAGCAAAGGTGTTTCTTGAGTTTTAAACTCCATAGGTGTGGAAATGAAACCCGTCCTCTTCGGGAAGCTGCGTGTGGGAGCTCTTGGCAATGATGGATTTTGTTAATTTTGCTAATGGTGGTTGGTATGTCTTCCAAAAGCAGATTCACATATTTGGCCACATTTAACTTGGCTTTTTCATGCGATCTAGATGCGATGCCAACGCGGGGTGGCTTGCATATGGCAGCTAACTAGACGGCATCTGGGAGCATGAGCAATATTGAATACGCAGCCGTCTCTGTTGTCATAACAAGTAAATAATCTTTTTTTTCTTTCTTCCTGAAATTTCAATCAAGTGGGAAAATTATTTCCATTTCCATAAGAGCTTGAAATGCCAACTTTTCTTTTTGGATGTTAATGCTGAAAGTCCATCTCTGGTTTTTATTGGGGTGAGTCCCTCCTGGAGGCAACTTAAACCTTTTGTTTCAAACCCTTTCTTTAAACAAAACAGTTTGATCAGAAATACTTTTTCTTTATGTTTTTAAGTAACAAAATTAGATATTTCCTTAACTTCAGAATGTGTTTTATAAAAGGTGACCCCAGGTGTCGTAGAAGAGCTTTGGTTTCAGTGGGTCAAGCCCCTTTGCAATCCCTTTCAGGATTGGGCTGTCTGTTCTTGGGGCGCTGGCTGTTGCGTGCGCTGAGCATCGCTGCTTGCTGTTTCGAGACATGCGAGTTGAGAAACGGGCTCTTTCCATGCCTGCAGACCAGAAATTTTGCATCTTTTGAGTTTCTCGGTTCACAGCAAGGCTCATCCCACAAGCCATCTCCCTCCTGCGCCCTGTGCAGCGAGCAATTGCTTTTCTTGACTAAAAGAAGAACTGAAACCGTGTGCGCGAATGCACTTTGACTGTCCTCGCTAAGAGATGGTGATGTAGGGATCCTGGCTGGAATTTTTTTGATCAAAATTTGAACACGCTACCCGCCACCCCTGGTCTCTGGCAGGCCCACCCCCGCCTCCGTGGGCATATCTTCCCGCTCGCACCTGGTTTTGGCAAAGCACGCGTCCGGGGCTTGTGTGATGGAAATGGGTTGGTTTCACATCGTTTCAGTTTCTGGCTTTTACGTGTGTGCCAGCTTCCACCATGTCTGACACCACTGGCAATATTTCTTACGTATCTTGTAATAGCACTACAAGATAATGAATAAACATTGGATTCAAACTACTCATCTCTCCNCAGTTTCTGGCTTTTACGTGTGTGCCAGCTTCCACCATGTCTGATACCACTGGCAATATTTCTTACGTATCTACAAGATACTACAAGATAATGAATAAACATTGGATTCAAACTACTCGTCTCTCTGGTAAGGATGGCCTGCTTGGATTCAAGGTGTTTTAAATCAAACAGGGGTTGGCCCATGACTGTTGCCAATCCCAGATTTTGTTTCTTACTGGAAGTGGCTTAAATCACTTAGTCGGCTTCTAAAATTTGGCTACAATGTGTTTTGGAGGGGAAACTCCTAACCAGTGTCTCGTTGGTTGCATGTACCCGTAAATGCAAACTGGGCGTTTCGTTGGTTTATTGGTATTGTCGACGGTTGCTTCTTCATGCAACCGTCAGTACGGAGTCTTCCCTTTTGAAAGGGGATCTGGGCAATGGGGAGTAAAGGCTGAAGCTGTTCGAGCCGNGGGATCTGGGCAGTGGGGAGTAAAGGCTGAAGCTGTTCGGGCCATGCACACGAGGTGCAGCAGGTAGGATATGTGGGATATGTAAGGTCACCATCTGCTCTGCAAACCCTGCCCGGCCAAATCACAGCAGGGAGAGCTCAGGATGCAGCGGCCGCTTTCGCCGGGAGCGTCGGGGCTTTTGTCAGCCCAAGGCTGATTATCGGTGGGACCTTAATTCAACCAGGTGTCCGGGGATGTTTGTGCGTACAACCAAGTGCTACATCGCTGGCGTTTAACCTTTCCCTTCCCTGTCCTGGCCGCTCTGCTTCCAGTGACGTGGAGGCAGCCTTGGCTGGCTGCTTGTTTTCTGATATCTACAGGCTGCCAAACGTCAAAGCCAGAACTTCCCAATCTGAGCCTGATAATACTTGCTGATATATCGGTGGCTTTTTCTAGCCAGTAACTTCCCAGCTGGGTTGTCCTTGTGATTTTGCCCGGGGGGGGGGATGACTGCCTGCCATCCGCACGAGAGTGACCAAGGCATGGCAGAGCAGCAATGGGCATGGCCGTGGGTCGGATCAAGCACTGAAAGCAGCACGCCTGGCTGCCTGCTCAGTGGGGTAACGGCGTGGAAGGACTGATGCTACAGCCCAGCCAGCTCCTCGCTCCGGGGGGCTGTGACATGGGGTTTCTTGCAGGCAACGTGTTTCTCGCCTGCCTGGCTGCCTTCCAGGTGTGTGCCGTTTGCTACGCTCCGATTAACTGCGTGTTTTGCCCCACTCCAATAACGAGAAACCAGAGAGCATAAATAGCAGCTCGGTGGGGGACCTCTGGTATCTTCTGCGTAATAAGCAGCAGCAACATGGAGTGAAATATTGTCCATGTTCCCACCTTGGCCGTGACCTCCGATAGCCAAGGCTCTGCCTCACTGCAGTGCTGTGTCGTGATATCTAATCCAGTTCTGCCAAAAGGACGTAAGACATCAGCCTGATCGCTCCTGGGAGCTTGCTGGTACCTGGAGTTTTGCAGCATTGTTGTGTTTTCAAATGTATTTTGAAAAACAAACGAACAAGCAAAAAAACGCGCAATCAAAAAACAACCCCAAAAAACCCCAACCCCAAACACCCTCTTCTTTGCAAATTAATATTGGTGGGGAAATGAATATTTTTGGAGGTGAAGCCTTCTTGCAGGGCTAAACCTCACGTGGCTGCTTTACCCTGATGGAGCTGAAAATGCAATGGTTGGATGTCGCTTCCAGGCAGGAATAACTTGGCCGTAAGCTGTGGCTGCAGGCTCTGCTTTCTGCCCCTTCTCCTGGTCAAGGAGAACCTGAAAAGTGGATTAAATATATATATTTTTTTTTTCCCCCCAGATTTAAATTCCTGCCGTTCTGGATTCGGGTCAGCTCAGCTGGTGTAGATTTCTTCTTCCGAGAATCATGGAAAATAGAGGTTGAGAGGGCCTCAGGAGGTCACGTAATCCACCTCCTGCCCCAAGGCAGGATCAACTGTATCTAAAACGCTTGCTAATGAGGTTGGAGTTAGGTATCTTAGTGTATTTATAGGCATCCCCGCAACACGAGAGCAGATACCTGTGCAAGCGGCGCTGCTTCTCGTTCGCTTCTCTGTGTTTTTCCCGCTTGCTTATATTTACCCCCCTTTGCATGTCATCCTTACGCTTATTGACTGCGAGTTTTCCTACTTCCGTGAAGAATGCTCTAATTCTTTCTTTAATAGCAGTTGCTATGGCAGCTGGTTCAGGCGGTGCCTTGTAACCTCGTGCAGAGCTGCTTTTACACACACTTTCACCGCTTGTTTTTTTCCCTCTGGAGCCTGGCCAGATCTTTGGGAAACCTTATCACCCACCGCAAATGTCTTAACGCAAAAATAAAATAAATCAGATTCCGGCACAACTGTTAAAAGACGTCTCCTAAGCCTTGCCTACCCCCTAACCTGTCGCCTAAAGGATGCTAGCTAAATAGGCCAGGAAGCAAACTGCTTAATTCTGCCTGCTGATGCCTTTGTAATCAAGAGCCGAGATGCAATCAAGCACCCTGCACTCCTTGTGATTCGGGGAACAAGAGCCCATGCCCCGCTCCCAGCAAGCGGATGCAGTTTCCGCTGGGGTCCCTGCAATTTGCAACTGCTTATTGCTGAATTTGGCCTCCGGACTCCCGAGATAGCATGAGGTAGACTGGCTATAAACGTTAGTCCTGTAGGAAACTGGCTGCGGTTGCTCGGCTGTGTTTCTCATGCTCCGTCTACGTTTTATGGCAAGTCTGCAGCATCTGTCGGTTTGGCCAAGGATTTCCAGCTACATCTCTATTCCCTTTTTCCTGGTGGTCTCATCTGCTCTGCCTGGCTTTGCTTTCATGGTGGCACAGAGGAGCGGTCCCTGCCTTGAGTATAAGAACACCAAGCTCTGAACTGGTATAGGAAACTTCCAAATTCTCACTTCAATTTGTGTGCCTTTACCTGAGCCGACAAGAGAGATCCTATTAGTAAGAAAAAAAAACCCACAACCAACCACCAAATGAAAAAACCCACTTTTTTTTTGTCTCCTAAGGACTACTGCTCTAGTAGTCCTCTAAAAGGGAAGACTGGAGCAGGAATTAACCTGGAAGTCACTCACACCATCCTCAGGGGTTGCACCAGCCCTGTTTTAAGCCGGCTGGCAGCAGATGGTTTCCACAGTAGAGAAGCGTTATCTGCACACAGGTTGTATTTTGTCCTGTGTTACACCTACATCTGTCCGGAAACATCCCTGTTTTGAGTGGGTGGGGGAGATTCTGGCACCTTCACAGTATTTCCACTCTGATCTGATTCAGAGCAGCAAAGGTTGGAGATCAAGTACTGATACTTGCACGGTTCTGGTTGAAATGATAAGGCTTGAACGTAGTGAGACACCATGGCTTGGTATATTCAAACAAAGTCTTTCAAATTACGCAATCTGAAGGATCCTCTATGTAAAAAAAACCCCATCTACTTCAATAAAAGTGAAATTTTTCCAGCAGAGCAGAATATTCTCGAATGAACACATGAAGTCCTTGCGCGGGAACGGAGCAGCCCTGCTGTGCTGAAGTTTCATTGCTGCAGGACATCTAGGGTCTGCCCAACAGCTTGGGACAAGGAAGTCCATACCAGCTCTCAGCATCTTGGAGCTGGAGAGGAGCAATGCCCCCGCAGTAAAGGACAGCCATTTCGCTTGCGTTAAGGATGTGGAGAGAAGAGCACTTTCTGCATCTGTCTGTTGATGTTGGGTTCAATTCTCATGTGTTGTCGGTGGAGACAGGTGAGATCCAAACTGGGGTGCTGTGATTAACCCTCTGGAGAGTCCGTCAGCTCTGCAGAGACCAGGTGCTACCTTAGACACCTGGAGCTGGACAACATGCGGTGCTCCCACGGAGAGCGAGTTTCAACCTACTTAGGAGCTCAGACTCTTTCTGTGACTCTCGAACTTTTCAGACCTGGTTTATTTTTTCACTTCAGATCCTGTTAGTTTGTCTTTAATTAGCAAGGCCAGAGCAGGGCTCCTCGGGAACTTAAATGGGACTCTTCTTTTAATTTAAATTTTGGTTTGGTAGCCTGAAATAGCAGGCATTAGAAAGAGCCAGAGCTCCAGCGAAGGACGACAGTCCCCGTGGATCTGCAGTGACATCCTCCTGGCTGTCAGGCAGTTGATCACAGGGTTTTCTTTCCTCCTAAAGCTGATGCTGCCAAAACAACGATGCAAGTCCTGAATGTGATATGGAGCTCCAGTCTAGGCTGTAACCGGTCAACTTCCAACCTGCTGCTGGATGCTGTGCCAAAAACACAACATATCTGGGTTGGTAGGTGACAGCGGGTCATGGAGAGATGCTGCAAGTTCGTTTTGCTTTTATTAGAAGAGCCAGTGAGTTTAAAATTTCATCTTAAAGGGCATCTAAGCAGGATTCCTTGGGTGCTTTCATAGAAAATTTATTCATCCATAACTTTAATGATGCAGTTGTGAAATAGCGATGAACAAGCTGTCGCTTTGCCCCCTGACCCAAATTATTCTCATCTATGGCAATTTTCCATCACTCCTCAGAGCAAGGAAAACTGTCATTTGAGTACTGGTCAGCATGGAATCTGTAGCATGGATTCGAGATTTGGGTTGTCATTGCATTGTATCACTCGGTGCTCTGAGGTTTCCCATGTGTTTAGTAAGAGGAATGTTTGCAGCGATGATCTGTCTGGTTATCCTTAGGGGAACAAGAGAACAGGAAATATTTCTTGTTTCACTTACATTCAAAGACTTGTCTTCTGGCTGAAGGGCAGTGTTTGGTGACTGATTTCCTCCTGTGGAGTGGGATTGACAGCTGGAATTGCAGCTAGAGGTGGAAGGAGCTGTGCCTGGAGCAGTGCAAGGGTGAGGAGATGGAGGTCTGGCCATCTGGCTCTGCTCGATCCTTGTGTTTAGTCTCTTGGGTTTGAAAGCTTCCAGAAACACGTTGCTCATTCAGCNGAGGTGGAAGGAGCTGTGCCTGGAGCAGTGCAAGGGTGAGGAGACGGAGGTCTGGCCATCTGGCTCTGCTCGATCCTTGTGTTAGTCTCTTGGGTTTGAAAGCTTCCAGAAACACGTTGCTCATTCAGCCTCCCTGGACCAAGCTCTGACAGGAGCACATTCAGCTGCTGTTAACTGGGGGCTGCATGTGAATCCCTGAGGATATTGGCACAGATCTCTAAAGGTATTTGGATATTTTACCTTCTACTGAAGTCAGTTTGGTTTGGTCACCTAATACATTTGTGCTCCTTAAGAATACAGAGTCCCTCTGAAAAAATACTCAGCTCCTTTCTGTTGGATGCTGGTGTAAAGACCACCCAGTTAAGCACTCCTACCCCGCAGCATTAGAATATATTGACATGGCGTTTTGTCCCCGTTGGGGATTGCCCCAGTCAGCACCAGGAGTTCCCAGCAGCAGTGGGAACATGTCATCACTTTGCTGTGGGCAGGAGTGGTTCCCTCTGGCAGCCATTACCCAGTTCTGGAAACCAACCCTGGTGCTCTGGGCTCCCCACCCTCCTCCTTCCCCTCCCAGAGGAAGGGGCTGTGATTTTTCCAGCCGTGGAACAGGAAAGAAATAGGGGATCCTGTTTACCTACCCTCTGAGCTGCTCACATCTATTTTAAAATTCCTCCCTGCGATGTGCAGTGTTTTGGCAGTGTTAGGTCGATGGTTGGACTTGGTGATCTTAAAGGTCCCTTCCAACCTAGACAATTCTATGATTCTATGCTGCTTATCGCTGTGGCACCCCGTTTGCCAGCTCTCCTGTCTCTGCTGTGCCCTCTGGAAGGAGCCCCTCCATGGAGCATCGCCTGTGGAGGTCCTGAGATGCCACAGCTGGGATGCTGGAGAGGGCTTCTAAACCCAGCGGGCAGATTTGAGGGGTTGAGACACCAGCACAGGTTGTTGTGTAACTGGGAGATGAAAATAACAGCTTTGTCACCCACAGACCATGGGGTCTTGGGACTGGGGGGCAAGGGAAGGGTAGTTATTCACTGCAGCGGGCAAAGTTGGTCTTGCAGTTTTTCTCTGTTCCAGAGCAGTTTCTGTCTTAGATCCTAATAACATCCAGCTCGATATCAGCCCCTTGGGAGGTGTCGGATAGTGTCGGACCTGTGCATGAACAGGGAGGTTTGGTGAGACTCGTGCGAAGCCTTGGCTACATTTACTCTCTCTCGCTGAAATGTGAGAGGACACTGGGCACTGGCTGTTTTGTTGTGGACATCCCTTTGCTCTTGTTGGGAGGTCTGAATTGTCCGCAGCTGCGGTAAAAGCCTGCCGCGTGGCAGACCTGCTGGGTGGGAGGCCACCTTCCCACAGTGGACAGGAGATGGCTCCGAAGCAGGAGAACCTGGAGTGCCTCCCGCGCATGGCGCCTGGGAGCGCTCTGCGTGCTCCCGATGCCACGGGAGGGTCTCGCTTCTGCACGTGGAGCAATTTGTCTGATCGCCACAGCTCCGAGGGCTGTTAGCAAAGGCAAGCGGGGTGACAGAACTGCGACTGGGGAGGGTTTGCTGGTGGAAATGCTTATGGGGTGGGTGAAGGGAAGGCTGGAGGGTCTCCTTGCCAGAGCAGGATAGCCACGATGCAGGAGCAGAGCAGCCTGGCGCTGGGACAGCCTCCTGCGGCCATGAAAACCTCCTTAGATTTGGCACAGTTGGTGGTGTCCAGAGCGATCATGTCAAATGCTGACTTGTGGGCTTAGGTGTTTCACCTGAGCAAAAATGTCACGGGCTGGGGGGGGTACTTGCTTTGGAAAGAAAACGTGTACGTGTGCTTGCGCACTCCCTGGGATGCGTGCAGCTCCGGAAAGCAGCAGGACTGGCAGGAGCACACGGCGATGCGGCCAGGGCAGCCTTCTCCAAGCTTTTTGCTCTGTCATCCCCCCTGGGGAACGAGTCGTTCCTGTGAGGTTTGGGGAGAGCGGGTGTGCAAGGGGCTCTGTGGGGCATTCCACCCTACCAGCCTGGGGGCGTCTCGCTGCAGAGGCACTTGCGCCGGCTGGCCCCGTAGCCGAAGAGAAGCCCCGTAGCCAAAGGGAAGCCCCATAACCGAAGGGAAGCCCCGTAGCCGTGCTGCGTGTGGCAGAGGGTCTTCAGGTAGCGGTTAAGGAGTGACCGGTGGAGCCGGAGTCCAGGCACCCAGCAAGTCACTGACTGGCCGCATTTAACTAAAATTAGCCCTTTGTAAGCGGTGGTGGCAGCTGTGCGTAACAGCGAGTTAATCTCACGGGGGAGAGGATTTGCTGGGGAGATGATGGCTCCCGGGTGCCCTGGCCGGTGCAGGTACCGGGATCCGGGATCCATATCGGGCTTCCCTTGGGAAGGCAGGCACGGTGCCCCTGGGGTGTGCGTGCATCGTCTTTCCGCAAGATTCAGCGCTGCGAGCGTCCCAGGGGGAGCACCGACAAGCCCTGCCTCAGTCTGAATGCCGGCTGGTATCAGGGACCACGTAACCACACCAGTGTGCATCCTCGGAGCGGGATGCTTGGGCGTGGGCACAGCCAGGGGTTGATCCAAGCCCTTCCTGCTGGCTGAACCAGGCTGAGCCAAGAGCCGTGGTCTGGCAACGCGGCTTTGACCTGCCCGTGATCAGGACACACTGCCCGGTGCGGGGAGAACAGCACTGCCAACAGGCAATGAGCATCACTTACTCTATTTAATTAAATTTTGGGGGGCTTTTTTTATGGCCTTTTTTTTTTTTTTTTGATAGCTGCTTAGGTGGGAAAGTAAGCTGGGGGGAGGGAAGCTGTCCTTATGTAAAAGGGTCTACCCTTAGCCCGTAAATCTGGGCCAGATCCGCTGGTATGCGCTGGCTGCTTTGTGCGACCCTGGCAAGGAAAGCAACCACAAATGTCACTTTATAGCTGTTCTGCTTTGCTCGGTGAATCTGGATCAGTGTCTGTCTCCCTCTTAATCAGGTTAGTTTTCTTTTGATCTACCCCTGTTAGGGGAAACCTAAACTGATTTAGCTATTCCTATCCATTTTCCATTCGCCTGATGGCTCTTTCCACGAGGCTATCTCTGTTCTACCCTAATTACTGTTAAATTGTCTGATGCTGTAGCAGGTGACACTCTGGTATATAGCTTTGTAAATCTTAGCAAATATTCACTGGGAATTTCTTGCCAGATGTTTTATTTCATTTTTGGACAGATTAGTTTTAAATTGGCAAATGCACTAGGTTTAAGGAGAAGACAATTGCTACTAGCTGTCAAAAAGAAAACATTAATTATCAATCATGTTTTATTGAGCCTCTGTTGAACTGATTTGCCGTAGAAAGCATCATTTTCTTGTACTCTATCTTCAGGAAATCTGATTTTTGTGAGTTCTCTCTCGATAATGGTGGTGTATGCTAAAGCATAGAAGAGAGGAAAAATTAGCTCAGGGTTAAAATCTGTAACACCCTGGAATTTAAATCACCTGTTTTTAAGAGCACAAAACCATTATCCGTCCTGGCGTTCCATGAAATCACTGCAGATGTGCGTTCCTTGTCGCTTCTGCATGTAAACCCCGTCTACGCACGTGATTTACAGTGCTTTCCCGGCCGCAGCAGGGTTTAGTGACTGCGGCGGCTTGTTTGTTGGCTCTGAAGAGGCCCCGGTTTTGAAAACGAGCCTGGAGTTACTGTGAGAAAAGATAAGAATAGTTGGGGGAAATTTCAGTGTTCCTGCCTGGCTCCGGGGCTTGGCTGCGGCGCTGCGCTTCCCGTGACTCAGCGCGGCAGCAAGGCACCGGCTTCCTCCGAAATCACCCGCCTTTTGCAAAGCTGCTGGTACGGTCATTAAGTAAATCAGGTTCTTTTAGTGAGTTATTCTCCGCTGCCGTTGCGCGTGATGTCTAAAATATCTCTCACTGTGCTCCTGTTGTCTTTTAACGCACTCAACTGTGTGGGAAGGCAGGTGGAGGCGAAGGAGCATCTTCCAGAGAGGCTCACGTAGCCCCTTCCTGACTCCAGACTGGGCTCGTTTTTCTCTTGTGATAAGTTGAGCAGGGGTCAGCAGTTTTTATCAAGCTATTTCTCTTGTGAAGGGAAAGTGTTATCTGTGAGGGGAGATACAGTACCCTGTCTGACGTGGACACGTGGGAGCTGATCCAGAAATGTGGCCAAATAGGACCCGTCAGTGGGTCTGTATAGCCTGGCCCCCCCTTCTCTCGCTGCTGGTTTAGCCCGGGGGATGTGCTTCATCGATAGCAAATTTCTCCTTATTTCTAGCAAGAATATTGGAAAGGAAGGGACTGCCAGCCAAGAAGTTGGGGAAACCTTGTCATTCAAATCTAGTCCACTATCTGAAGAAACTCCTTGATTTAAATACTCTGGGGTGGAGGAAGGAGAGACCACATGGTTGCAAAGCATCCTAAAACTGCCGACAATGTAGGGACCTCTTTATGAGAGCTCCTGCTTCTCCCACAGTTCCTTGAAGAACCTTTTTCTAATGCTTTTGGATTTTTACTGCAGAGTAGAAATACAAGGGAGGGTTTGCACATCTTGCCCAGCTACTCTGGGGCTCAGGTCTGTCTGAATTCCCATCTGACTGGGGCTCTTGTGACTGGTGCTGGTGGGCTGGTGCTGGGGTGGAGGAGATGGCTTTGCCCTTACGTCTCGCCCCCTTCCCACGGTGACTCTGCAGATCACAACTGCTGTGATTTGTTCCTCTCCACCTGCAGCAGGGACGGCCTCGCCTGAACCTCACCTGTGTGTGCTGAGCGTTCACCTCTGCTTTTACGGATGGTTTATTTACTAGAAAACCCTGCTGCGTATGTTCTCCTTTTTAATCTCTTCGATGCTGCTGTGCATTACAGGCACAAAAAACCTCAAACCAATTTGGTTTATTGGGTCTGTCTAGAGAAACAACCCTCTTGAGGAACAGCCCCACCGCGGAGCAAGGCTTCAGCAGTGAAGAGGTTAATGCGGTCTGTCCCGAAAACTATCTGTGCCTCATGCCAAGCCCGATTGTCATCTTGCTCCTTTTAGCCCCCGCAGTTGTTCTGTCCCCAGAGCACCGTACGCGGCCATTTGATCTACGAGGGATGCATGTTTGCTGGGAAACTGTCCCCTGCTTCAGCGCTCCTAGTGCTCGGTTGGGTGGAAGATGTAGCACCAGAGCCTGCTGTTCCTTCTTGTGTTCTTCAGCCGAAAGTACGTGGTGATGCGAGGAGATCTTGGCCAGCAAAATGTGCTCCATCCCTTAGCAATAGGTTGCACAGATTATGCAACTTATACAACCAGGGCCCATTTTAACTCGCTTTCTCCTGGTGATCCCCTTCTTCCCATCTGTGCTGGATGGAGGAAAGGTAATGGTCCTGTTGGGGTGTGGAGCCAAGGCAGAGGGTACAGCTGTAAGAGCCAGCAGCAGCAGGGCAGGAGAAGCGTGCAGCCTTCACATGCTCACTTTTCAAAGGGGAATAGCTGGAATTTGGTTTGAGGTTTGTAGGTCAGGTTTCCATTATACAACTGTACTGGTTGCAGCTGCTCATGTGAGATCCCGACCTCATTGGATGCTCTTGGCCTGGTGGGCTCCTTTGCTCGGGAATTATTCTTTATGATGAGATGTACAGAAACAAACAGGATTGCTCTGTTGTAGCACTAACTGGGGTGGTAATGGAGTCCTGGAGTGGGATTTGCTTCAGTTTGTGAAATATGGGAAACATCTTAGAAACATTTGTTACAAAAAGCTGCTTGGAAAGAAATCCATTTTTTTAAGACTGCGTTTTTTCCAGACAAAGGTGGGACCAAAAACAGTTGAGGAGGGATCTTATAATTGATCACAGATCTAGTAATGAGGACCAGATCTCCCAAAACAGGTACAGGTGCTCTTGGCACAAGTTGCACTGAGCGTGTGGATCTCTGCCCGTGGTTGAAGGACAAGACTGCTTGTGTGGGGAAGGTTATACCCCTGGTTTAGTGAGTGAGAGTGCAACCCTCCTGTTTCATTTCATAAGGGATAAAACGGTCCATGGTGTCTCCAGGGACCAGAGCACTTTGTTTCCTGTCCTCATGATGGTCCGTAATGGCCCTGTCACCTGGGTGGCCAGCCCCGCTCCCCTCCTTAAAAGATTTGCTCTCAAAAAAGGTGTTGAGTAAGATGCTACGGACCTCTTCTGCTGCATGTTGGTCAGCAGAAAACTATGTCTTCTTTCACCAGAAGCTGCCGAAGTTGCTCAGTTATACTCAGTGCTGGAGATATTGAATTTTGGTTTTAGTAGCAGGAAAAAGCAGGGGGGTGCTGGATCCGGCCCAAGTGGTTGCATCATGGGACCGCGCGTCTTCCCTGGTACCGTGCATGAGCCTCAAACCAACTCCTGGTTCCCTGTGCTGTCACTGGGATCCACCTCTGCAGCCTGTAATTAGTGCTGTCAGCAGAGCAGTGTAAGCAGCCACTTAAGCATTAATTACTTTAATGAACTTACTAAGGTGGGTTTAGCTACTAAAGCATTTTGTTGTTACTATAAATTTTTAAGTCAAAATATTAGATGGTGGAATCGATGGGAGATGACGCAAAGCTCCAGCCTGGCTTTCCTCTTGTCTTAACGTTCAAAGTGTGCGTTTTTTTTAGGTAATACAATCATGCAGTCTTTTCTCCTCCACTGCACAGAAGCAGCCGTGGCCGGAGAGCATAAGGAGGCTCTCTCCCCTTTTGCTCGTCCGTAGGCGTAAGGGATGCGGCGAGCACAGGGCAACCTGCCATTCAAACCCAGAAGATGGATGTCACCCTTCTTCGATTGTGACAGCTAAAAGGTGGCTCATGACGCTTGGGCTCTTGTAGTGTTCAATATGTAATGAAAAACTCCCTGATGTGAGGGACCTGCTGGTGAGGGAGCTCTCTTATAAGCAAACAGGATGGAATAAAACGGTTCATTAACAGAACTGGGTTTAATACAGAAGTAAGCAGAGTTTTCACCGCTGTGGAGAGGGGAATGGTCCTGCCATTGCTAATGGCAAAACTTAATGTGGAATTTTAATGACTCTTAATTATTTTAAAAACTGCAGTTTTCTTGGGAAATGCAATATACTTTGAAAAACTGAAGCTTTTAAGCTTGTGACTTGCAACGCTAATGTGGAGAGTTGGACAGGGACTTTCATCCAGGACAGGAGACCTCTCAAAGGGATGAAGGGAGAGAATGTTGCTCTCTCTCTTCCCTGCTGTTGCCTGCTACTCCTTGTTCCCAGCACGAGGAGTTACATCTTCAATGTTCAGAGATACTGCTCTGATAAATGGGATGCTTTAAACCTGCGTAAGACTTGTAGGAATTAAGTTGGTTTTTTAAATTTGGTGGTTTAAACTATGGATTTTGTTAGTATTAATAAGCTCAGCATGTAAATACAAAGCAAAATAAATAAATTAAAAAAAAATCACTACATGCTGAGGCTAAAGTGCTCATCTCAGAAAAAGGACGAAACATGAGCGACCTGGTCTAAAGCACTAGGGCAAAGCATGTTCTGGAGGAGAATTTCAGCTCATTTCCACTTTACATTAAGTATTCGCTAATGAGGCCAGATCCCCCTAGGCTGACCCCGAAGGCTCTTAGAGCAGTCATGTAAGTGTCGGGAGCCTTGAGCTCACGTCCCCAGTGTCAGCTGGGCCTCTGGGTTTGGACCCCAGACCTGCCCTCCTGCGAGGGAGCGTCCCTGTTCCTCTGCCGTGACGGACACAACTCCTCTGCTGTTTGTCAAAGGGTTTTCTCTCTCCTCCCTCCTCTGATCTGAAGGGGTTTTCTGAATTCAAGTCATGTTCTGTAGATGAAAGTGTTTTAAGCTGACTGAGATGGCTTTTGAAAGCGAAGGAGTCACTCACTAAAAATGAAAATGCTCCCGACCCCGTGTGTAGTTTCTTTCTTTCCTGCCTCCAAGCGCGGGAAGCTCGGCAGAGGACAGCTGGCAGCAAAAGCTGTCTCGGTTTGTGTTCGCGTGGGGCTGGCGCTTTGGTGCCTGAGGATGTGGCAGGGATGGGTGAAGGCAACAAATTGGCCTTTTTTTTTCTTTCTGAAAAGTCTAAATGACCTGTCAAGCTCTCAAAGCTGCTTCCCCAGGGGGTAACCTCCCAGCAACCACAAAGCTATATTGCATCGTCCGGCCTGGGAGCACTCATCTTCTACTGCTTGAGGTGGTGGGAAGCAGAAATGACATAGAACTTGTGAGAGAAGAAGTTTGAGAGAGTTGTCAACTTTGTGCGATGGGGCAGGTGAAATAAATACTGTACAAAGTACTTGACAGTCAGGTTCCAGATCATCCCAGGTTGTATCATTGCGTGCCCACTTGTTTTGACGTAATTTAAAGGTCTTTTGTGCAGTCTCTGAGGAATCATGGAAGGGGGTTTCAATCCACCTTCAATGAAATCAGGAAATGTTACAGAAATGAACCGTTTGTCCATGGTGCTTGATAATAGGGCTTTTTTCTTTTCTTTTTTTTAACTTGGATGCTCAAGCTTATAGGGCTTCAATTTGGCTTGCACGATTAGCAACCTGCAGCAAGTTTATGCTGTGATTTTTTTATGGAGCAGACCATCCTCAAGTGGATCGGGCCCAGGGCCCACGAGGTGGATAGTCTCCAGCTTCAGCCCCTGGCTGGGGGGGGTCGGCGTCCTCTGTGCACAGCAGCCATCACACAGATTTCTTTATATACCTTCTGTCAGGCCTGTCTCATTGATTATAGTTATTACTGCAGCTGTGAAAAACCTGCATTTCTGCCAAGCTCAGGTGCTAACTTTGGATTTGACTCTTAAATGTATGAGCTGGTTTCCATGCAGTGCTGAATACCTTTGACGATGTTCAGGGATAAACTCTCTTGACTTCTCTGACAAGGGTTTGTTGGTTGCCGAGGGCTGGGAGAGCAGTCCCCGCAGCTCTCTAATCCGTTTGGTTATGTTGAAAACAGATTTGCAGCATGGAGGGTTGGGGTACACAGGTGTTTCTCGGAAATGTCCCCGCTTTGCTGTGTGGTGGTACGAGGATCTCCCGCGCCCCTCCAGGCTGGGTCCCACCAAAGGGCAGCCTGCCGCTAGCTCTGGGACTTGGTGCCGGTGCTCGGTGGCCCACGAGGGCTGCCTCTGTGCTCCGTGTCGGCGTTGAGCTGCCGTGGGGGTGATGTTCAGTATCAGGAGTTCCTTTGGGATTGGAGGTGTTTGATCCGGAATTGAAAGCGCTTTTTTTGTTAATACAAAAAAATAAGCTCTTGACTGTGTGATTTGTCTGTGTGTGATAGGTGCTGAACTGAAGAGAGAAAGAGAAGGGGTTTGAAACTCTGGGGGAAAAATTGGGATTTGATCAGCCCTAAAAGCTTGCAAACTTCTTGGGCTTGCAAAAGGGGAGATATAAAAGGGGTTATCCCGGCTGGGTTGCTGGTGAAGATCAGGGATGGTTGTGAAATACAGGCTCGGTGACCATATGTGCCTCGTTCTCCACCTTGGTGATGGCATCGTTCCTCATTCGTAATTAAATGAAGCGTGCTGCCGCACCACAAGCCCTTTGGCTGACCCTGCTCCCCCACCTCTTGCGACTCGCTCTGCTCGCCCAGCCCAGGTCCCCGTGTGGTCAGCAAACAGGTCTGAGCCGAGCGGTGGAGACCCTCCCAAGGGAGTGATACCAGCTGAGAGCTGCTGCCGAGCCACAGCGTCGGTGTCTCTTTTCAAAATACCCATGAACACAATTACCGAATTACCGAACTCTGCCAAATATGAGGTTCACCTTGGGGTCTGGTTGCTGTCGAAGCTGTTGGTGTTGAGACTTCAGCTGCTTTGCCCAGTTCCTCTCGGCTGAACAACCAAGAGGACGGGGGGAGAGGGAAGGAGAGTTTTCTTGTGCTTAAAGGGCGGCACTGGGAGCTGGGACTCAAGGGCACTGTCACAGCTGTGCCATGGACTGTCACTGTGACCTTGGCAAAGAAACCTGAGCCTCCAGAGTCTTGGTCTAACTCGGGCTGAGATGTCACATCTGTGAAATGATGCGAATACTGATTGTAAAATCCCGGGAGACAGCCTGGAGCTCGCTCGGCTCACGGCAGCAGCGCTTTCGGGGATCTCTGGATGAAAGGCTCTGTTGAAATTCAAATCTCTGAATCGTGTAAAATTTGCTGCTGAATAATTACAGGTTGCAAAAACAGAAGGGCTGCTGAGGATCAGCCAGTGCTTCTCTGGTAAAGTTCAGCTTGCTGCTAAACTTGCCTGAAAGTTTTCTTACTGCAGCGTTTGCTTTTGAAAAGGAAACCACAATCTCTTTTCATTTGACCGAAAAAAAGAAAGGAGGAGGACTTTCTGCTGGTGTGGACATTTCCCTCCCAGCACTGCGCGGCAATGCAGCATTTCCAGTAAGAAAGGGTGCTGGTGAGCGGGTCTGCTGTTTTGGCAGATTACACTGTGACTCCTGGCGTGTCCCCTGCAGGGTGATGGTGTGGGACACACCTGGGCTGGGTGTGATGTGGGGGCTGGCACTGGCTCCTGCCGCTGGTTTCGAGAGGGCTGCGTTGCAGAGCGTGTCCCGGCACACCACGCTCTGCCTCCCGCAGGTGTTTAGACCGTGGCTACGTGGCACCCTGTTTCATGAAAGCAGTGATCCGTGGGGAGCAGACCGAAGGATGTGATTTGGTCCTGTATCTCTTCAAGATTTTCATCCCCGATGTAGTCATCCTCCTAACGTCATAATTCTAAAGGGAGACAAAGTTGGAGGGGGGGGGAAAACCCAAAACATGCAGATCGAGGTCTGAGTGGATGCTGCAGAGGGTGGAGAAGGTACCGACACAGGCAGAGCAGTTGGAGCTTCTCTGAAGACCAGGGCAAGGTTAGAGATGCACAGCAGAGCAAAAGGGTCTCTGAAGTGGGGCAGCTGAGGAGCAGAGGAGGGGGAGAGCCCGGTCTGCCCGCGAGCGCCCGGGCTGCGGTCAGCAGACTGCCACTGCGGGGAATGGTTTGGAAATAAATTCAGGGCAGCTTGAAAAGCAGATAAATATTTCCCACCCCTCCACCAAAACCTCTTTTCCGTTACTCTAAATAGAAAGTTTCCTGTTTTATAATTGAGACTCTTAAAAACATTTGTGTGGTTCAGGTCAACGTACAGCTGCTGGGCTGAGGCCATGAGACGTCTGAAATACGAGCTGGGGCTGAGGCTGTTGACTCTGGAACCTAATAACACTTTCAAATGGCAATATGAACTATTTCCTGCTATACAGAACGTATTAGAGTATCCTCTTGCAAATACTGTCGGGCTGGCTCTGCGTGGAGCTTGGGGGGGTTATTGCAATTCTGCTCCTCAGGCACCGATCGCATGTTATTATTGTGTTAATGCAAATGGGGAAGCTCTTCATGTACTCAGACAGCTGCAAAAGTTTACCTCCTGACACCATTGCTCCCTTTTATCTAAACACTTCTTAAGCTGTAATTTCTATTAAAGCCAATTAATTTTTTTGCTGCATTTCCTTTTGTGTGCCCTGAAAGATTTATTTCCTAACAGGCTTAGTATAAACATCACAGGTGACACCTGCCGCAAGTCTCAGTAGATAGGTTTTGGTCCAATACATCAAAAGTAGTTTTTGAACAGGTATATAAGTGGGATCCTCTGTGCTACTCAGATAAAAGGCTTTCATGTTGTGTTGTCTGAACAGATTTGCACGTGTTGTCATGAATTCCAAGAAGAGCCTTTTGTAGCAAGAAGGCTGGAAGCAGCCAGAGCACTAGGAGAACAGGAGGTCCTGGTCGAGCATTTACTGACTCTGTAGGTGCCCTTCGTCTAACTCTGCCTGAAAAGTGAAGGGAAGCGAGACACGTTGCTTGCCTGCTTGCACCCACCCAACCCAACCTTTCAGGTGCTAACTCAAGAGATGGGGGATGCAGGTTCCTATCGAGCCTCTGCTGGAGGACGTGGCTGTCACTGTTTTCTCGCTTTCCCTCGGTGTCCCCTGCTCAGGCCGCTGGCTCGTGTGGCTCCGACCGCAGCGGGACGATTCCCTCTGCGCGTTGTCAGTGCCTTCTGCCGACACCTTAAAAGCCAGCATTGCTCTGCTCATCGCTACAGCTTCTGAGTCACCCTTGGGAAGCTTGGCCGTGGTCTCCTTGATCCATACCTCCATAAGTCTGACTTAAATTTATTTATTTATTTTTTTTTTTAGTACTCTTTAAATACCTAGGCCAAAGCGCCTCTTAGAGAGAGATGAGGCTCTTTGGCAGCCCAGGTGTCACTGTCGCAATGATATTGGGGAATCTGCTTTCCTGGCTCCCTGCCCACAGAAATCCTGCTGAAGGCAGCTGAGCCCGAAGGTTATATAAAACACTTATCCCTTTGAAAGCCCATCATCTGTTTAAAAACCATACCAAAATGATTTATTTATTATTCCAATAACGGATGAGGAATGGGAAACGAAGAAAGTAATCTCTGACTTTAGTTTTCCTTTATGTATTTGGTGTCTCCTCCGTGGACCAATTTCCCTGGGAGTCTGAGCAGGAGGAGAGGATGAGGATTCTTTTGAACGTGATGCTACATCCTTTAGAAAAGCTTGTCGGATGGCAGCATCCTCTAATTTTTATTTTACCTATTGAAATGAGCTTGGCTGTGTTTCTGCTGTGTCCTTTGAGCGTTGCTGGTTGCAGGTGGATAACCCGCACGCTGTTACTTACCTGGTGGATGGCAGCCATTAAAGAAAGATGCTTTAGCATCGCTAGCTCTAAGTGGATTATCAGAGCCTGAAGTCCTGTCGGTGCAGAACAGAGAACTGTGGGACGCAGCGGGGTTTGGGTGCCGTTCATCCGAGACGCAGCTGGAGGTGGCTGTCCCCTTATAGCATTCTTCCTGGAGCTCTGGTACTACTATGGTGGATAGGGGTCAAAGCGGAAAGCCAAAATTGGTTGAAATAGACACAAAGAGGGGGAGAAAGACTTGGCCCCCATGCACTAAGAGAACGTAGGAGTTGTTGACAACTCTCACTTGCTGTCAGAGTAAAACTTGTGCGCACAGCGGGCCCCGAGCTCTGCGGGAAGAGCCTGCCGCGCGAAGCAGGCTCCTTGGGGCTAAGGGGGGGTCTGCCCTCTCAAGCAAGGAGCATCAAAATCAGAAATAGATTTTTTCCCTTGAGAGAAGCCGCAGCCGGGCTGAGCGTAGCAGCGTGAGTGTCCCGGCCCGTGTGGATACGGCACGAAGCAGATGGGGCTCTGCTGGCCTCTTTCCAAACTTCCCAGGTTTTGTGGGTGTATTAGAAGGAACGTGTGTGCCCAGCTATAAACTAGGTGGGAAGTGTCTTAACAGGCTTTGAACCTTCCCGAGAAAGCTTGGTGATCAATCACGAGGGGATGTCTCGGTAGCTAGCTCAGCAGGCAAACTGGGCCATATTTATTTTTAGGTGTACTAAATGTTTGAAGCTGTCTGAGTGGGGGCTGTTTGTTTTCTGTGGGTTGTTTTTTTTTTGTTTGTTTTTCAAAAAGCTTTAGGGAGCTGCAGAGTTTATCAATGGACCAGGATGGGCTGTTGGTTGTATGTTGCAGGGAATGGAGGATAAGGCAAAGTAAGTTTATCCCGTTATTGCTCAGGGTTTAGATGTACTCTTCAATATGAATATCATGGTGTGCTGTGTTGGGAAGCTGGATGCTTCGCTGGCAGAGCGCTCATAGCTTCAATGCTGTTTTCCTGGCAGTGTTTCTCCTGTGTAATAAATATCCCTGCAAAACCGTAGCGGTAAAAATGCAGCTTTGAAGTAGCTGAGCCCGTCCGTCGGACGGTGCCTGGCAGGCTGGGGACCAGTCCTCCGAGACCTCTGCCAACACACCTCTGTGGCACAGACACCACCAGTCTCTCACTACAAGTAACACTGGGAAGAGTTTCTTCCACTGCGCTGGGTTATGGACTACAGCTGCATTTGGGTGGAAGTGACTTCTAGCGACGTGTAAAAGCGTGCATCTTAATCCCAGTGAAACTTCTCTTCGTTGTATTGAGTGAAATCAGGTATAAACATACAAGAATTATTCTGCTGCTGTAGAGACCTCGGTGCAAGAGGAGCTAAAAGAAGCCTGAGAACCAGAAAGTGAACTAGAAGAGTTTAAATATTTTCAAAAAGAAATTGTTGAGTGCAAAGGACCAAGATAAACCTGGATTTTTAAAAATTAATGGCCTGTGTGCGTATGTTAACTTGGAGCACACAGGTAAGCCTGCTTGCCAGTATGGCCACTGTATATTTTTGGGAGGAATCAGCACCTCCTATCAGAAGGGTGTTCGGGGTTTCCACCTCCCCACCCCCCTGGTATCCATATCAGTTTCAGTTGGCTTTTTCTCTTATGAGTTATTAATACCTGAGGTATGCAGAAGCTGGGTATAGATGGGAGTGTAATCGTATCCTGAGTTTTATGGTGTAGCTTATTGACTTAGAGGGAACTGCACTGACAAAGGCATTTTTTCTCCACGGAAAAGTCTTCATCTGGTTTAGGAACTTTTCTGGAAAAGCTTTTTCTAGCTTTGTAAACTCAGTGGGAAGTAACATTGATGAAAAATAACAGCGCTGTAATACCTCTTTGGATGAGAGAGCTGATTACCCTGCATTGAATTTTCCTTAGGGCCTTTGCAGTGGGTTTTTTGTCTTCCCCCTGGTTTATAGGTTTTGGGGAGAATAAGCGAGGCTTGGGCATGCTTGGGAGGAGAAGGAGCTCCTGAGAAGTGGGTTTGTTCTGTTCAGGGAGGAGAATTTGTCTGAGGCTGCCCCAGGACGTGTGATGGAGGGTGACTTAAAACCTAGAATGTATTTTCACAGCTGTTGTGGGAGCTTTTTCCATTTAACACAGCACAGATGTGAATGATAAAATATAAATTGAAGATTAATGTACATCATCTTGGTGTGTGAGAGGTTCAATTATAGGCAGAGCAAGCAGAATAATGGAAAATACATTTGAGTGATTGTTCAGTTAATATAATTTGCAATGAATTATTCACAACAATTTGTTCACCTAGCTCTTATTGTAATCATTTTCATTCCTTCATTTGCTATGCGCTTGAAACTGCTTCCCACAACTTGTGCTTGACATGTAATAAAGTATATCCACGCACCCAGCCCCTTCTCCCCACCTGCCCCCCGCCTACACGGACAGATTTTAGAGAGCTCAGCATTGGAGGCACTGAGCTCTCTTTAAGAAGTGGAGGCTGCTGCCTGCTCAACCCACCGATGTGACCCATAAAAGCCCATTCTGTTGGGCTTGGGGTGACCTGAGCTCACAGAGGGGCTTGCAGAGGACCCATTTCCATGCTGGACCTTGTGCATATGGGGGGGATCTTCATTTCATGAGCGGTGTGCTGAGGCTTGAGCCGACAGAAGGAGATCAGCTGGCGGCGAGTGATTAATCTGCGTCCTTGTGAGCCGAAGCGTGCGCTTCCTACCTGTATGGCATCGTTTGTGCCTGGAGGAGGGAGGAGAAGGTGTTGGGCTTTGCAGCGAGGCATGAGGCACTGGCAGGCTTGAGGAGAAGAACTTTGCTCGCTCAGGTCCCTGTCCCTTATGTTGCACATTAGGCAGTGGAGCGGGTTGGTGGCAGTGCCGCAGCCCTGGAGCTGAAGGTCCAGCTTCCAGCACTGCAGAGCATCGCAGTTGTGCCCCCCCTCCTCCTTTTCCTTATTCTTAATGCACTGCAAAACCCACAAATGCACATTTCTCCTGACGTTTATCAGACAGGAGGACTTGTTCTTCCCAGCCATGTGGGAGGTTCCTGGGCAGTGGGCACGGGGAAGGTCCGTGTCCTGCCTCCACGTCCCTCTGCAGGGCTGCCCACAGGGAGCGGGGGGTGATGAAGCTGCTCTTTGCCACCCCATGCCCTGCTGCTGGGGGTGGTGGTAGGAATGGGGGCTGCCTTCTGCTACAAGCTTGGTGGCACGCTGGGTGAATCCCCTTACTTGTAAAAGGGCGCATATGTCATAGGAAATCACAGTTCTTGGAGAGTTCTGCCTAGCTGTTGGGATTTGCTGTCTGGGGCATGAGGAATCCTGAAGGCAACATCCCTCTGACTTGAGAGAAAAGAGCTGGGACTCGTTGCTGCCCAGCCCTGTGCTCCCCTGCCGAACTCCAAGATGCAAACTTCAGCTTAGGACTGGTTGGAAAGGAGATTGATGTCTTCTTCAAGCGATGTTTGCCTGGACCCATTGGTACCACATCCGTACCTAGCTTCATTACCTGACTTTTCTGTGCTCTTTTCTGATGTCTTGTGATTGTCAGTCTTCAGTGCGTTGGGAGATACTGGGAAATGTTTTGGGGGCTGTGGTGAGCTGGTCCTGAGGGCAGATGGGAGCCAAGAGGAGGTAGACTGTGAACATGAGGGCTGCTGCAGGGGTTAGTGAAGAATTCAAAGCTGCTTTAGGGTAAGATAAATCCTTCTCTGAATCTTAACCCTTCAAGGACTCTTACAAGCTCTGTCAAGCCATGATCGCAGAGCCTTCAACACAAAACCCCGTACTCCATAACAAGCTGGGATTTATGCTATTGCTTCTTCCCATGGAGGGGACAGCACTTGTAAGGTTAACCTGCCAGCATCTCCTTGTCCAAATCTCCATAATCAGGCAAAACATGATTATAGACCTGCATGTCATTAGTACACAATGGCCCTTAAATGACTGAGATTGAATTAAAACCCTAATGGCAGAGCATCCAAAGTAAATAAGAGACAACCAGATCCACTGGTGAATGACTTGCCTATCACTCAGCTTGGATTAGGAGAGCAGGAGCTTGGGGCTGGCCAGAAACAGCAGAAGGGCAGTGGGTAAATTGGATATACTGGCTGGGGTTCAGCGCTGTTATTACTGTCAAGCCTGCAAGTGTCGGGGGGGGTGAGCTGAGTGTAGGCGTGGGCTTCCTGCGCTGCCTTTGAGCTGAACAAACCCACACTCTTTGGACTCGCTGCGGTGGGGGATGAGTTTTGTTCTTTGTTGTATTCTGCTTTTTTGTATCGGTTTCATCAAGGAGGTGTCAATGCCTTGAAATTATTTCCAGCAAACGTGGATTCCGGCATTCGTTTGGGTCGGGTGAAACAATCCTGTGACATGAAGTGTTTTATTTCCCTTCTGTCTGGTTTTGCCTTCCTTTTTGATAACATCAGACCAATGGCTTCCTAACAAAATTTCACTTTGGTTTCGATTTGCCTTTCTGGCAAGTGCATTTTCCAGATCTTTTAAACAAAGCTTCATAAATCAACACTGATGTCATTGTGGGCATGTTTTCCATGTTCTGCTTTGGATGCCAGGAGTGCTCTGTCCCCAGGGACCGCCCTGACGTGCTGGGGAAAGAGCTCCCTCTGAGAGCGGGACAGCCGTCGGTCAGAAGCAGAGGCTGCAGGATGCTTTGGGAGCGACCAGCCCTGAAGTCCTTTGGATTGCCAGCTCTGAAGATGGTTATTGCCCTTTTAGCTTTGTTATCATTCTTTATTTTGCAGCTCTGGTTACGCTTAATAGTTGCATCTTTGCTAACAAATAAGATGGGACTTGAATATCTGTTGCTACCCTGGCCCCAGGGAGGTGATGCCAAACCTGTGACTTGTGCCTGTGCTGTCAGTGACATTCGAGGTGGGAAAAAAATTAGGTAGTGAAATGTCTGGACAAAAAACAGGGAATGAGCAAGTAAACAACAGAAGATGGGTACAGATCATCAAGATCTGTCAGCAGGGTTGAATTTGAAGAATTCCCGGTGTTGCTATTAATTTACTTCCTCTGCCAGACTTACTGCTATTACCCCGTGCGAGATCTGTACCTCAGAGCAAAATTTATCTTTTACCTAGGGGCTAATGGCTTTTCATGTGTTTCAGAAATTTGCATTTTAATGGAATAAATCTTATCTTTTCCCTCTGAAGCAGTAATAAAAAAAAACCTATAAAAAATATGGCCTCTGGGACGCTTTCCTGAGATACCCAACAGTTCACGTCAAGTGTCCAAAGCAACCCCGGTGTATTTTCGACGCGGCAGGCCCCTGAACGTATTGGGCCTCTTGTCACAGATTGACAGCTTCTTGAGGCAAGACCTCATTTCCCCCCGCAGTGAGACCTCTCTTACGGTTTTAACTCAGGACCCCAAAGTCCCCGACTGCGGTTGAGCTCTCCTGGGCTGCGCCGCGCAGAGGCTGCACTCCGATGGCGCAAAGCGCAAGATAAAAACGTAGATTGTTCCAGCCCAACCGTATGAAAATGATAGCTCTAACGGCAAAGTCTCCTTTGGAAGGAGGTTGGGGGGAAAATTGTATGCTGGTGCTCTCTGCTGGATAAAACCAAGAAGGCTTTTTCCTCCGTAGTGCTGCGGTGACTGTGGGTTCACACCAGCGTTGGGCTCTTGGCTGTGAAGGTCTCCTGCCACTCTGCCCGCACTGGGACACCCTGAGGGTGCGGGTTGCCTTTGGCTTGAACTGGCCAGGGCTAGCTGGGAGCAAGAGGTGTGTTAGGATTGCTGATCTGACTCCTCTCCTTCCCTTACAGTGTGTTACTTGCTGAAGAGCAACATCAGCCCAGACCTGTGCAATGAAGATGGATTAACTGCACTGCATCAGGTGAGGCGTGGGAGGAGGTCACAGCTCCCTGCGCTGGTGTGTCTCCCCGCTCCCCTCAGCAGACCTGCCGGGAGAACAGGGAAAGCTCTTGTATTTCATTTTGTTGCTCAGTTAAAGCAGTGAAACTTCACCACGTTGTGCTGGCGATCCTGTTTCTTGGGGAGCAAACTGAGACCAACCCCTTCTCTTGCTGTATCCCAAGCTTCGTTCGGTGATAATGTGACCTCAGGATTTGGGGCTGGGTTTCAGACGTGAACAACATTTCTCCCACCCTTTAATCTTTGCAGGGCTGTGCTGAAAATTCTTAAAGCAGGTTAACTCAAACTTAGAGACTCCTGCAACCATGAGTTTTGAAAGCGGTTCAATAAATGCTGCACAGCCTGCTGCTGCTCTCTGTGGGCTGAGGGACTTCCAAAGGTCTGTATGGGATGTCAGCCGCTGATCGCCCGTGAAATACAGACTTGCCATAGTGGTGTGTAAGTCTGTGTCCTTCCCCAGAGCCTCTGCACTGATGCCATGAGGGTTTTTCTATTCTTCTTGCTAAGGCCCCCGTCCCCACCACTCCTCCCGAGTCCTGATTTTCAGTGCGAAGGCATTGGGAGACTCAGCTGCAGAATGCCCGTGGGACTCGCCGTGCCTGGCAGCTGCCGCCTCCGCTGCCGCAAAAAACAGTGGCACGGTTGTCACACGCGCTCCGAGGGCGGAATGGGGACTCGTGCTTCTCTCGCCGTTAGTCCCTGCTGTAAATGCTCCCATTGACTTGGGATTTCGGATTCTTCTGCAAGTCGCTTGCTGTCTTCAAAGCTGGATGGATTAAAAATTTTAAAAAGCTGGATTTGCTTAGAAATGCACGTTGGCTTCTAGAAGAATCACAGGTCCCCACCACCACCACCTCTCCAAAGAGATGTTATTCTGCACACAGAAATGCTGACAGCCTCCAATGCTGGCGGCTTCGTTGCTTCACCACGAGGTACTGAAGCCGTGGCGAATCCCACCTTGTCCACTGAAGGATCGGTTATTGTAAAGGTGCATTTGGGAGCCGAGGTGGGAACTTTGCATCCACTGGAATTAATTGAATCCCTGAGCAGAGAAAAGCTCCAGAGTGAACACTATTGCCCATTAGCAGCGGCTTCCAGTGAAGGATGCAGTTACGCTTCTGTGATAACTTGGCTGTGTGACAGGCATGATATTAACCTCACTTCCATATACAAATAGTAAACAGAAATAGAAATACAGAAAGGGTCCTTGTCACTCAGCTGCTAACATGCTCGTCGTGGGCTGTAATTCAGCCCCACTGCGAGCCCCTACTGCAGTGCTGAGCCGCGAGGCTCCCGTGTGGGTGTGCAGTAATGTGTAGAGCACGACCAGGCTTCTTGCACAAGAATGAATCTTATTCCAGTTTCTATATCATGCGCACGTTCGTGTCGAGAGGTGAGCACGAGGTGGATCAAAGAGCAAGTTCCACCTTCCCCAAAGGAGAGCGGTTGAGGCCGTTCCTGCCGGCTGCCTCTGGGGCTGTGGTGTGAGTGCATCGAGGATGCTGACCTTTTTCAGGAAAGGAAAGGTGCCCTCTGAAGTACCTCATAACTCTGGGAATCCAGCTTGCATCTCTTCAGATAACTGTGGTAGGTAGTGTGAGCTGCTGGGAAGACTTTTACTCTTCACATGCCAGTGTGTGGGATTTTCCCTAAGAAAAGGGAACGCCAGCTTGTCAGCTCATCCCTTGGTATGTGGTTATACTGGTTACGTTGAATTTCTGCTATGTTTGCTCTTGAATATGAAAGCCCCAGAGGAAGAGCAGCTGTACGCATATTTGCTATTGTTCCCTACTGGTTCTGCCCCCAAACCAGAAGGCCCTGTAAAACACCAGTGACCTCCAGTCTGTCCAGCGTAGGTGTTCTGCATGGTGCCTTTCTGACCTGCTTGTGCTTGATTTGGTGTTTAACTCTGCTGGAGGTGCTTGTTGTCAAACGCTGCGGGATAAAGTAGGTCTCCACATCCAGGTACGACTGAGCAGGTATTAGCCCTCATCTTCATCTTAAAAAATCAATCTGTCTGTATCCCTTCCTTACCAGTGCTGCATTGACAACTATGAAGAGATAGTCAAGCTTCTCCTCAACCACGGGGCCAATGTCAACGCAAAGGACAACGAGCTGTGGACTCCATTGCACGCAGCAGCTACGTGTGGTCATATCAACCTGGTGAAGATCCTCATCCAGCAGTAGGTGGCTTTTTCTGTCTGTCCCTTTCTGCAGATCTGATTCTACCCACAGCTTCTGTGGATGGAAACCGAGACTGCTTAGTACCTTGTGAGACTGCAGCGATGGTGATTATTCCCTGCTTTCAGGCTATTCGTGGCACTCCTTCCTGCATGGGGGAAAAGGGGGTGGAGGAGGAAGAGCAGAAGGGCTGAGCAGACACAGTAAAACCTTAGGTGAATTGACTCAGTTTCATGAAGCTTCTGGAGACTAAGCCAAAATTTGCCACACTTTGCCTGTGTTTTGGTGTGTACGTGTCTGTGTTTGTGCCTGTTGAACCGAGCTCGCTGGATGGGTAGAAATAGGAGCAGCCAGCAGGATCCACCCTCACACTCTCAAACACGACTTGAGGTCTTCCAGGCACAGCCGAAGAGACAGTGATGGGCGAGGATGGCAGCATGCTTGTATAGCTCAAATACTTGGGTGAACTTTGTGACCTGTCTTACTGGCTCTTACTAAATAGTTCGCTAATTAACTAGTTAGCTTCTTGTTTGTTCCCCAGCGGTGTGACACAGGGTGCTTGCACTGGATCTTCCGCTTGCCTTTACCAAGGCCCTAAAGCTCAAGTCTTTCCTAGACTTGCCGGCAAGGAGGAGGAAGCCAGATGTGTTTTGAACGTTTAATGAGCACCTGCTGTGAATCCTGTCTGGAGCAGATAGTCCTGACTCTGAATGGAGCCCTCTCCATTCCCCGGAGCGACGGTGGAGAGGGCAGAGTGTGCTTGGGGAGTGTTAACGTGCTGCCTTGCACAGCGGTGGCTGCTGCTTCTCCCTCGGGGGGAGAGACTTCTCCCTGTGATGCTGTCGTCTGGGAGACTAGCATTGAATATTTGGCCCTTCTTCTTCGGCCAGACAATGAAGGAGGTGGAGCAGAGGGTGCAAACAAGCGTCTCTTGGAGGACGTTCCCACTTGGGTTAGGAAATTTTTGGATGTGGGGGCATAAAAATGGAGCAAACTTGTGGAACAATATAGTGCATTCCTGACTCTTAATTGAAGATAAGGGAGTGTCCTGGGGATGGGTGGCAAGGTGAGGAACTGGAGTTTATGGCCCTGGTTGTCAGAGACTGTCCTGTGTTGAGTAGCTGCCAGCAAATTTGGACTCTAGTAGCCTAATGTCATGATCGCAGGCTCAGAAACAGCCTTCCCCTGGACTTCTGAGGAAGGGGGTGATTTAATTTGTTTGCTACAATCAAAGTTGTCCTTTACAGGAGGTGTCACGTATCAAATGACTGCTTAAACACTGCCTTTGAAGGCAATGTTACTGGTGATGGGACCTGGTACCCTTGGACACCATCAGAGGAAGTAGCCCACAAAAGATGTCCAGTTCCTTGCTTTTTTATTTGCTGACTAAACTAACGCTGATATTTTGCAAATGTGAATTTCAATGTAGTTTGCTCTGCTCAGGCAGAGGGGAAAAAAATAAATAAAGAAACAGGAATCTAAATGCAAGTGGATACTGTCTGCTGTCCTTCCGTGACTGGTAACTGTCAAGGTGGATCAGAATTCAGCTGAAACTATTTAACAGCTAGCAAAGATGGCACAGTTCAGAAGGTGCTGGAAACTTTCTACTATGTGGGAATGTGGGGACAGCGATCAATCTAGCTGGCAATTTTACTTTCAAATAGCGATCTCCTGGAGGTCACTAAAGCACTTAGAGAAGTGCCATTGGACAATCAGAAAGAAAAATTCAGCAGTTGACAGGATATGTTTTTTATTACTATTTTTTGCCATTGTGCCCTTGGCTAGATGGAAGACTCCTTCCACCATTCAGCCTGTATCTTTCCCAACTTTTCTGGTCCTTGCAAACTTTTCAGTGAAGGACTGCCAGATAACAAACACCCGGTAGTATCCGGAAATTCAGCAAATAAATCACTTCCATCATTGAGAAGCTGCCAGTCTGTCCAGTGCCAGGATCAGGAGAGGACAGGAACGGCTCAGTGGCTCACATGCCCCACAGCCCGTGAAGGAGGCGTAGCGTGCTGCCTTTCATCCACTTCTGGATTTTATCTTCCCCATTCAAGCTCCATGGCTTTGCTTCAAATCTTTCTTATTTCACACAAATCTTCGTGATGTTTGGGCAACTATTAAACCCCAGTTAGTTTTTGCTGAGCATTTATGCCGGTGTTTGGCGCTGTCTGCTCTAGGATGCCTGAGGTCCTTTCTCGTGTAACTCCGCTTTCTCCTTGCAGTGGAGCAGACTTGTTGGCAGTCAATGCAGATGGCAACATGCCGTATGACCTCTGTGAAGATGAGCCAACTCTGGATGTCATTGAGACTTGCATGGCCTATCAAGGTAAGGAGGCTGAGTTCATGTAAAATACAAAAATGGGTCATTGTAGTACTACAAAAGTACCTTCTTTCTCAGCTCTTGATTTGCCTCTGGAGAAAAGCAGAGAGCTGCTGCCTGGCATAATTTCTCGGAACTTGTCTCTGTCTAGTTTCTCTGATCGCTAAATAATGATGAGGGTGAAGGACAGCTGTCAGTCCCCTCAGCTACATAGTCTCTGAAAAGGATGTGAGGTCATATCAACCAGGAATTAAGACTAATTTTACTCAACCAGTGGAGACAAAGACCCTTTCCAACTCTTCTCTCTATAACTGGAATTTTAACAGGAATTACACAGGAAAGGATCAATGAGATGCGGGCTGCTCCAGAGCAGGTCATGATCTGTGACATTCATGACATACTTGCGACTGGACAAGACCTGAACAGGACTGATGCCCAAGGTGCTACGCTGGTGAGTGAAACTGCTGCGGCTTCACTTCTGCCTTCCTTCAGCCCGTGGGTTACGAAACCTGCCCTGTGGCAGGAGTTATACAAAATCAACACACACAAATCACCGAGAGGAGCGAGGAAGCTATTTTGATCTTTTTCCCTGTTTTAGTTTGTTGTCACGTAGGAACAGGTTTCATCCCTGAGTACAGCTGACACAACTTAGTGTCTAACCCTGTGCTTTTTGAAGCGAATCCCTTGTCCGTGTGAGCTCTGTCAGTTGTCCGGCAGCTCAGGTCCTGCAGCAAGGCTGCTGAGCTCCTGCGTCCTGTCTGACAGGGGCTGGTACCAAAGAAAGGTGCAAGAAATCCTGTGATGAAGAGTTGCAGCACATAGCACTTGTGCTGACCTCTGAGGAAATGGGACTGAAAGACCTCCCAGTAATGTTTTGCTTCTCACTAGTCCTGTAGTCTGACCTGACTCCCGCGGAGGAGACGTGAGAGTCCTCTGGTTTTGATGGGAGCAAGGTCTGGTGCTGGGCACTCTGGACACTTTCTGCCTCCTCATTTTTCTGCTTTGCATAGCACCTGGCTCACCACAGTCCGTGGAGGGCTGTGTTTATACATGTAGGACGGTATCTGCCCCTGGGCAGAGGAGGGCACCCAGGACAAATGTCCAGCACAAAGCAAGCTGGCATCTGATTTGCCTGGACAGAGACGGAGAAGGCTGAACAATGCTAGTCCTGTTCCCTTCTTTTTCACCTGCAAATGTGTGGCTTAAGCCCTTGCTTACAGAAGTCCTGACTTAGGGAGAGTTCAGTAATGCTGTCGTACGTGTTGGGGCTTTCATACAACCTTGGTCATTTGATGCTGGGGTCCAGACACCCAGGCTACTTGGTGTCATTTGTTTGATGGCCAGACCCTGGCAGTGCATTTGGGTTTCTTTATCTACTGTCACCTAGAGCATATACCAGAAGCGTAAGGAGAGGGCAGGCTCCCTCCAAGATAAAATTGGATGACTGAAGCTTTTATTGCCATTTATTTTTTTAACATGTTATCCCCTTTAACAAGGATCATATACATAAATTTAAGCAGACGTCTTGGCTTCCCTTTTTATATCACCCCCACGTGATTCCTTGTTAATTCATATGGCCTCTACAGGGTATGAACCAGTGCCATAACATTTAGGTAGAAATTAATTGAATTGCCAGAAAGCATCAGAATTTATTTCCAGATGAGGGTTTAACTTTGTGTGGTGGAATCCACATGGAAATTTTTGAAAAGAACCTTTAATTGTCCTCTTCAGCACAGTTGAAATAGGATGAGCTCTGAGTGGAGTTCATACCTTCAGAGCAGTGCCTGGGTCAATGTTTTTGCTCAGATGTGCAACAGCAGACTGCATTTACGAAAATCTTCAGAGACATGAAGTGTTGTGGGGGACTGAAGGAGACTATTATTGATGTCTCCAAAGTGATGGTTGTAGTCTGAAGCCACTATCTGAAAAAGCAAATTCCCCTAACTAAACGTAGCCAAGGATTAACATGTTTGTGATTTTTCAAATGGTGAAAACAATTATAGCGTGAGTGGAAGTGCACTTGCGTGAAGGGAGTCCTGACTAAAGCAGGCTGAAAATTCAATCAAAAAAAATCACATCCACTGCATTTAAGTGGGGAAGAGGAGACATTCTTCTGGCATGAGGAATGCAGAGTTTACAGTGGATGATGTTCCCCATTGCAGGCTTGTGTTTTGAGAGTGCTGTTTCCCTACAGATTGGGAAGCAATCCTTAAGAGCCCTTGATTTAAAATGTGGAAACATTATTTTTCTAACCCACATACAGTTATTTTAAGAACTGTTAAGCAGTTTCCTCTCCAAACAGAACTGCAGGTAATACTGAGTGCTTTTGACCTGATGGGATCTGCCAAATGTGAAATGGGCTGCCTGTCCAGATCTAGACTCAAGATGATAGCCAAGAAATTCCACTGAAACTTGGTGTATAAAACCATTCGTGGTCCTTGCAGGTGGTTCATGCTCTGTTCCTTGTCTCCTAGCTGCATATAGCCGCAGCCAATGGTTATCTGCATGCAGCTGAAGTCCTTCTTGACCAGGGGGCGAGCCTGGATGTTAAGGACTGGGACGGCTGGGAACCTCTTCATGCTGCTGCTTTCTGGGGACAGGTAATGATTTTGTTGCAAATGTCATGTATGAGGGTGACATTTCTTTCTGCCTGGACAAGTTGTGGAGTACTCTGCAAATGGAAGAAATCTGTACTAGGGCTGGACTCACTGGACAGTGTCAGGGGAGGTCCTTGGGGCTCCAAAAAGAACCTGTTACTGAGAAAGTTTGGGTAGAGTATGTCTGTGCAGCTGAATGGTAGGAACTGTGTTTAACACACGTAACCAGAATAATTTGAGGCGAGTTGAGCATGCATGCCATTGCTTCTTAGCTTGTTCCAACTTTCCAGCTTTAAGGAGGAAAGCGATTGCCTAAAATACCTCTGTCAACTTGGCTTTTTTTCCTTTTCTTTAGATGCAGATGGCTGAGTTGCTTGTGTCCCATGGGGCTAGTTTGAGTGCCAGGACATCTTTGGATGAGATGCCAATAGGTGAGTTTACTAAGCTTAAAAGAGATTGCTAAGAAAAGCTTTTCCCCCAAGTGTGCTGGAGTCTTCACATAGTGCTTTCAGAAGCATTAACTTCATTGTTCAGGTGTCTTTAGAATGAAAGTTGCAGTTACTTTAACTGGGACTGAAGTTCTAAAGTGCCTACTTCGTTACTTCTGAACACACTTCTCCCTGTTCATAAAAACAAGGGGGAAGGCATTTCTCAAGCACCAAGTCTTTCTCCTGTGTGTTTCCACTCATGTTATCCCTCTGTACCTGTGCTTGGGAGTCTCCCTGCTCTTACATTGAAGTCTTGGGCCTGAGCAGCTGTTGAGTGCAGCCCTAAGACTTGGGTGTCTAACTCTGCTTTGATGCAATGAAGTGTGGTGCGCGATAAGGGGTTGGAGAGGAAAGAGAAAGCACACGCAGGTCTTGGAACAGATTGGAAGTAAAAATGCCAAAGTGCATCTGACCATGCGTGGTATAACCTTGTGCCACATTTTCTTTTGGCAAAAGGTTTTTTGAGCCTTAATTGAAAAATCTGTGCATCCTCGCTTTGAAAGTTCTTGTCTTCTACCCTGATCTACAGAATCACAGAATGGTCAGTGTTCGAAGGGACCTCTGGAGATCATCTAGGCCAACCCCCCTGCCAGAGCAGGTTCAACTACAGCTTTTTGTCTATATTCTTTTTTGTTTTGGAGGCTTAAGTAAAAATGCTGTATTCAGGGAAGCTGTAGTCTGGTAATTACAGAAATTTATTTTCCTCCCATCTTGAAGCATTGATACAGTGGTCACTCCATCTCTCACCCTTTCACGGGTAAAGGCACAAGCATGCTGCAGAGGTGGGACGAACCCTAGCTGAACAGCTGGATCATTGCAAAGCTGAGCCCCCGTCACAATCGGCAGCTCTTGTTTTCTGCTCCTCTTTAGGTGTCCAGACCATTTCGCCTCCCCTAATTTGTTTAGAGGTTAATGTGCCTTAACATATTCTGCTTAAACTTCCCTTCTCTTCCTCCTGGCATTTGTAGTTGTGTATACTAGGAAGGCGCAGTTAGTAACGTGGTGTTAATGGTACCACATTTGAAGTGTCTGATTAATGGCTTGGTTTGTGTGTGCCATAGATCTGTGTGAAGAGGAGGAATTCAAAGTATTGCTTCTGGAGTTGAAACACAAACACGATGTGATCATGAAGTCTCAGCTGAGGCATAAATCCTCCCTGAGCCGAAGGACCTCCAGCACTGGCAGCCGGGGGTAAGCGCGTTGTTCCCTGCGGGTCACCCGGTGCGTTGGGGTGGCCACCCAGATGTGCTTGCAGAGCACCCTGCGGTCGGCGTGTGGAGGACGACCCGTCTGTCCTTTCGGAACGAACTCTGAAAGGCAGAAGCTGACTTTCCGTTGCTGAAGGCAGAGCTCCTTTGAAGAGTGGCTCTTTCGCTAGCAAGAGGTGGTGTTTCCTGGGGGGAAAATGGCTTTGCACTGTTGTGGTTTAAGAACTGCTGGGAGCAGAGGACCAAGTGGTGAGAATTTACCCTGTTAAACCACTGGTGCTGGTGTCGGAGAATCGGTGCTTCAAATGGATTAACTTGAGCTTCTCAATAATATGCCTGATGGCCAAAATACTGTGCTCAGACACAGTTTGCACAGGTCTTTATAGGATGTTTACTGGACACCAAAGTAGTCCTGCAGACCACAAAACTCCCTAAATAGACCATAGGCCCTTTCCCACTACGTTTACTCCACTGGTTGCAGAGCAGATCCATTAGGTGAGCTGTATGAGATCTAACCCAGATTTGCAGTGCTGCTTTAAAACTCCTTAAAATTCCTCCCACCTTTAATATCCCCACTAGTGCCTTTGCTTTGCGTGGGTGCTGGGAAGCTAAACTCACGTTCCATTCCCATGGGAGAGGCTGTGAAGCGCGAGGAGGAGGTGGGAAGAGCTACAGGGTAAGAGGAACTGTCGTGTCCTGCTCACAGCCCCCGTGGCCCTTCTCCCTGTCCCGCAGGAAGGTGGTGAGGAGGGCCAGCCTTTCGGACCGAACAAACCTCTACAGGAAGGAGTGCGAGAAAGAAGCCATCGTCTGGCAGCAGCTGGGGGCGGCAGAAGAAGGAAGAAACTCGGGTCTCATTGGAGAAATTGGGGAGACTCGGTCTGACCAGGAGAATACAGACCCTGTAAGGAATCTCTTCTGTTTTATGGGAGTCACCAAGGAGGGCTGGTAGCGCAGGTTCAATAGCAGTGGGTGCCCTGGGATGAAAGGTGACCAAAAAATTTGTAAACCTCATACATCAGATGTAAGCGAAAGACCAAATTCTCATCTGGTGTAAACTAAGATATCCCACTCACATGGAAAGACTGTTTTGGATTTACAGCTGCGTAGTTTCGAGATACGGCCCTAGTGAACCAGGAAATTCAGAAAAAATAATGTGTGCATTTCTCTTTACAGACAACAAACTGGTAATCACAAAAGAACTGTAATCTTGTTTTGCAGTTACTTGTTTTTAATTCACTTATTGCCATGTTATATTAATACACTTATCTAGCTATATTTTTTTTGTGAGTCCTTCTGAGTTAACGTTCCATGTTCCTGGTTGGGGCACACGGCATTATGGGGTCCTGTTAGTGGGTGAATTCAATGTTTGTGCTGCAGTACCTGTCTGGTGGAAGGGCTGAGTGTGAGCAGGCTTAGGAAGTTGTCACAGGGATGAACTGTGTTATGAGGGACAGGGGAAGATGCTCTTCTTTCATGTCTTCTTGTTACAGAATTCAGTGCTGGAGAACTCTTCCCTCCTTCCGGAGTTAGCAAACAAAAGCACGCAGTGTGACTCTGAAATCCCCCTCCAGAATGGACTCATGGCATCTGCCAGCCCTTACCAGTATACCTTTTCCAACGGGGACATTTGGAGTATGCACGCTGACCCTGACGGGAACCCAGGCCACATGCTGCCCTACGGCAACCCCGGGCTCCCCGACACGCAGCAGTTCTGGGGTGCCTACAAGGAGCACAACCATCAAACGCTCTCCGAACTTAAGCGGCAGCGGGCTGCAGCCAAACTCCTCAATCACCCTTTCCTCAGCACCCACTTCGGCAGTGGCATGGGAGGAGTTGCGGAAAACGGGGGTGAGGCCAAGTCACACCTAATCGCATCCAGGACTTCTCCCTACAGCTCCAATGGGACCTCGGTGTATTACACAGTGTCCAGTGGGGATCCACCCCTCTTGAAATTCAAAGCTCCCATGGAGGAAATGGAAGAGAAGGTGCACGGGTGCTGCAGAATTTCCTAGTCTCGTCTGTTTCTCACCCCAGAGGAAACAAGACGTGGGTGGGCTGGTTGGATGTATCGCAGCAGCCAGGTTGTTGGCATTCCAAAGGGAGAATTTGGTTATGGACATCCTGACTGCGGCGGCCTCGTTCATCTTGAATTGTACTTTACCCTGCCAATTACTTCCATTGCAGTCGAATGAGTAATGCAGGTGGAGCAAGGCTCTTAGGAGAGGAAGGGATGCGCATCAGTATAGTGTTAAAAAAAAAAAAAAAAGTCACCCTAGTCTTGCTCCCTGAGGAAGAAGGTATGGTGCACTGCCTCCTCGTCCGTGGGAAGTCATGAGAAGCCTTGAAAAGGAGAAATGATCTGAATTAAAATCTTTGCATCTGAGCCTCTTGCTGTAAGCCACCAATCTTCTGGAAGGTGGCACTTCAGACCTGAATTTTCACTCTTGGGTGATGCATATATCCTGGAGGGGAGATCAGCCCCTGCAAGGGGTTTGCAAGAGCGGACAGAGCTGTTTTCCGTACAGCTGGATCCAGCACGTACAGGGGCTGAGCGACAAGCAAGCGTAGATGCTGCGCTTGCTTTAGGAGGTTTGCAAGGTGCGTGACAGCTCTCCATCAAAAACTGTGCGCTGCGTGGGTCCTGTTCTGCGCATGTAGACTCATCGCTGCAGGCTGCCGTCAGGTCTTAAGCGGAACTTTTCCTGGAACAGGCTTCACTCTACAGGCTTTAAAACTGACGTTGCAATACGGGGCCCTGGCAATAGAATTTTACTGCAATAAAATACTGACAAAGGTCTATATTGGGATAAGTAATTTAAAAAACTTATTTGTACTATTTAGACTCTTAATTTGTTAAAACTAAAAAGACTTTTGCTGATCTCACTTTCCTATTGATTCTGTTTGTTTACCCTGTACGCTCAACACAGATACTAGGGGCAGTGTGCTTTGTGTTCGGATTTTTCTGGATTTCCAGAACCACAGGGCTTGGGAGGGATGGGGAAGAAAGGGTTGCCGACACTAATCTAGAAACATCATGGAAGCATTTCTAATCTCCCTGGATGTTACGACACGTGGTTAACCTGCAGTCTTTGGCTGATAAAGAAGTAACTGTTAAATCATTGCTTTGGTAGCTGAACATTGCAGCACAACAGAAGATTTTTTTTTTCTTTGTCTGTTTTTCCAGCTCCCCCACTGAAGTCAGCAGGGGTTAGTAGCCATCAGAAGAAGGCTTCCATGCCTCTACACAGAAGGGAGCTGCCTAGCACCATGGCAAAGCCTCTCCGCTGGAGAGCGGTTGGCACACCAGCACCAGAGTTTTAGTGTGCTCATGTTAGCTCTGAGAGAGCACCTGAGAAGCGCTAGCGTGGCACCGCCTGGGGGTTTGGCACCGGCTCTTCAGCGAGTTAAGGCTTGGCATACCTGGGGGAGGTGAGAGGAGAGCGCCCAGGGGGAAGCAGCTCTCAGGAACTGGCCGCAGATGAGTTAACAAGTTCTAGCTACAGAAGTAACTAGAGGGGCTATCACACACGTAACTGTTTGCCTGCATGAATATGTGTCTTCTCGGGCAGTTTAAATTCTAAACTCTGAAAACATAAGCCTGTTCGGGTCTCTGTAAGCCATCGGTGGATTAAATCCAGCTCACGTAGTTGTGCTTTGGCCCAGCAACAGCAAATGCAGCTTCCAGCCATCTTCCTGTTACCTGGCGGCTGTTAGACACCGATACTACACTTCACGCGCACACTCCCCCGGCGGGAATCCTCACAGCCTTTCCTATTTTTGTAGGCTATAAAAAGTTGACTTGGGCTGCCAGTGGCTGTGAAGTGCTGCCCTCTGCTCCCCACCAAATCTAGCCCATCGCGGGGGCTGGGTGTTTTATGATGCAGGGCTCTGGGCTCCTGGAGGCAGCGGAGGTGGCAGCGTGTCACCACCACAACCACGCTGTGCAGGAAACGCTTTTGGACCTGTGAGGTTATTACCAGGCTGACAGTTTACTTTCTTGAACTCTGAAGATACAGCTCTCTTCCCTCACCAGTTGTAGGAACAAATTAGAAAATGGTAGCAGTTGATCGGGTTATTTATTTATTTTTAAACCTCAGTTCAGTTAAAAGCGGGGGGGTTTCTTTGTATGTTTTGAAACACTCAGAGAATTTGGGCTTCCTCCATTATTGAAATGCATATGCTAAATATAAGACTAGAAAATACTTCTTGTGCTTGACTTAACCTTATGGGATTTTAAAAGTCATTCTCTAGTAGAAAGAAGATGATTTGGTAGCTGGACAGACTTGACCGCATCTGTGTGTGGTTAACAGTGGGTGTTCTGATTACCTCGAGAAAATTCTCCTGGGATAACACCAAGTGTGGTCTGGCTATTCCTGAACGGGAGGAGATGACCGTTCAAGTGCCTCTCTTCTCCCATGGTGGGGGGGTTGTCTCTCCGCTTCCATCCTAATGAGGATTCTGGACTCGGTGTAACAAATTTTGGTGCCGCTATCCACTAGGCTGGAAGTGGTGCAAAACTCAACCCCAGCGATGTCTTCCCTCCCAGGGAAGGAGCCGATGGGCCCTTTTCCTTCTCAGAGCAATTTTGTGCTGTCGAGTGTATTGGCTCCTGCGGAACTCCCAGCAAAGGAAAAGGAGACCATTGAAAGCGATAGCGTTAAGGAGTTTGAGGCTTGCTTTCACTGGGAGCTGTGAGTACACTAAAACTGCAGGAAGCCAGCCCATTTCAGACAAACAGCTTTTAGCCCATTGGTATTTCACTCCTTTTATATGTAAAACTCCAGGAATTCATCACTCTAGCTGTGATCTTGAGCAAATCAACAACTGATTTACTATCTAATTACAGGTTCTAGATTACAAAACATGCCCCTAATCGGACATCGTATTGTCATTGTGAAATTGGCTGTAATACAGCTCTCCTGGTGTTATGGCTGTAAGCTAACGTGCTCGCTGAACTCTGGTGGCGTCTGATCAAATGTAATCAATTCTTGTTCAGACGAGAGAGTCAGCAATCGATAAATCTTCCAGGATATGTTTCACAGTCATGCAAAGTATTTATCTACCACTGGCTTTGGGCTGAAGTTGCATCAGAGTGGGGCTTGTGAAGGCTGTTGGAAGAGTGACCTAAAATGCGTCCATGCTTATGTGTTGGTGACATTCTGGATATAACGGTCACTGCCTGTGGGGCACTGGCGAATGCGCTCGGGGAAGGAGCTGGCAACTTATGCTGCATGCAGAGTTGTTGGTTGTAGGTCTGGGATGAGCAGTTCTGTAAACAGGATATTTAACCTGCCTCTGGTAAACTATTTTGTAGAGATAAACAGGCTTTTGGGGGATTAATAAACACATAGATACTCTTATCTGTGCACTGTAGGAGCCTACCTCTAGGAATAGGGCTTTTTATTATAAAATTTAGTAGTGTTACAACAATAGTGGGGGGTTTTATATCTATGTGTTTTAAAGGCCATGCCAGTGGAAAGCTCTGAGGTACACAGCACTTGGCTATTTCCTTGCACCTTAATATTGCTAAAAAGCTGTAGAAACTAGAAAACATGTTGTGATTGGCACATTAGAGGAAGATGTGGGGGGGGGGGGGGGATGCTATACTCAGTGTTTTTAGGCTCAATTACCAGCTAAGTACAGATTCAAGGTCAGATTAGAGTCCCACTTTTGCCAGCAGTCAGCCAAAGGTTGTAGTTGCTCATACAGACTACACAAAGGTTTGAGAACATGGATGTGTTGACGGGTCTATTGCAGGCAGAGCTGCGCATGAGGATAACCCTTCTGCTTGCAAAATCTTCCTGTATGCTGAAGTCATACTGTTTCCAGCAAACTAACTGGTTGATGCGAGCAGCATTACCTTCCACGTTGAAAGACTTTTTCTAGATGGAAAAAAAGGTGTCTCTCAAAATAGTGTCTGTGCTTTACTGAGCTCAACCAAGAAAGTCCCAGCACTGAAATGTTAGCTAAGGGCTTAATTGCTGGGATCTGTTTGACTTCAGACCTGGATCTGTATTTCACATACCAAGTGATGCGATTTTAGCCCACTTAGTCTCACTTCTGTGGTGCTCCAGAATCTTAAAACCCTCCCAATTTTGGGAAGAACTGACTCTAGGTGATGCGATTCTGTACCATCTTGCAGGTGTGGCTGAAGAACCACATGGATGAGGAACTCCTGGTAGGGAAGGCGAAGAGCATGGCAGGGCAATAGCAATAATGAATCAGGGCAATACTCGGTGCAGGCAGTGAATTCTCTAGTTTATTGAGCAGGGACTTATTTCATGGGGTTGAAAGAACCTACAAGCTCCCAAATGGCATTGCAACTTCTGTTTAGTGTGCTTTTGTTTTAATCTTGGAGCTCTATTTGCCCAAATCTTCTCTGCTGAAACTAAATCAGCAATGCCACGAACTAGGACTATCTTAGCCGAGAAAGCAATAGCCCTGCTCTCCAGTGAGCCACAGATGAACTGTTGTCCATCTGCTGGAAGGTGTTCTCCCTCCGTCTGGATATTTCTGTGCCTTATCATACTTGCTAAAGGTAACTGGGCAACTAGTCTCTGGAAGGTCTGTGGTGACTATACAGTGCTGTTCTTTAACTTGGACGCTATTTTGCAAGGGGCTAACAGTCCAGAGCATACCAGATTTTGAAGTTTTTATTTGCTCTTTCAGTTTCGCTCATGATCACCATTTCTCTCTCCCTAAATACACAGAAAGGAAATGCACAGGGTGTTCATTCTAATTGAAGAAATCACGTTGACCTACTTTGCTATAGCAGTTCTCTACAGGCAGAGTCCGGAACACGCTTGTAGCAGCGAGGTCTAGCCTCTTACTACAGAACACAGCTGGTATTTACATTTTTGGTCTGTTTTGCCTGTGGCTGGACAGTAGAATTTGTTGTCCCTGGTTGTTCTTCAGCTTTACTCTGCTGTTTTCATGTTGGCCAAACTGGTAACGGACTCCTCAGTCCCGCCACAGAATTCAAGTACCGCTGGGTTCTTCAGGCAACGTCTGCTGTGGCGCAATTAACAACCTAGAATATGTTGCTATATTGCAAGCGCGGAAGCTGTAGTAGAGGAGACTCCGCTCAAGATACCTGTTCCCAAACCTACAGCAATGCAATTATCTCCACCCGCAGCTGGAGGGGAGGTGCGGGTTTTTAATCAGCGCAGATGCAGCCGTAGTGTTTCCACCTCTGCGTTGTCAGCCTGTAGACCGCAGCGTGAGAATGGACTGCAGGAGCGTCGGTAACCCTGGTGCAGCTCGGTGTGACTGCTGCCTGGATGGGATATTAACAAACAATGGCAAGCCTTCTGCAATAATTCCTAACTCCATCGATCAGTAGTAAACGATGTACAAGTAAAACTTGATGAAATGTATTTTATGTGAAAAAAAAAAAATATGTAAGAACTGTATATTGTATTAGCAGCTTTGTGTATAAAATGGCATTTTGGCAATCAGAGTCTAATATATTTAAAACTTTTTTTTAAAAAAAAGGATATTTGATATTGTACGGAATTGACTTTATTGCTACTGTAAGTATGAAAAAGATGGTTTCTTAACATGTTAAAGCAATGCATAAAATCTTAAATTGTATGTAAAACATGCCAAAAGGGTATGTCTGACAGTATTAGCACCTGACTCAATGTCTTTAATAGAGAGATTGAATTTTTTAATTTAAAAATTATATTAAATTTCTTTTAATAATACAAAAAAAAATGCCACTGAGTTTTTATTTACCTGGCTTATGTGTTGGGGCTGCCCAAATATCTGTCTCTGCCTCCCCTACAGCCGTGGAGTACAGCCGGGAACCGCCGCCAGGAGCCAACCGAGGCAGGCAGCAGCGGTTCTTGACGGGGGCGAGCACGAAGGACAAAACCTGAGCTGCTTTTCCTGGACTTCGCTCCGTTAAGAGGGTCCTTCTCGCGTGGGGGTGACCGGGGGCGACGGCAAAGCACACTCCCCCTCCCCGGGGGAGGAGCCGGGGCCTGCGGCGGGGCCGGCCGCGGGGCAGCTCTGTCAGGCCGCGGCGCCGCCGGGAAGGGGTTCGGCCCGCCGCCGGGAAACGGCCGCCTCCGCCGGGGCCTGAGGAGGGGAGCGCCGGGGCGCGGGCCCTAACGGGGCTGCGCGGTGCCCCGGCCCCATGGCGGCGGAGGACGGCTCCGCTGTTCCCCTCGGCCCGCCCCGGCGGGAGCGGGGCCGCCTCCGCCGCAGCCAACCGGGGCGCGGGGCGGGACGCGGCTGGCCCAGTGGCGGCGGCGGCGCGGAGCTGTTTGGATTCAAAGCCACTATAAAGGCGGTGCGGAGCGGCGGGCCGGTGCGAGCGGCGCC
>RSEF01000020.1:4033831-4054631 GCA_003993805.1 Himantopus leucocephalus
GCGGCGGCAGATCCGCTCCGCCCGGCAGGTGAGTGAGACACGGTCCCCCCGGGCCCGCTCCCCTCGCCCCGCTCCCACACGGTCCTCCCGACACCCACCCCCTCCTCCCCGCCTTCCTTTACTCCTAAATAAACTCCCCACTTTACTTATTACGCTATTTCAGTATTGCTCTATTCCCCCCCTCCCAACTTTTTCTATTCATCTTTTTAACAAGTTCATTACTTTCAAGCTTTTTTCCCCCCATATTGGTGAAAAGCGAGTCCGCGCTCTCCAGGCCGGGCTGTGCCCACTCGAGGAGTTGGCACCTGCGGGCGAGGTGTCCCAACGCGCCCCTGCCCCCCGCGCTGGAGGGGCCGTTGCTCCCACAGGTCACGGGGGGCACAGCGCACCGTGGGGTTCAGCCCGCGGCACACATCGGCGGGGGCCGTAGCTGCTCCCGAGGGAGGGTTTGCTCAATGAGGTTGGGCTAATAATCAGGTCTCGGCTTGAAACATCATGAGAATCTGAGTAATAAGTTGGAGACAAGACTCATCTTTGTTTTAAATACGGAGGTGAGATGTAAAGAGCAGTCAGACACCGGTGAATTTTTTTTTTTTACTGTTTCTTTGAAAAGTTTGAAAGACTCTGGACAACTGAAGTTTTCAACGTAAGTTCACCTTTTTCTTCAGGCAATGCTTTTGAGGAGAAGACAGTTCTCAGGGGAAAAAACCCTCTTTCCTAGGAATCAAGAGACCAAGTTTGTCTAACACAGAACTAGACACCCTGTTTTTGCCATATCTCAGGATGAGGAAGAAACTTGAATCAATACATTTATTTTGCCACTCTTCTGGTTCTTCTGAGATAGTCTCAGCACTCTCAAACATCTCCACAATCAACTTGGTGCTCCTGTTACACTGAAAGTTACTGATGTAGCTGAAGAAAACTGACAGCAAAATGTCTTTCTTTTCCTCATACAAAATACCTTTTTTAACAGCTTGCTTAGGTGTTTGGAGAGGTATCATGTCTCCCTCTGCCTTCGTAGGTCTCGGCACCGCTCTAGAGGTGGGGGGAAAGGAGAAAATACTCAGACTTCTGTAATTTTTTTTCTTGAAGGCGAAATTGCGTTGTAAAAAAGGGAAGGGTTTAGTACAACTTTAATTAAAACCCATGAGCAATGTGCATCTGAACAGATGAAGGAGCTATCATTGCTGCTAATTAGGGATGGACTCTGATTTTTACATAGAGAAAAGGTGTCTTTCCGCAACAGGCTTTCAGGCTAGCTTGCTCATAGCTAATGAACCAAAACCGATACGGATCCTGGCAAAAGAAGCTTCAATGTCTGCTGCTGAAATTACAGTGAAAACAAAATTCCACAATGCAATAATAAAAATCTTAAATGATGTTATCTGCTATAAATCAGTCAAGTGACAACAAGATTTGGGCAAATAATCTTTAACAATTTCTGTCCATCAATTCAATGTATTTTTTTTCTATTTAACTATACAGGGACGTGAATAAGTGATCATAGTGAAGGGGTGATGTGTATTGTGTCTCCTGCACCTCAGGGTACTGCACTCGGTAATCACCTTTACCAAAATACCATTCTGTTCTCAGAACTTCATTCTAATCAGAGTTATTTTTTCCTTTTTCTTCTCTTTCTCATCTGTCTGTTAAATGTTTCAGCAATCCTGTGAACAACAGGAGAACATACCATGTCACAGAAGACTCTACCATGTTCCATAACCACCAGGAAAAAAAAAAAAGGGGGAGGGGGATATTTAAATTGAAAGTCAAATTCCTCATGTGCCACCTCCCTTGGATGCTGTGGAAACAGGCTAATGATTTCTCCTGAAACTTGTTGCAGATGATTGCCCTGGTTATGGATACCTTCACAGATACTGATATTTTCAAAGACCTCTTGGAAGCTTGTAGCCAGCGGCAAGTTAAAGCATATATCCTTCTAGATCAGTCTTCATTTTCCCACTTTCTGAAAATGTGCAAGGATCTGGGAGTTGACCTGGAACAGGAAAAGGTGAGTCTTGTCATATTTATAGGGGTAGAGAGTTGATCCTCGTATGACTGAAATCTTTGAGCTATCAAAAGAAGAAACCATTATGCCTGCTGCCACAATTTAAAATGGGTTTATGTAGCTCTAGCTCTTTCTTGGAAGATTTAACCATTCTTGCATAAGGCGGCAATTAATAGAAGAACTGAAATCTTTATAAGTGGATGTTACAGTTGCTTTCTGAGCACAAATGCTAATTGAATATTCAAGGAATGCAGGAAGAATGTCCAGTTCCTAACATGTGACTGGAGTTGCTCAGGCTCGCCGAGACTTGGAAGGCTGATGGCGAAGCAGGCTCTCAGGAATCTGTAGAGTTTGGGTCCCTCCAAGATTTGGTGACAGGAGTTTTTGCAGTCATGTTCTGCTCAGTCAGTTTGTGCGTTTGTCCCTTAATGACACCTCTTTGCCTACTAAAACAAGACAAAATTGTCATTTGGTTCCTAGAAGGTGAATCTTGTGCCACTGCACAGCAACCTTTGCTGGTTCACCAGTGGTTGTTATTGTGTGTTACTCCCTTCAATGCAATTGTCGAACTTTGAAATCCACATAACGCTTGCCATATCTTTAACAGTTGATGAGAATTCGAAATATCACTGGGAAAACATACTACACGAGGTCGGGTGCCAAAATTGTTGGAAAAGTCCATGAGAAGTTCATGTTAATTGATGGCATTAGAGTGACAACAGGCTCCTACAGGCAAGTGCCAATTTCTTCCTGTCGCTTTACGTGGTTTCTTTACATGGAAAGGAAGAGCGTAGCCCACACTGCAAAACTGCTTTCCTTATCACGGTTTACTTGTAAAGTTTGTCCCAAAAAAATCACGCTGCTCGTCATTTGGATTGTAAGAACGATGTAACTAAATATGATGAAAGACAATTTTCAGTTAATACTTTGTTTACTATTTGTCTTGAATTAACTCAGAATTTTCTCGTTCTTTCTGTGCTAGTTTCACATGGACGGATGGGAAGCTGAACAGCAGTAACATTTTGATCCTGTCAGGCCCCGTAGTTGCACACTTTGACCTGGAATTTCGGATTCTTTATGCACGGTCAAAGCCTATCAACCTCAAAGAGTTATCCAGCTGCAAGAAGAACGAAGTGTTGGACCAGCTGGTCAGGATAACAGTGTCTTCCAGAGACTTGACCAGGGAAAACTTCCTGAGAATGGAGTTTTTGTATCTTAGAGCATTTGTAGGAAATCTAAAAAGGAAGCGGAGCTGGCTGCATGCCTCAAGGGAGGCAGTCTACGTGTCAAGTAATGCAATGCATGCCTCTCCTCCACTGACTAAGAGGAACGGCTCTCTAGTTATGAGGCCGCACTGGATCGTGGAGAGATGAATTGCACGTTCACTCGGAGCGAGAAGCGAAACCTCAGGAACCACGTCCAGCCGTCCATGCCCGTACTGCCTTACAGTGTCTTTGTGAGAGCAGCCGGGAAACAAACCTCGAACTGAGAGAAAGTGATACTGGAATTGTGGTTTCATTTGCAGACCACTGTAATGCAGATCAACGGATGCAATTATGGTATTGTCTTAGCCTCAGATGTGCTTTTTAAAAAATAACTCCTAACACCTGGAAAGCCATTATTGACTTTGAGTATTCTGTCAGATTTTCATTTTTCAACCTATTCTTACATGTTTTAACCTGATGGGTTAGCAGTGCCTTAGCTCAGTAACGCAAACCTTTTTTTTAAGGAATCTAGCTATAGAGAATACTGCTTAAAGGCCTTCCAAAGATGAATAGCGGGATTGCTGTACAGCTCTGAAAGCAATCTAAGCTTAGTCTTGTGTTTCACAAACTCTCCACAAACTGTTTCATGACACAGAACTGAAGCGGAGTAATCATAATCTAGAAACTGGTAGATCCGTACTGTGCCACTTGTCCTCAAATGTTACTTTTTCTTTATACGAAGCTGTGTCGCTAGGCAGAACGTCCTGACGTGTCAGGCAAACAAGGCTTTTGCATTGGTTGAATTTCAAATGACCTTTTCTTTATAATTATAAGAATACTTGGATTGTTGGACATGGTGCAATAAATGCATGCAAGGGATAGTATTCCTAAGAACCTACTATGTTTGTAGTAAAGACAAATGAGACCATTTTCTTGGCATTACTAGATACACTTTTGGGTTTCTTTATGGTTGCTACTGCTGTCTGATCTTCTGGGAAAAGTTGAGTAGATCTGAAATCTGTGAAGCTGCCGCTACTTCTCAAAAGTCTTACTTCCGCCAGACATGCAATAACGTGAAAGTCAGAAATAGAACCATTTATTTTTAAGGTTTCATGCAAGCTCAATTTTTAAAAAAAAATAAATCCATCCATTTCTGAAGAAAACTGAAAACCCCCAAATGAACGAACCATTTCTCAAGGTGTTCTTGAGGCTCTAGCTACTGCAAAAAACTCTGGTATATGCTTGCGTAAGTGTCTTGTGGGTCCTGGGCTTCAAAGAGGAAGGTTAAAACTTAGCTGGGGAATTTCTTATGGGTCTCTGCTACGCATCAGCAGGACAATGTTAAATTGGACACGTGGAGCCTACAGAAATGGTCTTTATGGGCAATGCAATAATGTGCCGTTTAGGATTCAAATCATCTGCGCCCTTTTTCTTCTGTGCTTGCAATCATGGAAATGTAGTAGTTCTGACTCTCCTAATCTGTAAACATTCAATATTTTATAGTTCAATAGTCTTAACTTATATCCAGATGTAAAGAAGTTTGAAACATGAATTTTTATTCTTAACTATATTTTCCATAAACGGAAAACAAAACAATGTTGTACTCTATGCAAAACATTGTTTGTGCAGTCTTATTTTCACCATTATTATCTGTACGTGTTTTCTCAAGTACAAGTTTTTAATTTTGTTATTCATCTCATTACTTTAATAGGCAAATCTTTCCATGTGCCATTAGTAGGGCTTTTTCTCAACAGTTGCTAATACATTGGTGATACAAAATACTGTGGTGAGTTGTGGTTATTTTGGATAGAGTGGGCTTAACCTGAAAAGTACATTGAAATAAATTGCTAGAATTTAAGAATGTCTTTAATTATGGCTGAATAACCTCTTTTTCAAGCGGTTACCTAAAGACTCAGCACAAGAAGTGACGGTGGAGGTACAGCGGTGGGCAGAGCAGTTGGTGTGAATCACCACAACGGCGCAGCTAGCGTCTCAACTTACTAACGAAGAACGAGAATGATTAATAGGAATATAAAATGTGATTAGATTTTTTCCATAAGCATGAATTTTTGACAGCATTACTAATCAGAAGCTGTTTGTTTCTTTGCCTGTTTTTTTTTTTTACTCTAGCCTATACTTAATTAACTCAAATTCTTCATTAAATTCAATAAGACTTTTAATGGGCTGTAATGAGCCTGTGGTAGGGCACCGCTGGATCTATTAACTATTACTGTAATTGTTTTCTCTCTAGTCCTTCAGCTGCCCGCTGTGATGTGTAACAGCTGTGGTGCACATGGGTGGAGGCACCCTTCGTGTGGAGAAGGGACGCAATTAGCTTTACTTAATGACATAAGGACATTATTTCAACCCCGTTGAATCCCAGGTTCGCCCCCAGGTTACACACTTGATTTTAGTAACGGGAGCCGTACCCGGAGGGCTGCGTTACGCCTATTTCTCCCCACACGGCGGGGCCGAGGCCCCGGGGCCGCCTCAGGGCCGGCACCGGGCACCATGGCAACGGGCGGCGCGTCACGTGGGCTCCGCCGCCGCTTCCGGTTGCCCTCTCACCCCAAGATGGCGGCGCCCGTGGGACCGGTGAAGTTTTGGAAGCCGGGTGAGGGGGAGCGGTGGGCCCGGGGCGGTGAGGGGTGGTATCTGAAGGGGGCTCCTTCCTGGGCTGTTTGCGACGAGGGCCGGAGGGAAGGCCGCGGCGTTGCTCTCGGTAGCCGTCGGCTGTAGGGGGTCGCACGGGTTTTAGGCGCCGGGGGCAGCAGAGGAACGTGCTGTCCCTCCGCCGGCGGGGGGGAGAGGGGGAGCGGCGAGGTCTGTGTGACTCCAGCCGGGCTCTGTCCGGTACCTGGGGTGGCAGGGGAGGGGACGGAGTCCGCCCTCAGCCCGCCGGGGTGGGTGGTTGGCCGGGTGGGTGTGCTGCCCTTCGGGGGGGCTGGAGAAACGCGCAGGGGAACCTCAAGAAGTTTAACAAAGGGAGGTGCGAAGTCCTGCCCCTGAGGGGGAGTCACCCCAGGCGCCAGACACACCGGGGAGAGCAGCTCAGGAGAGAAGGACCTCGGGGTCCTGTGGGCTACAAGCTGAGCGTGAGCCGCTGATGAGCCTGGGTGGCCAAGAAGGTCACCTCCATCCCGGGCTGTGTGAGGAGGAGCGTTGCGAGGAGGTTGCGGGAGGTGATCCTTCCCCTCAGTACCGGGCAGGCCACATCGGGGTGCTGCGTGGGCTCCCCAGCACAAGGAGGACACAGACTTACTTTAGGAGATCCACAAAGTCAAGTGCCACAAAGATGGTTGAGAGATTGGAATGTGTGACACACGAGGGGAGGCTGAGAGAGCTGGGACTGCACAGCCTGGAGGAGTCTGTTTCGATGTACATAAATACCTGACAGGGGGGCGTGAGGAAGAATCTTCTTCGTAGTGCCTACTGACAGTAAAAGAGGCAATGGGCACAAGCTGAAATGTGAGAAAGTCAGCTTAAACGTGAGAAAAAACCTTTTCTGCTGTGGGTGTGATCAGGTTCTGGAACAAGCAGTCAGGCAGGTTGTGGGGTCTCCAACCCGACTGAACGAGGACCTGAGCAGCCCACTGTAAGTCACCCTGTGGTAGGCAAGATGTTGGACTAGAAGGTCTCCAGAGGTCCCTCCCAACCTCTGCTGTGCCGTGGCTCTGTGATTGTTCCCTCAGGGTTCAGGCAGTGTGTACCGTCCCATTTGTTTATCCCAAAGGGGAGCTTGGTGGGTCTGCGTTTGGTAATTTTTTTTTTTAAATTGGTCACTGCGTTGTGGTGTGCTGTGGTTTGCAAAGCTATTCCAGAGTCAAGATTAGTTTAGCAAACAGCTTCTTAATAATTTGAATATTGTAGTAATATATGTGTATATACAGTATGCATATATAGTAATATGTTGACAGTAGTGTATTAAAAATGCATAGAAAACGCTGTGAAAGAAAATCAGTGCGTGATGAGAAGCAGTATCTGTTAACTTTGTTGATTTGTCCAGATCCAGATATTCAAGTCCCTGGTTCTTCCCCATCTGTCCTGGGGAGTGAATAGTTATTGGAATCATTGCTAATCACTGTTAAAATTGGATCAGTTTGCTATAAAACTTCCTTGGCAACTTTGAATAGGGACTGACTGTTTTTAAACAGTGGAAGAAGTGGGAAAAGCCCAAACAAGCAAATCCTACAAAACAGGGAAGTCCTTGTCTTTGCTCTCAGACTATCCCAGTTGAATCTGCAGCTGGAGATGATACATTCCATTATTGAGATGAATTTTTGTTTCCAGTTCACTTGCATGATTCGGCATTTTTGGTTGTCAGTAGTTTTATGGTAGCCTGCAACAGGAATAAATCAAGTTTCAGTTACTGAGGTAAATTCAGATCTGATGCGAGTGGCATATTTAATAACTGGGCAAGGTTCAATCTTTATACAGTTTGGTGTTAGTCAAGGGAAGTTCTGTGACATGTCTGACTGGTTGGCTTAAAATCCATGGAAATACGTCTTCAGTATCCTTCTCAGAATTATCTGAGCTGTTGCACAGGAAAAGAAGAAAGCTCCCAACCTATTGCTGTATGTTTTTCCTAAGTGCTTTTTTTCCTCCTTTATCTTCTTTTAAAAATTCAGACACTTATTCACCTTGGGGGTTTTTTTTGTTTCTTTTTTTAACCAGCAGGAGACATATTTCATTTGGAAGAATTTTTGCATGTTTACTGTCAGTTAATATTTTGAGTATTTTCATAGAAAAGTTAGTCTTTTGATATATGCTGCTACCCATGATTCCTCCCTGTGAAGAATGTACTTATTTTGGTTGTATTGTGATACACTAGGCAGAAGTGTATTCTTCTAGTTAAAATTAATCTATGTCGTCTAGGCACGGAAGGTCCTGGTGTCAGTGTCTCAGAGGAGAGACAGAGTCCTACTGAGAGTAGTGGCATAACCGTCATCTATAACCCTTATGCTTCGCTTTCTGTTGAACAACAAAGACAAAAGCTGCCTGTTTTTAAGGTACAGAAGTTCTTTTTGGTATATTAAATCTGTTGCGTGATGTCTGGCTCTTATGTCTTTTTGAAAGAGCAGTATAGAATCACTTTACAACATAAAATAATTATTTCATGGCCTTGCTGTCTTTATTTGTTGGAATTGATTGTTCTGTTTGACAACTGTGACTGACAGTTTTACAGGCTTTGTAGATTTATGTTATTTACTATATGTTGTACATGTCATTTATAGATTTTAAAGAACTGTTTAGCTTTTGGCAGTAAATTCCATGTAAAATTAATTTACTGTGTCTGTTAGATATGTAAATATTGTCATTTTAATTATTTTCTTATTTTTGTACATATCTGGTTTTGATACTTAAATGTCATCTTCTCTTTCAGCTAAGAAATCATATACTTTATCTAGTGGAGAATTATCAAACTCTGGTGATTGTTGGGGAAACAGGTTGTGGGAAATCAACGCAGATTCCACAAGTAAGTGTCTGTTTACCTTGGTAGAATCGGGGGATTTTAAATGAAATGTTGAACCAGCAACCCAGACCTGCACTGTGAGAATGGAATTCACCTGTGCTCGTGTGTATGACCAAAAGGAGAGAAATATAAGGCTTCATATTACATAGCAGGAGCTGGTATATCTGTTACATAAAATCTTCTTCCACTACAGGAAAGGACCATATGCAATAAAAAAGTTTATTCTGGTACAAATAGTAGTCACTGTGCTGTAGTAAGTGTTTATTGCTCTATCAGAATCAGGTTTAAAATTTTTTTGAGAATATGTTTTTAAGGAGAGGGAAAAGTACACTTTTCGTACAAGTTTTCCTCTTGGTAATTTTTGGAATATTATATGTTTTTGTGGTTTTGTAAAATTTTCTCTTTTGGTACAGGAATGAAAGAAGTCTGAGAATGTTTCAAAGTTAGTTCTTGATCTTAATGTGAATATTGCAGGCTAGTTATGGATGTCATCTGCTTCGGTGTGAGCACAGGACTTGGGCTGCTTAGCTTTTTTTCTTAAAGGGGTTATAAAATAAAGGAAAGAAGAGAAAAAAATGAAGTTGTTCAAAAATACTTGAGACCCAAAGAACTGCTCTTAGATGCTTTCTGAAAGCTTACATGCTTAGGAAGTAGGTATTGTACTGTATTAGTTTTAACGGTGAGAATAATGCATAAAATCTCTAAGTAACTGATTTGCCTAAGGTCCTGCATCAGTTAGTGGTGGAACCAGGAAAAAGCACATAGTGCGGAGAACTAACACCTTGCTGTAATCACAGCATGACTGATTCGTTTCTTATCCTCAATATTTGTTTGCAGTACCTAGCAGAAGCTGGCTGGACAGCCGAAGGAAGAGTCGTTGGAGTGACGCAGCCTCGTCGGGTTGCTGCTGTTTCAGTGAGTTTCTCCATGTCCAAATTTTCCCAGTTTGTTGTTGTTATAACCTCCAGTTTATTAGCAGGTTTTGCTGAATAGCAGGAATCACAACTGCATGAGCTCCTGAATGAACAGACATTTCTGCTTATCTTCCTCACAGAATTGCTGGTACTATACGCTGAATTCAACCTGATTAGTAGGTCTTGCCAAAAATTCCAAGTCCAGAATTGCAGATATAGGAGCTTTGAAATAAAATTGCATGGTATCAGCAGAACTGTGTACGGAAGTTAGGGCTACGCAGGGTTGAGCTGTGATTGACTCTGGACTACAACTGTGCTTATGTGACCCTTAACTTCTTTCACAAAGTAAAGTAGAGCTGTAAACGTGTGTATAGTAACATAGCCAGTGGAAGAAAGAGGAGGTTGTGTACATCTTTCTAGCAATTCATCTCTACTTTTCTTTGAATCTTTTTTTCTGTGTGGTTTTTGTTGTTGTGGTTTTTTTTTTTTGGTGTGTTTTCCCCTTGTAAGAATGTGAAGGAAAAGAGGAAACAATTTTATTGTGAGAAATCATTTCATATACATAGTGTGTCTAGGAGAGCATAACATCAGCTAGGTGTACTCTGAGGGGAAGAGGAAGGGTTACTTAGGTCAACAGCTTGTACTCTCTGGTAACAGTCTGCACAGAAAGCATCCAGCGCTCCTTGTCTGCGTAACTGCTGCCAAACACTGACTTGGTGGGCTGAAGTTTCTGCTGCGGCATTGTTTTTGTACAGAAAACTGAGGTGCCGTTTTGTTACCCTTGTTTTGCCTGTTCTTTGTAATGTATTAAACTGTACCTGTGACAAATCAGCTTATGCCTCTGGTAAAAAAGTAGTGGACAACTGTACAGCTGTACAACTTTCTGTTTCATCTGTTTGGACCAGATCCGACATGGTTAAGGAAACAGTTTCTAGCAGTGATCTGCATCTTGTGCTTTGGGCAGTCTGCCTGCAGTGTCCTTCCTCCCTTTTCTCCTTCACAGGACATCCAGCTGACAGTGCAGAGTTCTACAGGAGGTGTTGCTTGTACTGCAATGATTTCTCATGACAAACTTACTTCTTTTTTCCCTTTCATGTCTAACACATTATTTTTAAGCCTAGAATAAAAAGATTACTCAATTAGGGCTTAGTATATAGACACAGTAGGATTTTTGTTGGAGAATGTGGTTGCAAACTGCCCAGACGGTGTGGCTGTTGCAGGGAGATTAGAGATATAGCTGATGATTTATTGCTTTGCCTTGAAGTGAAAGTGATCTTTTATTCTAATAGGTGTGCTTATCTGCTTTCCCATCTAGAGTATGGGGGCTGTCAGAAGTAAAGATAGGTAGTTGCAGAGGCATAAGGCATAGTTTAGAAATTCCTGAACTTCTGCTTGCGTTACCCAGACTGACAATTACCCTGAGTGCTTGGGCTGAAAGTGATGGAGTGCTAAGATTCCAAGTGAAATCATGAATTCACTGCCTGTTGGTATGGTTTAGAATGTCACTCAAATGACTGAAAGTAGCTTGCTCTTGAAATTCTACTAGGACTAATGTACGTATTGTGGAATTTTATTGTGTCTTCAGCTGTTAAATATCTTTGTAGCTCGCTGAAGCGATGGCCTGATAATACTTAATATTCTGTAGAATAAGTCTGAATAACTCAAGACTTTTAGCTAAAGGGGCTATTGGTTTAAAACTGGCCCAGGGTAGTATTGTTCCAAAAATTGTTGCTTCTTCAATTAATCTGCCGGTTCTCTGTTTTCTGCATAGAGGATTCTGTATTATGAAAAGTACAGTAGCATCTTTATTAAAAAAAAAAAAAAAAAAAAAGCGCCTGAGTAAGTTCAAGGACACAGATCAGCTTAACTGATAACTCTTTTCTGCATGCCATATACCTGTACTCTTTCCCTTTTCGCATGCCAACTGTGTTCTTAAATTGCTGGTAGGTGGTCCTACCCCAGCATTGTGAGTGGTTGTGTGCCTGCCTTTCTAGGTCTGTTAAGAGTACTTATCACAAAGGTACCTCTGTAGTGCGCCTGAGTAGAAGCAGTGTGAAACAGATTTATTAAGTTACACCNACTCTTTTCTGCATGCCATATACCTGTACTCTTTCCCTTTTCGCGTGCCAACTGTGTTCTTAAATTGCTGGTAGGTGGTCCTTCCCCAGCATTGTGAGTGGTTGTGTGCCTGCCTTTATAGGTCTGTTAAGAGTACTTATCACAGAAAGGTACCTCTGTAGCACGCTTGAGTAGAAGCAGTGTGAAACAGATTTATTAAGTTACACTAAAACATTTTAAAAGTACTTACTGCTTATATGTTCAGTATGCGCTGTTATGTCAAACAGAATTTTGTGTTTGAAACAAGAAAAAATATTTCTTTGGAAGCACTAGATCTGTTCCTGTTTTGATGCTAATTCTCTGTGGACAAAATAATGATACAACGAAGAAGTGTGCTGTGAGCTGCTTCTTGTTTATAAGAATCTCTTTTCTCAGGTTGCAGGCCGAGTTGCTGATGAAAGAGGTGCGGTGTTGGGTCATGAAGTTGGATATTGTATTCGGTTTGATGATTGCACGGATCCACAAGCTACCAGAATTAAGGTGAAACATGAACAGTATGTGGTTACTCTGAAAGGGTTAGCTGAAACTCTTCAAGTACTTTTGCAAAATTAATGAGAACCTTGTGATGACAGTAAAGAGAATAGATAGCATTTCAGTTTTCCAGGTGGGTACCCCAAATGTGTGCTTGAAATGGCTGTGGCTATCCAAACCTTAATACATGTTCTATTCTGCTAGTCTGGCAGCCACTATTTTAAAACTAAAGGAGATTTTCAAGGTAGTTATGGCCAGATACTAGTACAGTGCTAGTGTGACCTGATACATCACTCAAAGTCATAGTGAAAGGCTGCAGTGAATCACAGCTAAAGTGTCCTCAGCATCCTAAAAATAGTTTTTGATTAAAAGCGCAGATAAAACATAAGATGAGTAGGCTGAGAGTAATTTGATGTGGATTAAATAGCAAGCTTTGCAGCTGTTCTTTAGTGATGTGAGCAATATTAACGTTACTTGTGTACAGACAAGAATTTGCTTTAGTTATGCTGGAATAGCAATGATAATGAATGAGACAATTTACTTTTTATTTTTTTTTTTCTGAGGCTAGTAGCTCTTTTAAAGTGAAAGAAATGGAGATGTTTGTTCAGTAAATGCAGCTGAAATAATTTTTTTTTTTTTTGAGTGTGATGATTAAACATTTGGGGTTGGAAATTTGAAGGTTTTTACCTTGCACAGCAGTTATTGCCCAGTTCAAGGCCACAGTTGGGAGTCCCAGGTCAAACTGCTCTTTGATGGCTATATAAAGCTGGTGGGTTTCCACTAGCTAGTAGGAAGAAAATATTAAATTAAAATGTTGCATTTCGTTGAAATGTTAAGGTTTGTGTTCTGGTCCGAAGTGTGTGATAGATATTAAGTAGCCTACTTTGAAAGAGTTAAGACTGGATTGACATGCAGGATGTTACTGGTAGAGCAGACTTAGCCATGTTACATACAAGAGAGAAGAAACTTCTATTACTGTATGTTCCAGTGCTGCCAATATGTGGGTTTTTTCCCAATAAAAAATAACTAATTTTAAAGAATTTGTTACTGATTAAAAAGCAATCTCTCTGCTTCTCTCTGGGTTAGCACTCAGAAATATTTGGCTTCCATAGCTGAAAATTGATCAGTTTAATAGATCATTAGAAAATTAAAGGCAAGGAAAAATTCAGGCAAAAGCTTTTAAAAATCAAGTGCGTAATCAAGACTACCTGATAGGGTTTGGTTTTTTACATTTTTCTTTGCTTTCTCTTTTAGTTTCTAACTGATGGTATGCTGGTGAGAGAGATGATGGCTGATCCTTTATTAACAAGATACAGGTAAGGAAACATGGAATGAATGCTGCTGAAGTGCAATTGGGTAAACAACCGCATTTTTTTTAGACCAAGGTGTGGTCATTATGACTTAAATACCAAAATAAGTGAAAATTATTTTAGGAGTTTGACTTCTTTATGTTGTAAAGCCTTTTAGAAAATCAGTTGATCAATGAATCACCAAACCCATCAGGATTTGGTGCTGTGGTTTTGGAGTAAAAGTTAAATGCGCCTCACGGAGTCTGAATCATTTAATTTACTAGTTTTATATTCACTTTTTCTTTCTGATGCTAATCAAAGAAAAAAAATCAACAGCAAATGCAGGCTACTCTGGTATGCAGAAAACCAATGCATTACAGTAAAGACAGACCTTTTTTCTTCCACCCTTTTACAAAAGCTAGCCTGAATAAAGAACAGTATGTATGTATGATGTGGTATTATCTACGTTTTTGTCCCTACTTCATCACTGCACTTTTTTTAACTTCCACAGTTTTCTAAGTGGATGTAAACAGTAATAGTCCAGCAGCAATTTTGAAATAATGATATTTCTAGAAGACAGGAAGACACTGATTCTGGCGTCAGTCAAACCATTTCTGAAATCTTATCTTTCTGCTTTATTCACAGTGTCCTCATGCTGGACGAAGCCCATGAAAGGACTCTTTATACAGATATTGCCATTGGGTTACTAAAAAAGGTTGTTGTTTTTTTTTAATGTTCTCTGTAACTGTTTTCATTTTCATGCTTTTCGTTAAACTTCTGACCCTGATGGCTGATTAGTGAACCCATTTGAGAGAGGGTAATTTCTAGTTCCTCATTTATCCTACAGCCTGTTGTACGTACCCAACTATTTACTTTAGATATCTGACGCTTGGGATCCTCTATTTCCTCCCCTGATGCTGAAATTTCTCCTTAGATGATATTAGCAAAAATGACGCTGCTGCTGCTGATCATGTGAAGTGATCTGATGGGGGGTTGTTGTTGACTTTCAACCTACAAAAGCTCTGACTCCCACCGGAAATTAAGAATAAGGTATAATGATTACAGACTGAATGGCCTTAAAATGAATATGTAAAACTCCCAACAGTCATCAGGTTGTTAGATCTATGGGGTGATATGGGTGCTTCAGTTCATCAGCTTCCCTTCAAAAATACTTGGATACTACAAGGAAGTTACTGATAGTCTGGATGCTCTAAAACTTGGTTCTAGCTTTTACCTCAGAAAGTAAGTTTTACTCTGGATGTTCTTGGTCTCTATCCTAGGTTCAAAAGAAGCGTGGGGATCTTCGACTGATTGTGGCTTCAGCCACCTTGGATGCAGAGGTATAGCTCACAGATTTGGTTTGAAATGAAGTGACCTTAAGTGGCAGCTCCACTTCTATTTATATACAGCCTATCCTCTGTGCTGCTTGGTTCTTGTGAAGCAGTACTGCTGTTTGAGTGGTGAAGAAGAGAGGAAGGAGTGCCAGAAAAAAATCTGCTGTAGTTAGATTGCTGTGTTTGGTTTTCATATTGTATTAGCAAACTTTTTTGGACGTGAATTTAAATATGAATCTGCTTTGCATATATTTGTGCCTTTTTTCCACTTACTGGTATTGTATAAAAAGATCTTCTCTTGGCTTAATCTAGTCTAGTAAGAGACATTGGTTTAGCTCTGTTTTGCTGATAGCAATAATTTGAGACAACCACAGACCAGTAAAAATAAGCAATAAATAAGTAGACTTAATTTCAATGAGATCTTACTAGTGCGCTGATTGACTTGTGGCATGTGGAAATTTATGTAACTTACTAAAAACATAATTAATTTAATCTTGAGTAGGAGCAGACTCTAGATCTCCTAGATCAGAGAAGCGTTTCATGCAGCCCAGTGTTCTGTCTGTAGCAGCAGCAGCAATAGGAGATGCTGTTTAGGGAGAGCACAGGAGCCTGTCCACCTGCTGTGGGTCCATTCTCTTTGAGCTGCTTCAGCATCTGCAAAGGTTGTAATAGAGATATTAGACAGTACACTCCTGCTGTTTCCTTCTAGTATGTGTTTATGGACCTGCTGTTTGTTAAATTGTCTTCGAATCTGCTTGAGGAAGCTATAAGTCTCCAGGACATCATGTGAGAGCAATTTTCAGAAGTTTGCCACCTGCTATATAATGAAGTACTGTATTTAATTTCTTTTAAACATGCAAATTTCATCAAAGACCTTCTAGTTCTAGAAGTGTGGGATTTTTTTATTTTAAAAAAACCCAACAAACAAAACCAGTTTTACATTTACTTTATCTGTCACCTTTGGTTCTGTAAACCTCAGCTGTATGTCTTCTCAACCTTCTGCTCCCCAAGCAGAGCCCCAGCCTTTTCAGTCTCTCCTGATAAGGCAGCGACTCCATCTCCTTTATCATGTTCATTGCTTTTCTCTGTGCTTTTCCTAACTCCGCTGTGTCCTTTGTAAGATGTGGTGGTGAGAGCTTGCATGTAGCACTGAAGATGTAGGTGTACTGAGATTTCCTTTAGTGGCAAATATCATACGCCATAAATCTTGATAGTATGCTGAGCTTTGGTAGTACTTCCACTACTCTGTATTCCGTACAGTATATTAGTTAACATCACAATACTTTGCCTTTGCAAAATTTTAACTGCCAGAAATCAGATGTTTCAAATAGTTTATAGTTAATGTGAAAATAAGTTAATAGGAACAAAATGATTAGCATGACTATATAAACATTTGTTTAAATACGGAAAGTTTGTGGTATCTCTATAACGGTCATAAAAGTAGAGGTGGATTATTTGGGTTCTCAATGTTAATTCTTTTACTATTACGGATTTAAAATACTTCATGGCAATAAATCTAAATTTATGAAGGTGTCTTGCAACACATAAATCAAAAACTTGCATAAATCAGGCTAACTCTGCTTTTACAAAGTGAGATTTTGGTGTTCAGTAAGAGCTGTAAAATTTACTTACCCATCCAAAAATGAATAACAGTATGCAATTCCTACCCAAAACTTTTAGGACCAGTCATTTCTAAGTTCTCCTTAGCTTTGACTTTGCTACTGTTATAGATCCAATAAGAAGTTCATATATCTGCTTTTTCCAACTGTATCAGCTGATCTAATTAATTTTATTACCTCTTTTCAATCTTTGCTTCTCAAAGTAATAAACGTGCAAGGCAGTGTATTTGTGCTTAATGCCTGAACCCCAGACAGAATAAGGCAACAAAATCAAACCTTAAAATTTTTAAATCGGAACTGTCAAATGTATGAAGAAAACGTCCAAGTAGTAGTAATGTAACTTCTTCATGTCTTTAGGTTTCTCCTTTGATTCTTTAAAGTATCAAAGTGAAAGTGTTTGTTTTTATTTTAATGTAGAAATTCAGGGATTTCTTTAATCAAAATGATACCGGTGACCCCAGCAAAGATACCAGTGTGATCCTTACTGTTGAGGGGAGAACGTTTCCAGTGGACATCTTTTACATACAGAGGTGTGTTCCTGTTTGATCTCATCAGTAGTGATTGGGAGAGTGTGCAACTGTGGTATCGTTTTGTCTGAGTTGGAGCTCAGAAACTCCCAGACCAATGCTAAAGAGGTGTAGCATTCAATTTGGGAAACATTTGGATGTTGCTTATAGCAGCAGACTTGTTTTTAAGCTTACTGTAGTATAAGGGAAACAAATTCATTGCTGAAAACTGATTCCCAAGGATGCATCATGAACTAAATGTGGTATGGCTGATATACAGCATCCAAAAGCTAGGTCTCTCTTTGTTCCTTATGGAAGTGAGGAGTCTGTACCTATTTTTCTGCTAATGTCTCTGCTATTTTCTCTCCCCATAGTCCTGTTCCAGACTATATAAAATCAACTGTGGAAACTGCCATGAAAATTCACCAGATGGAGAATGATGGGGATATACTGGCATTTTTAACTGGCCAGGTATAGACATAAGCATTTTTTTTTCCTTTACAGTGCTGCGTTGTGGGCTTTGCAAAGCCGCCTCAGTCTCCTGCTTTCCTTAGCTGTGCTTACTTTAATATCAGTAACGATGACAAATATTTCCGCCTTGATGCGAGCAGAATGAGGCCAGTCCAAAAGACTTTTAGAAAGTGTAATTATGGTTTGGATTTATCAAAGCTAGTGATGGATGACAGTTTTTCTCATTTAATGCTGTATGCTTTCATCCTTGTTAAGAAGTGGAACGTTATGTTGTTTTTTGGTGCTAGTCACACCTACGAAGTTGACAGTGAGTCATCATTAATAGTTAAGGCAACAGGAATTTGCATTTGTTAGGCTTAACATCTGAAGTCTTTGACAGAAAAACAAATTGCTGTGAGATAAAAATTTACTGTTCTCTTCTGCTCTATTTATGCCTGTCAGCTAACTTCGCAGCCAAAAAGAGTAAATGGGAGGTAGCTTATAATTTTTCCAGTGAGGAGCTACCTTGAAGAGCTTCAATAACATCTTGCATATTTTCAGAATAAATTTTTCATCCCCATTATTGGTTTGACTTTGAAAGAGTGAATTGGGTATCTGACAAGGCGATGTCTGAACATTTTATTGTCTGTGTTTTTTAAGAGTGAGATGCCACAGTTGATCTCTGAGATTAAACGTGAAGTTGAGCAATAAGTGTTAATACTGTTACCGTGTCGTTCCTGATCAAGACCCACAGCATTCTACACAGTCAAAATAGACTGGCCTCCCATTTTGCTCTCACAAGTTGAGATACACAGGAAAATATGCCTGCTTCCTCCTGAACTTTGTTCAGTCCTTCCCTTGTGATTTTTCTCACGTATTTGTGACATTGTCTCGAAAAACAATGAATGTAAATATTTACATACATATTTACTATGAATAGCAGTTTATGTAAGAATAGTACAAAATGGAGGGAGCTGGTCAAAAGATCCTGGAGTTTGGACAACTAAAATTATATTTGGATCATTTTTGGTGCATTTTTTATATTTAAGTGAGAGCTATGTGATGTTAAAGTGTAACCTCTCTCATTTGGTCCCCTGTCTTGCTCTGGCTGTAGGAGGAAGTGGAGACTGTTGTTTCTATGCTCATAGAACAGGCTCGGGCCCTTTCTCGCACTGGAATGAAAAAGCACCTCCGTGTTCTCCCCATGTATGCTGGGCTGCCTTCTCCTGAGCAAATGAAAGTGTTTGAGAGAGTTTCCCACAGTGTCAGGAAGGTAAGGCTGTTGCCTATGTCTCAATTTCTGCCACCCAGAAGGGTGTCTGCATCACACAGACTGTATATATCAGGTTCACATCACGAGACTGTTGCAAACACTTACCAAGGGAGACTCCTAACACTGCTTGCCAGTTTTCAGACTGTGAACCAAGAACATGTTCTCTGGCTTCCCTTTGCATCTTTGATCAGTCCTAGACATGTCAGTTCTAACTCTCCTGTCTACCTCATCAACTTCTCAGTTTTTAAGTGTCTTCATACAGCCTTGGATTTGTCTATCTCCAGCTGCAGCTTCTTACACTCTGAAGTCCTCTACTTTTACCTGGTTTTATTTCTTTTTGTGGTCTAAGTGTCTATGGCTATTTTCCACCAGTAATGGAAAAATTAGTGACAGAGTGGGAAAGTGCTGTATTTTCACCTAAGAAACAAGTCAAAACTTGCTTGGTTTTAGTAGAAAAAAAGCTTTGTTTTGACTTCTGCAAGTCTTGTTTGGGTATTTAATGTCACAGAACTATGTAATTGGTCACGATTAGTGCTTTCTGCTTAGGCAGAGCCTGTGTTGGGACTGAGATAAACTGACAGAATTACACAGCAGTGACTTGTTATAATTCTTGAGCCTGCTGGATTCTAACAAGTAAAATTGTTCATCTGGTATTGGAGAACGTTGAGTATAAATACTTCTTCTCTCTCCAGAATGTGACATTAGTCAATTAACTTTCAAGATTTACTTTTTTAATTTCAGGTGAAATAAGGATTAGATTTCCCTCTGTCATCTGGAAACAATTATTTTTTAATATTTTAGGACATGTATGTAAGTATATCTCTTCAGGAATACTGAACATGGAACGCTTAATCAGCTCTATTCCTCTGCTATCCCCTGTCCCATTCCAGTGTTACAAGTAACAGGTCAATATAACTTAGAAGCAGAAAGAAAATATTTTTTGTTCGCTACATAAGAACATTTGATTTACAGTCAGTAAATGTTTTACTCTGCAAACACTGCCAAGTTCTACTTTTATGAAGAGAGAATAAATTTAAATAAGAAAGTGACTGTGAAACTTTAAAAACTGGGCTTATTTCAAGCTGACAAGCTCTTTCTGCTGCATGTACTGTATCCTTTTGTACTCTGGAGTGTGTTTACTGGAACTGTCGTATCTGACATCTTTCAAGTGGCTTGTATGGGAGTCCTGGTGCACTGATGGGGCTTGATAGTATATTTGAGATCGGGGAGTTCACGGTATCCTCTTTGTGTCTGTATCTGTAGGTGATAGTAGCCACTAACATTGCTGAGACCTCCATCACAATTCACGGCATTTCATTCGTAATTGATTGTGGTTTTGTGAAGCTCCGGGCCTATAACCCCAAAACAGCCATCGAATGCCTTGTGGTGGTACCAGTATCGAAAGCTTCGGCTAATCAGAGAGCAGGACGTGCAGGACGGAACCGCTCTGGAAAATGTTACAGACTTTATACAGGTCAGTAATTTGATGTGTAGGGAAGATGTACTTGCTGGTATGACTTGCATTTTGTTTTACAGTGGTCTTAGTATTAGATACAGAAGAACACAAGTGTATTTTTTTTCTCTCTCAGTGAGAGATAGGAATTTCCCTTCGTTATTCCTCTGGCTTATTTAGAAATGTACTGTTTATATGTGCTAAGCATTGGACGCTGAATGCTTTTATAAAACAGAAGCACAAACTGAAGCAGGGTAGGTGCTACAAGTTTGTCAGCAATTGCAAACCTATAATGATAATGCAGCTCTGTCGAGTCTACTAAGAAGTTTATCTTTTGATGATCTTTGTTTCTGAGCAGTTGTTTCAATTTATAATACCCACCTATGATGCTCTCTTCTGTGACTAAAGTCTCCTTTAGACTGTACATCTAACAAAGGACTCTGGAAATCCTTTAGATAACTGAGGGAAAACTTCTTTGTGTCCCCTTTTTCACAGGAATAGGTGCCAACCCCAAATGCTTGTCTTGAATCAATGACCCTGGCACTGTACAAAAATTACTGTTACAAAGAAATCTGTTGGCCACATAGCAGTGTTCAGAAAGCTGCAATCTAACTGTCTCTGTTCTCAGCTGTTTAATGAGAAAAGGCACTGCAGTTGAGCACTGCCATTGCTTATGTGCCTCAGGTT
>RSEF01000020.1:4054731-4115188 GCA_003993805.1 Himantopus leucocephalus
GTTGACTGCATAGAGTGAGTGTTGAAACTCAGTCCTAAATTGCTTTGTTTTCTCCCACAACAGAGGAGGACTTTGAGAAGCTGCCAAAGTCCACTGTTCCCGAGATGCAACGCAGTAACCTTGCACCTGTCATCTTGCAGCTGAAGGCTTTGGGAATCGACAATGTGCTCAGGTTCCCCTTTCTTTCGGTGAGTACCCACAGAACCAGTAACCATTGCCCTGTTAATTAGGAAGGCATACCTCATTGCCCACTATCGGGCTGCAAAGTATGTTTTTGGGAATCAAGTAATGCAAGTAATGTGTGTCACAATTTAGAAACAGCGACTGTTTGTATTCTAGAGCTTGCTGTTAGAAGTGTTGAGAAGTTAAAAAAGGCCTAGAAAGAAAAACTCTGAGATTCTGCAAAACTGTAACTGTAGTCCCTTTGCACTGAATTTATGAAGAAAAAGGGGAAAAAAATGTGTATCTGCAGAACTAAACCTATGCTTGTCTGTCTTGTTAAAAAGAGCAGTACCAATTTCTAGCTTTGCTTTCTGTAAAGTTTCTAGCTACTCTTGTATTGATGTGAAAGAGCAATATGTTAGCATTAGGAGAGAAAGTTAATTGTTCTGCTCACCACTGGCATCGCTGTTGGACAAAGCAAGTATGCCTTTTCTAGCTGGGATCTTGAGAGCATCATAGCGATGATGCTGAGCCTGTTGACATGGTTTTGACTCGCAGCAGTGGTGGTCAGTGGAAGGGTGATAGGAGAGTCTGAGAGCTGTCTTCATTTTGCGTAAGTAGAAAGGTAGGTAGTTAGAACTTAACAGATTTTGCAAAAGAGGAAGATCTAAGAATTTTTGTGAAAACTTGTGTGTTCTATGATGATAACTTTAAACAATACACATTTTTTCTTCACAGCCACCTCCTGCACAGTCAATGGTGCAAGCTTTAGAATTGCTGTATGCTTTAGGAGGTGAGAATATTATGCTTTGCTTTATTTATAGCTATGTTACAGGAGTTATGAAAAAAATTATTCATTTGGACTTGGTGGTTGGATGGTCATTAATCAAACTTGCATTTGAGAACTGTGCTTTGAGAAAGAGAAAATGCAGCCTTGACTGGTGGAAGCTTTTTGTTGGTGTGTTTTTAAACCGTACCTTAGTCTCCTCTGAATTTACTTTCTTTTCCTCTGGTTATTTCAGACACATAAGCAAGCAAAAGGCAGCAATAACTTTTTGTGAGGGACTAGAAATATATTGCACAGAGTATAAACTAGCGTTTGACTGTTTAGATTGGGCAAACACATATTTTACAGCTATCTTCTGTGTATTTCCNTCTCCTCTGAATTTACTTTCTTTTCCTCTGGTTATTTCAGACACGTAAGCAAGCAAAAGGCAGCAATAACTTTCTGGGAGGGACTAGAAATCTATTGCACAGAGTATAAACTAGAATTTGACTGTTTAGATTGGGCAAACACATATTTTACAGATATCTTCTGTGTATTTCTNTGATGAGGGTGTTGGCGTGATTCCCCCGTGGCAGGGGGATTGGAACTAGATGATCTTTAAGGTCCCTTCCAACCTAAACCATTCTATGATTCTCTCAGGCAGATCCTCTGTGTTTCTTCAGTCCTTACAGAGTGGTATGAAGATACAAATGGAGTTCGGACACTAATTGGACCAGTACATGAGTTAGACACTAAATTTACCTGCATCCAGTTAGATGAGTTGTTAAGATACTCAAGCTGTGTGATGATCTTTCATTTGGTGTTACTGTGCCAGAGATGGAAACATGTAGCACTTGCAAGTATAAACAAAAAAAGTTGAAAGTAAAGTTTTGACATCTCTTTCAAGATCAGACTGATTGTAATAACCTAGAATTTAGTAAGCTTAATGTAATTGCTACTTTGTTTATTACTTGGTCAGACTTTAAAAAGCATAGTGTATCTATTTTAAATTTTTCTGTTAGCTTGTTACATTCATTATCTGATCTTGGTGTGTGTGCAGGAACTCTGTCTAAACATTGTCAGTAAAATCTGATGCTTGAGTTTGGGAGAGGCAGGTCACTGGAGGCTAGAATGAAACCCGACAGAGAGTGTGCTTCCCAATGGCTCCGCAAAGCAAGCGGCACGTGTTAGTTTTCAGACCTTCTCATTGATACAATTTTGAAGGTTTGACTGATAAAAGTTATGAAGAGCTAATCTAGTTATCATTTTAAAAATGAGTTCTAGTCTGTGTCTCTGCTCTGAACATAGTATTGGCTTTCTGGCTAACAGACTGCATCTCGCATGGTGTCGTGCTGTTGGTCTTAGTGGTGTTGGTCCTGCAGCCGAGACAAAGTTCAAACCTGTAGCAAGTCGAACTGTTTTGATTTTACTAGCTGTGAATACATGATGCAACCACTAAAACAACCCCCTGATCATTCCTGAAGGCAGCACGCTTCCTCCTGGATGAATTGGAGCTATGTTTCTCACACTCGGTGTCTGTGTTTCAGTGCACAGCCTGCTTACTTTTCATGCTTTTAAATGCATAGGAGCTCATTTGCATGCAGCTCGCAAGGAGAGTTTGCTCTAGTTTTAGTATTGAACTTTCTGGTTATGGACAAATGAACAGACACACACAAACTTCTAATGAAAAGAAGAAAAAGCTAGTCTAACAGACCCTGAGAGCATAATTCAAAGTACTTTTCTACTCTTTAGCTACTTAATAGATTTATTTTTTTATTATTATGTTCTCTGAATTACTAATCACAGCTTGTTCTCAAATTCTGTAGAGTCTGAGCAATGCTCTTAGTCGGATGGTTTAGTTTTAGGTAGTTCTGTGAGGAGCAGCCCAGAGTTGAACTTGATCCTTATAGCTCCCTTCCTAGTTGAGATATTCTATGATTCTAAATGTGTTCATTTTGGTTTTATTCACTGTGCTGCTGTTGGATACCTCTAACACGCAACTCACACTTTAGTAATATTTTTATGCACAGTTTTCAATTCCTTTTTGTTGTGGTGAGTGGAATGTATGCTGTCTAATTTTGTTTATAGGAAGAACTGTTATATTGTTGGTTTTTTTGACAGCTGTTTAATCCTTTTGAATGCAACAAACTTAAACAAAACAGAAACTTGACACAAGAACAAGTAATCAAAACAAAACTCTGTTTGACTTAAACTCAGTGCTTGTAGTTAATGCAAAGTTAACAATATTTGCTCCGTAATGTAAACAGGAGGAAAAGGGTAGTGTAAAGGAGATTGTGTAAGTTCTGGAAGCTTCCAGAGGATTGTGGCTGTTTACATCACTTACAAATGCTGTGTTGTGATTGTGGCTCTCTTCTCATTCTCCCGGAGCTGTAACTCTCTTCCTGGCCATGATTTTGCTCTCTGCTGATTCAGTTCCATCTTGCAAAGGAGGATTTTACTTAAGGCACTTGGTTCTTGGCAACCATTTCCACCTTGGAACAAGGACCTTCACAGTGGCTCAGAAGCATGTTGCAAGGATGAATTCACAGCCAAAACCACCTTCGGGAAAATGGAGAGGAAAGGTCAATAAACTCACTGATTAGCTGTTTGATGTTTTGGCAAAAGTGTTATGCTCATGGTAGCTTCACAGAAAAGTACAGAGCTGTTACTCTCTTGGCTGCCCAGCTTTTGTAGCAAAGCAGAGAAGTGCTGATGTTGGTGTTTAAGATGGAAAGCAACGTGTGTGCATGTGTGAGATACACAGATTAGCTCTTCAGTTTTTGCTGAAGTTTAAGGTTTTAGGTGGTTTATTATGCAGATTTTATATGAGTTGCAGAGATGAAGCTGCCCAGGCGTTTGCAGGTGCAGTGAGGATTAAATTTCTCTTATGCAAGTATGAACATGTATTTCATCATTTACATCGTAATAGCATGCAAATGTGCAGTTTAGGGTCAGGACCCTATTTTGCCAGTGCGGTGCCAAGAGACAAACTTGTGCAGAGCAGGCGCTCTCAAGGTTGAGATAGTTCTGTTGAATAAACACATCACTGTTTTTAGACTGATTATTTTTACAGTGGTGCGAACTGATTACATCAGGACTGTCTCTTCTCAGCCTTCTCCTTTGATGCCCCTTTGAAAGTCTGAGTTGTCAGTTGTACTTTATTGATTTTAAGCATAATTTAGGAGGTAAATAAGCAGGTAAAAAGTAGCTTTATTTTTCGCTGTATTTCTGATCCAAGACTTTGTTGAAGATTGGTTTGTAAGTTGTCACCTATCAGAAACAGCTGCTCTACCTAAGTTTAAAATTGAGTGTTTTAATCCCTCAGCCCATCACATTCTAGTGGTTGTTACTTGAAACTTTTTTGTGCCACAGTACTTGAATAATCTCTCCTGATTATGTTCAATAAAAATCTTTGCAGTACCTTTTTCTAAGATCTCCAATTTCCTATATTTATATGGATACAGTGGTTGCCTCTGAGGTTATTTCAAAGAAACTTTTACATATTCCAAACTAGTATCCATTGCAGGCCTCGTGTATGTTCAGGCTTACTGCTACAAAGACATCTGTGCACAAGCTATATATATCTGTGCAAAATTGCGTTGAGATTTGTAGGATTCAGCAGAAGCCAAAGGATTTTGGCCTGATGCACCTGTAGAAAGTTAAAAAGGTGGTAATTTCTCCTTTTTCCTACTTAGGAACACAGTTATCTTTCTGTAGATGAAAGACAGCGTGTTCTCATATATTAATTGTTTTAGCACTTAAACTTCTCAGATTGCACTGGTCAAATGAAAGCTATCATACCTTAATTTTTGCAGTTTCTGTGACTTTGTGTTTAAATATGTTAGTTCATCATTCCACATAAGCTGCCTTTTGTACCTGTTTCGGAGGAAAATGTTGTGACATTATGTGACATGCCTATTAGGTTTTGCTGAACAGTGTAGGGGTGTGGTGAGTGAATTACTACCTTGTCATAATAAGTGAGACGAGAGCTTATCAAATAATAAAGGAAAGTAAACACTTGATAGAGGTATCTGTGGTTTTAGATATGCTGACATGAGTTATAGGAGATCTCATTACTTGATTTGTGGTTTTGCTTTTCTCTGTGAAACATAGCTGAAGTACAACTGTGGGTTTTTTGACACCACATGGTTTGACAAATAATATGTTTATATAATGCGTGGGCACCAGTTGTGTTTCCTCAGTCCAGTCTGCTGTGGTTATTTATGCAATCTACAGTGCCCCAAGGTTCTATTACTGGGGTCTCATTAGTCCCTCCTTGTGCAGGTTTTCGCTCGTGCTCTGCCTCCTTGCCATACCTCATACAACTCTGCTTACTTGCGGTTTTCTTTTCTCTTTCAGTTCTCATTCTTTGCCACTTTTCTTAGCAAGCTCTTTTCTTATTATTGTTTCCAGTCTCTGTGGGTTTTTTTTAATTTTATTTCCTATGTCCTCTTGCAAAGGGAATGCTTTTCCATTTAAATCATTCCCTGAAGTTTCATCATAGCACTCTGCATTAGAATATGACCTGGTGGTTTACATGGGTAAACCTTACTGCAGGTGTTTGACTGTAGGAAGCCATACAACTAAAATGGTAAACGTGCAGTGCTCAGTGATAACTGGGAGTCCAAAAGCAAGCTGTACCATCTCCAGCAAAAAAGGTTACAGTTGGAACATGGCTGACAGTTTAGTTATTGATGCATGAGGCAGGCTAAACAGTAGAGAATCTTCATCAGCTGTACATCTCTAGTTTAGATTATATTAAAGTTAAATTATTTTTCTTCGTGACCTAAGCAGATGTGCTCAGAAAAATGACACCCTACCCAGCAGTGCTTCGTGTTTTGACAGTTATGCCTGGTCCATAATTATGCCCTTTTTTATTCTCATCAGAACTCCTTCTGCTTCCCATCCGCATGAACAAAGATGTTGCTAAATACTTATGAAGGAGATGCATAAGTCTAACAGCTAATAGGCACTCTAGCCATTGCATTGACTTGACTGCAGGTTTTCTAAATTGTTGGCAGTAGCAGTGGAACCTGGTCAAAATGAAGAAACTTGTGTGTTCAAGCATGTTTGAAGAAAAAAAAAATATCAGTGACCCATGGGAGAGTAAATGGATATTAAGGAGTGCCTTTAATTTTAGTTTAATATACGTTCAGCAACTCTTAGGTGCATTTGCTGTATTTTAGCTCGTAATACTGCTCCTTAATACACATTAAATTTTTAAAGAAGACTTTCTGTGCTACTTTTGGCTGTATCACAGCTACATTTATTAATATGCCACAGGTTTGGATATGCACTGCCGTCTAACAGAGCCTCTTGGAATGAGAATAGCAGAGTTTCCTCTGAATCCTATGTTTGCAAAGATGCTCCTGGAATCAGGTAGGAGAAAAAAACCAGATTTTCTTCATAGTCTTGTGATGAGTAGCAGACACTGCCTCTTGTAATCGTAGTGTAGTATTAGACATTTGCTAAACTTGAGACAAATTGTATGCTTCATCTTGGTATGGTGTTTAGTGAAAAGAATTGATTAAACTCATGGACCTCTCAGATAATGTCTAACACATTTAACACACTAGTAAGTCTAACACATTTGTCTTTTAAGTTTTCCATTAAAAACATTCACTGTTATACTAAAAAAATCCAGGCGTTTAGGTATTTTGTTTTTATATACTACAAAAATATATTCTGCTTCTTTTCCTTTTTATTCTATATGGGGTTAAGTTGAATGGAAGAGGATTTCATTTACTAAATTTCTCCACTTACTCCTCAGGAAATTTTGGCTGCTCACAGGAGATTTTGACAATTGCTGCCATGATGCAGATTCAAAACATTTTTGTGATCCCTCCAAATCAAAAAGCTCAGGCTGTAAGTTCAGTCATGTCTTATTTTCTTTTTGTTAGTTCCATGTTTCTGGATTTCTGCCAAGTATTTTATTGATACCCATTACAGACTGCAAGTTTGTATGAAAGTCAAGCAAGGTCTTGAACTGTACCTATTGGTTATAGGTAAAAGAAGAAACTGAGTAACAGTGGGAACCTTGGACTCCTTTACTAGTGTTAAAAGCCTGCTTCTGAGGACCAGAAGCATGAAAGGTTATAAACCAATATTGGTCAGCGTAAGGGTTTGCCAAAAAAAACCCAAACCTCCCCAAACACCACTTCCTTTCAAGAGGAACAGGAAAGAAAGTATTGCGATGTATCAAATTCTTAATAGGTAGCAGGAGCCTAATTTTAATGCATCCGTCTCTTGGATTTGGGGGGTTCATTTTCAGTTAATTTTTCTAATTTCAGTTTTAGAAGTGCTCCTGAATATAGGTGGGCTAGTAAAATATTGCTGTTGCCTAGAGGAACAACCCTGTATGGTAAGAATTTTAATAGTCAACAGGAAATACGGAGACGATGGGAACTGAGTGTATTGGACGTGACTGCAAAAATCAGTCACCTATTAAAAAAAAAAATAAAAATATTTCTTCTCCAGGCCAGGCAACACAGAAAGTTTGCTGTGGAAGAAGGTGATCATCTCACTATGCTTAATGTTTATGAAGCCTTTGTCAAAGTAAGTCAGTTGAAGTGTATGTGGATTTGCAAGAATGGGAAACACTTGAGGTCCTGCTTTATCAGGGGAGCTGGACTAGATGATCTCTAGAGGTCCCTTCCAACTCTGAAGATTCCGTGATTCCTCAGTTCTGATTCTGGAAGTTCTGGATATCGCATCCTCAAAGTGGAGGACTTATCCAGTCTATTAAGTGATAATTCTGCTTTACAAGATATTCTGGTCATGTTTTGCCACAGACCTTCTGTAGTTCTTCTGAACAGTCAATAGAAAGAATTTGGTTTGGGTACAGCATAGATGTCTTATGGGTAGACAACTGTATTTTCAAGGAGACTGGGATTTTTGAAAGGGCCTAGGAAAAACAGGTATCCAAATTCCAAATGAAATTCGTATTCTCTCATCTTTTCTTTAAATGTACCTGAGTTTTACTGATTATAAACTACATCTAAATCTAGCACTTTTTTTAAAAAAAATCACCTCATTGATCATCATATCCTCTCTTTCATTGACCTTATGTATTTACCCTAAAGTTTAACACCAATCTTAATACTTCTCTGTAAGCTGAGATTTTACTTAACGGTTTGGAAGTGCTATACCTTGGGGGAGAAGTGTATATTTTGCTGGTATAAAGCACTTCTGTAATAGTATATTTGCGACAGTGTTACGTTGAAGCAGTATAACCACTCAAGTGTTTAAACACGACTTCCCCCTCCCCAGCCCCAAAGCAATCAGTCAGGCACCAACTGAAATTTTGCCCTTTAAATTTTATATCTGTGTAATTCTCTTAGAAACTGCCAAATGTTGATACTCTTGGAGTAAGTGCTGGCTTCTGGAGAAATAGTTCTTTGCATAAAGAAGACCAGTGTACAGAAAAGGTTGTTTCCATTTTGATATTGAAAACAGACTAGTTTATGATATGATGCATTTGTGTGTGAGAATGGAACTTCTGATGCCATTCTTCTTCACCACATATGAAGAAATGAAGCACATCTGTTTGAAAATACCCCATAGCATTTGTTCTACTACTATTTAGTAGCTGTTTGAAACATGTTTTGTAGTTATTGGCGCTACGTACCCTTGTGAGTAGCTATGTAAATAGGTAATTTTCCGGGAAACCCACAATAAATACGTTGTAGGAGAGAGAAGAAAAACAGAACAAGGCTATGTGATCCAAAAGAGATTGGGTTTTGTTTTGCTGATGGTTTCTCATTGTAATTTTTTCTGCTCTTTCCACTGTACAGCACAGCAAGAGCTCTCAGTGGTGTCAGGAACACTTTCTGAACTACAAAGGACTTGTTAGAGCTTCTGTTGTAAGAGAGCAGCTGAAAAAGCTTCTTGTCCGCTTTAAAGTGCCAAAGAAGTCCAGCGAAGGTGAAAATTTTTTTTTAATCTTTTGTCCAATACATATTGAAGGTAGTCTCCAAATTGTCAATCTGCTTCCTGCTTTTCTTATAACCTTTGAAGTATTTTCTCCCTGGCCTAAAAATAATGTTAATTAAAACCTTTTTTTTTTTCCTAAAAATGACTGCAGAAGAGCATTTTAGCCCATTTTTACAATTAACATTTAGTCCAGTCTTCATTAGTTAAGTTTTCCAGCAAGACATTATAACCAATGATTATATACTTAATGGACAGCTTTACCAAAAGAGTCATAAATAGATCACCCCATTCCCTCTTTTGACTTTTCAAAAAGCCATTTTTCTAGTATGTTCAAAATTATGTACAGTCATTGGGGTCTGATTTTCAGCAGTGCTGTGCGTGCATGGATGCTGTGACTAGTTCTCAGCACTTGTCTCTAACGGGTCTGAAAAATCAGGCTTCATTGCTTAGCTGTCGCACAAGGTTGCTCTAAGGACTGTGAAACTATCTTCATGGAGAAACTAGTGGCAACAGTAGTTTTTTACGTAGTAATTTTGATTTGCTGTGAAATGGAAGTCAAAAGAGATTGCAGGGTTTGTCTGCTTTCAAGCCTTTGCCATCAAAGCCTGATGCAGTGTGAAAAGTTGGTTGAGATGATTAAGTAGTATTTTATGGATTTTTGCCATTCCATTGACTCATTTTACATAAAAAATCTTTTCTTCAGGTGATCCAGATCCTGTTTTGAGATGCATAGTTTCCGGATTCTTTGCTAACGCAGCTAAATTCCACTCTACTGGAGCTTACAGGTAAATATATGTAACTTAATTACAGCTGTTGCTTAGTTTAAAAGCTCCTTTGACTGGATATGTCTGAGTATAATCAACAAATAGATGCTTCTTTAGACACTTGCAATAAGAAGCACATAGCAGTTGATTTACTAAATATTTGAAGTTTTGTATCTTCAAACTGCTACAATGTTTATGTCTTCTTTTTGGCAAATATAAATAATTAGTCATTGATAGTGGGAAGCTGTTACTAATAGTAATTAGCTTGTGTTAATACAAGCAAGTACAGTGCTCTGTTGTAGCACTCCCAGTGCACTGAACAAAAGCCTGAAACACTACTTTTCCATTCAATGTAGACAGAACTCTTTTAGGACATTAAATTATCATTTCTTACTTTGGCCGAGATTTAAGCCTGGTTTCATCTGAAAGCCTGTTCATTAAATGTAAATGGTTTTAATTTGCTCCAGCTCTTTCATTATTGCCTTTTATTAAACATTCTTAACGGGGATGAAAGGAACCAAATGTTAAGCGATAAATAGATGCATGGTCTGAAATAATATTTTGCTTTCAAGGACTATCCGTGATGACCATGAACTTCATATCCACCCCACTTCAGTGCTGTATGCAGAGAAACCTCCACGCTGGTAAGTTAAAGCTGCTTTCACTTTGTGACCTTTGTAAGACATTCTCAGCATCCGGACATTTTCATGAATGACTCTTCTCCATCAGTGGAGGGATAAATGTAGAAGGTCATGGTTCCCACAGACATAATTTAATCGGTATTTCCTTTGCGACTTTTTGTAGGCAGTATCTAAATAAATGAGGGAAATAGAGATGTTTAGCTGTCAAAAAACCTGCAAAAGTTGGAAAGCAGAGTCAGGTGACCCTTTTCTAATGGGCACCATATCTTGCACTGCAAATTGCTCTCCGAGTGGTCTCTGTACCTAGATGGAACTAGGATTGATTTGCTTTTAGTAAGCCTGTTAAGTAAATATCCTGTCAGTATATAGTATATATATATACAGGTGCTGCAGTAATTGCAAGTGGCTTGCTGGGAGTCAAAGCATACGTGTCAAATGCATGATGCAAAAAGTTTGAGAGAAGTTACGGTTGTCTAGCAGATTGGGGAAAGAAGTGGTTGTACTTTCGTATTAGCTGGGATATTACAGTTCCATTTGTGTGTCAAAGATGCTCAGATGACAATTAGAAATGTGTTTCTAACTTCCGGGTCAGCATGATTGACCTGAAGTATTTGGACTCTAGTCCTTCTTTGCCTGTTGCTGAGACATTGAAGGCTAAACTTGGCTTCTGTTATCTTTGAATTGGGCTCCTATAGCTGTTGTGTATGATTTGCAGAAGTGTAACTGATAGGAACTTAGCCATCGATTACATTGGCTCACAAAATAAAAATGAATCCAGCTCACTGGGTCTTAACTGTACCAATTCTTCAGGGCTGAGTAAAGCAGAGTGTAGCGAAAGTAATTTTTGCCACTGAAACCAGCCTGATTCGCTGCTATTTTGCCAGTTCTTGACCTCCTGTCACTGCTATTAAAAATAAAACATAATTTGTCTAAAATAATAAAAAGACTACTTTGCAGTTATACTTCTGAAATCTTCTAGCTTACAACCTCCTGAAAGGAGCTGAGTTATGGGAGAGTGACAGACAGTAAGAAGAATAAATTGGGAAGAAATTAATCTGGAAAGAAAGTCTAGTGATAGGACAGTACTGGAGAAATTCTTTGCTCCAGCACATACCTCCTCCAGGGCTCAGCTTTTAGATAATGAGCCCTCAGCGTGGAACTTGCATCCCAGCCTTGGGCACTTCCAGACATGTAGAAAAGCAGAACTGTGGACAACTAGCTGGAAGTCTTAACTGGCAAAACCTTAAGACTGCTCTTCGCTTCACAGCCTGCTTGCTGTTGGTGGCAGCAGTATTGCTGGAGTTTTTGAGAATACTGATTCTGGGCTTAAACCTCTTTTTGGACCCCTGTGTTGCAGAACAGGCACAGAGCTGTCTTCCGAGGCCATGTGGTGTTGCCACCGCCAGCCTAAAGACGCTGCTGGCTCATGGCACCCTGTAAGACAGGAGTTTGCCTTACTCAGCAGCCCTAGTTCCAGTGCTGCTGCTGCCTGGGCACCCATCCTATACTGAGGGCTTCAGTTCTCCCTGTTACAGGTGTATATAAAATGTGTTCTCATTCTTGTTTGTTTTCCTCAGATTTCTCTTTAGTTGTATTAGTTGGTATGTCTTGGGTTGCGTTTGGCAGAGAAGAGAATTTTGGACTCTCCTCTTTGCTTTTGAGAGCAAAATACCAATTAATGAGAGACCACGAACCTTGTGGGTTTGCAGCTATACAGTGTATAGAAGGCAGATAACGACGAATGGTTTCGGTGACTAACCCTTCAGTGCGTGGGTTTGCGCTTCCGTGGTAAAAATGACTTTCCCTACTGAAGGGTGACTTCAGAAATAGGTTGCCCATGCTGGCAGCAGGGATTGAGTCCCCATGGCTGTCTGTTTCTAAATCTCTTACCAGAAAATGTTCTGGCAGTAGCTAAAGCTGATTGCTTCCTGTAATCCTTATCTTGCTTGTCTGCAGACAGGCACCAGGGATAGTCATGCTGTGATTTGTACCCTGCTTATTGTGGGTCCAGGGTTTTGGTGCTTTTGACGTTCTTCCTCATGGTATCACAGACCAACTAATATTCTGTCTTTCAAAGCACCTGTTATGAATCCTCATTGGCCCCATTATAAGAAATATTGTTTCTTTTATACCTTGCATCCATATGTCCTGGTAGTATGTGAAGGTGTTTTTAATGGCAGTCAAAAGGTTGTCTTAGTGTAGAGTACTCTGAATAACCAGAGGGAAAGAGGTAAGAGGCTGTATTATAACTTAAAGACTCTCTTGTCACTCTGTAAAGACTAACTCTGGCAGCCTGTATGTTAAACTGTCTAAATATGCTGTTAATCATCTCTCTCCCTCATTGCTTTATAGCAAACGCTTTTTTTTTTTTTCCCCCTTTCTCCTAGGGTAGTCTACAATGAAGTCATACAGACTGCTAAATACTACATGAGAGATGTGACTGCTGTTGAATCTGCATGGCTCTTGGAACTGGCCCCTCATTTTTACCAGCAAGGAACGGTACGGAATCGGCATAAAGCCCAAACGGTACCATTGCTGTATTAACAGCTCTTGTATCTGAACTTTTTAAATGTTTATGTTTTACTGTTGTCTATTTAATGGTACAAAAATGAATTTGTGTTTGTTCATTATAGTGCTTAATATAAAGAAAGAGGATAATAAATTGATGCATGAAAGCTTTTCCCCTATTATCCAGCCAACAGACATGATCTCAAAGTTACAAAATAGCGTATCACTCTGGTAAATGAAGCCTCCAACCATTTTACACTTAAATATAGGCACTTGGTAGCAATTTTCTGAATAGTAGTATAGCTAGGCAGTGGTGATACTTTGCACAATAATTTTAGCGGAGCCGTTGCATGCTTTGCAAACGTTTGTGCAAATCCTGAGTCTTTTTTTGAGCACTGATTATGTTTACTGCAAAAAAATCAGCTCTGAACTGTTCAAACTTGAAATGGCAAAGGACAGCTGCTATTTGTGCAAACCTTTGTTGCAAATTCTGTTGTGTGTGATATACCTTTTTCTTTACAAGTATCTTTTAACAGTTGTCACCATCCTTTATCAACTCTGTCCCATGTGAATCCATCAGTCTAGACTTACTCACTGGTCATTCTGAGAACTGGATTGGTATTAAATATTATCTAAATGTTCATTATGCTGGAGCTGTTGATACCACATTGCATGTAAATACTGCACAGGCAAGATTGCCAAATTGATCTTGCATGTGAATTTCCCATGGGAGATTAATAACTACTGAGCTTTATATTCTAAATTAGCGAAGTATATCCAAAATACTGAGTGAAAAAACGCACTTGCACGTCAGACCTGTGCAAAACAAGAGATCTGTTCGTGCATATGAGCAGCCATGTTGCAAAAATNATACTGAGTGAAAAAACGCACATGGCATATGAGCAGCCATGTTGCAAAAACGGCTTTTTCTGATTTATGCATCTGCTATGCTATTTGACTTTTCTGAGAATCTGATGTCTGTTTTCTTTCCCTTCCTGGGATTTTTGGAAAAAAGAAAAACACTGTGGTCCATAGTTCACCTTAGGACATACCTCTGTGGTTACAGTGTACAGCACTATTGACGTCTGTCCATATAATGGACTTGAGAGGGTTGGTTTTTTTAACGTTGAGCTTGGATAATTCATCTCAGTTATCCAGACACTTACCATCTATAAATGCTAAGTAGCCGAATATTTTCTGCCTTTTTTTCTGTAACGCATTTGACAAAGGCAGTAATGACCCTTGCAGGGTAGACCCCTGAGTCTTTAGCTACTCTTAGGCATTCTGCAAGCATGGTGTAAAACAGATGAGCCAATGTTCCAGTTGTATCAAATCTGCTCCTGGAATAATTAGTCCTTTTGACTCATACATTTACATGTTGTAACATCCCATATGCAACACAACATCCCATTACGATATGACCTCTCCACAGGCTCAATTTTGGGGTGAGGTTTTCCTTTAGGTAGGTGGTGTTGGGGAATGTGACTCAATGACTTGTTCAGGCAAAACTTGAGTTGCTTTTTGTAAGTGAAGAAGGCTTGTCTCGAATAGCACTACCTACCTGACTGAGGGAACATGTGTTTCAAGGTAGTACTACAGCTGTTGTAGATATTCTATGAAATTACATCAGAACCTAATTTTTACCATCGCCATCCTTTTGATTGGATAGAACTCATCTTACAGCACGACCTAAGCATTGCTTTCATCCTAAAATAAATGGAAGCTCTGGAGAACAGTGCTGGTTTTGAGGAAAATTGTCTTTTCCAGTTTGGTCAGTTATCCTTATCAGGCAAAAGGCTTGGATGTCTTCATAAAATCTTTTAAAAAACAGAGATATTCCTGTTGTGTAAAGCTTTGAATTATACATGTACATTTTGAATAAGCAAGCCATTGCAAGACACACAAATTTATGCTAATATACAGACATTCAGACCCTTTTTCTGCTGAAGAATACATTTTTGTGCTAATAGGAGATTCCTGAAATATGAGAATTTTTATTCCTGTATCAAGTTAAAAACAAATTACAACTGAATGGGATTCTGTGTGAAAAGATTTTCTTTAGCAGCTTGATCATGGTCTCAGTCAATTATGTCTCATTCCAAATTTTGCAGGACTCTCCTTGTGTTTCCATTCCACATTTTTGTAGGTCTTTTCCTTTAAAGCATAGAGGTTCAAAGGTCCAATGCAACTGCAGCTGCAGTGTTAATACATCAGTTAAAATATTGTACTTCATGTATGTACTCCTAGTGTTTACGCACATGTGTTGTTGGGAGCACATGTCCCTTTCTGTGTATTTTTACACAGTGGCACCTTGCTTCCAGTGGGAAATTGTTCCTATACTTGCAGTTAATACAGAAGTCCTAGAAGATGGTGTTTTATACCAAACCAGACTATCACTTTCGGATACATGTAGGTTTTTTTATTGCATTGGTTTATTTTAGCTGTATCAGTAACAAGCAGAGCTTGAGAAGGGTGGTCTTTGATATTTGTATAAGAATTTATTTAATTTGGGATTAAAGAATGAAAGCATTCTAGTTGAATGCTTTCCTAATTGTGTATATGCTAAATAATTTTTCTTTTCTTTTCTTGCAGCATCTTTCCTTGAAAGCCAAAAGGGTTAAAGTAGATGACCACTGATTTGACATGACATAAGTCTTGTGACATCAGATGCAGAACCTACCAGTGATTCAAGCTGGCTACAGTCCATTCAGCAGTCAGTTCATTAGCAATTTGATCTTACATCAACTTAAACGTTTAAATGCCTGCCAGGATCTGTAGGGGTTTATGCATGACCAGTACGTTGTAAACCTATGTAGAGCTTGCATTGTGGACATTTTATTCTTTGCCTACTTGAGCACTGTTGTTAATCTGGGCATGTTGCTCCTTTTAAATAGGTAGAAAAACAATTTAAAAAGTAAGAGGACATACAGGACCACAAAAAACTGAAACCTTCAAGAAGGAAACTGATTTCCTGGAGTGGTACGGCTGCCTTATGAGAGTGGGGAATAGGGTACCCTGCCTCCTGTTACCTAGAGCACTGTGACTACTACCGGCCAAACTGAGACTGACTCCTGACGGCAGGAGCTCAGGACAATGCACTAGCCCTTGAAATGCAAGGGGCTGCCATGGAAACATTGATTTCATGTTGGACCATCCCGAACCGGTGCAGCTTGTGCTCCCAAGCAGTGAAAGTCTCCTGCCTGAGGTCGAGCTGCCCCTGGCTCCCTATGCTGTAACAGTCCTTCTGTAGGCACGTTGTATTAAAGTGTCTTGTTTCCATACGTGAGAGTTGCTGTTTGGGGAGGGGAAGGAAGAGTAGCTCAGTATTTTTAAGAAGGATTAATTTTTTGCTCAGTCAGGGGACTATACACGTATGTTCACAACCAAATTCACAGATGGGACTTTTCTCTTCTTTTTTTTTTTTTTTTTTTTTAAAGACTGTAAATATAGATANTTTTTTTTTCCTAACAAGAGAAAAGATGTTAGCGTCTCACTGCTTGGAAATACCAGAAAACTTCAGCAGGGGTATATCATGAAACACTGGTTTTTAGCCTCTGTCATTCAGCAAAGATGAAAATGTTCTGTACTTTCCTATAAGGAACACAGTCCTATATAGTTCTTTTATTAAGAAACTGTTCTTTGCTGCTTGGGACTCTTCTTCATGTGTTACTGTAAGAGAAGTATGCTCTGAACAGTTGCTGCTTTAATCGGGACTCCATGGCTACTTTTGAGTAAGGAACTGTACCTTCTTGTGTTTTAACAAAATAGCTTGCGTACATGTATTTATTTTTTCCAACCCTATTGATATTTATTTTAGAAACACATTGCTTGAAAATTTTATTTTTGTAAGGCAACTGATTTGATGAATGTAGTTTTGGCATGTTAACTATAGTTTTATTTTCCTTTTTTTTAAAAAAAAAAGTATGTAAATAAGCAAAAATTTCTACGTAGAACAAATGCCTTCCTTGTCACAGGACTGCCTTGAAAACTTTCTTGAGAGCTTCTTTACCTTCTCCCTTCCAAACACCTGCAGAGAGAACAGGTTCTGTCATGTGCAATGTGTGGTCTATTCAGTGTCTGCATACTGACTGCCAGCACAAAAAGATGTACCAGTCTCTATGTATGGCACCAGCAGCATGACAAACTGTGTCACCTTCCTCGTTGTTTTCCCTGTGAACCTCACGTTTGTATTACTCTCTCCTAGAATGGAAGCTCTTTGGGGCAGGGACTGTTTCCTAGCCAGAGCTGAGAGCATTGTTGGTACTTACTGAAAAGATTCAATTTGTGGGTTTTTTTTTTTCTCTTAAAGGATTGGAGAAAGCTGAATATGAAGACTTGTAAAATACCCGTGTCTCTCTGTCCTCTGGAAATATTCTTAAGAAGAATAAAACCATTGAATCAAGGAAGCTTGAGAATGTGTCACTTCAGCCTGAGTAGTGGGTGATTTCCCAATGTACTGGGTGGTTGTACTGTGCTGGTCTGCACTGTGATGGGCTGTCAGTGGATGACCACTTCGTGTCTGAGAATTTCAGGTGGTTTTGGAGAACTCTCTTCCAGATGTGCCTTTACCTGGCTGTACAGCTGCAAAATTTTGTCTTGGAATGATCAGGATTCCTGCTAAGTTAAGAACCCATCTGTGTGGAAGCTTTGTAACATGCTGCAAGCAACTGTACTTTAATAATGAGTCTTTGTAAACAAAAGCAGAAATTGAGACTTGTTTTTTTAGTAGTTTTACAAACAAAAACAGAAACTGAGTCATGTTTTTTTTAGTAGTTTTACAAACTATTGAGGTATAGCCAGAGGTGCAGATCAGGCAGACTTTATACTAGAGATGCAGGCTAAAAATAAGTGGGTTTAGTATCCAGGTTAAGGATACCTTTAGAGAGAAAGCACTGCTTGCATCAGAAATGTAGACCCTTTGAAGGTGTTTGAAGACAGACTCAAAACTTGAAAGACTTGAAAATGTCTTTACTTTGTAAAATTTTGGCCTCCAGCTCTCTGCTAGATTTGTACATAGCATTATGCTTTAAATAACTTTGATTAAGGAGACGGGCAACTGTGCTTTGTTGTTGGCTCTTTGCTGCATAAACAGTCTGTGTGCTATTTGGGGGAGGTTGGAGTCATTTGAAGATGTTTGTAAAGGAGTTTATGAAACAGTTTAAGGATTTTAAACGTTGCTTTCAGAGAATGAGGTTAAAATATTAGGCTCTTGAATTAAAATGTTGCTTGAAATAGAAGTCATGCCACCGCTGGCAAGGAGATAGATATTTTTTTAAAAAAGTGAATTTACAATCCATTAATGTCAAATTACTGTGAGAGGGAAAAAAAAGAAGCTATACTCCTGAGGTCCATCACAAAGTGCTCCGTGTTTCTACTCATTACTTTAGTATTGTCAGTTATAGAATAAGGCGAAGCTAAATGGGAATAAAAATTCAGCCAAGACAATATTAATTGAAATATACTTCTCATCTTGTAGATTAAAGTGAATTCTGATAAACTGATGGGGAAAACAGTGGCAACTCTTCCTGGTTAATCTGAAGAGAGAGACCAGTAATTAAAAGAATAAAATTAAAAAAGGGAAATAAATAAGGGAGAGGTAACTGTGACTTCTTCTCAGTGCTTTACGATAAAAATGCCTGTATGATAGGATATGTAATTGAGCACACAGCAATGTTCTCTAAAGGTACATCAAGGTAATGTGATGTAACTTATTTTTAAGCTGAGTTAATTTTATACATGTGTTACAATAAGCACATTACAGACGGGCATCTGTGGTAAGTCAGATTGCATCCATCTTTAAACCAAAAAGAAAAAAAAAAAGGTAGTTTACCAGAATCAGATATCTATGTGACTCTTTCTAGATCTGGTGGTTCAGGTGTCTTCTGGCTCGTGGGCAAGCGCAAACCATGATGAGTTTCCCGCTCCAGCAAATGGAAAACCAGGGCAGAGGGTGAGATGGGGAGAGTGGTGGGGCAGTGTCTCTGCATGAGCAGTGATGGGGCTGTAAGACACTAGGAACGTCTCAGTAGTTCCAGCCGTATTCTGCAAAGACGTTTCTGATTACGAGGGAGGGCTGGGCTTCTCTGATGCCGTCGGGAGCCTTCTTCGTAGGGAAGGAGTGGGGAGAGGAGCAGAGGTGTCTGCGGGGAAGGTGCAGGGTTTCTTCATCGNCGAGGGAGGGCTGGGCTTCTCTGATGCCGTCGGGAGCCTTCTTCATAGGGAAGGAGTGGGGAGAGGAGCAGAGAGGTGTCTGCGGGGAAGGTGCAGGGTTTCTTCATCATTGGGTCTCAGGGTGGCACTTCGCCTGTCCGCTCCTCCGGTTGCTGCTGAGCAGGCGGTTACTGAGCTGCTGGCTTGCTCAGCGGGGATCTAAACTTCCAGAAGCTGTTTGGGAATTAATTAGCTGAGCCAGTATGGCTGTGCTTGTCCTTTTTGTGTGACTTTTGTGATGAAACACCTGACTGGCAGTCCTGCAGTCGAGGACCAGACTGCGTGTCGGTGGGGCAGGCGGCTGCTGAGGCAGGAGCATGGGCACGGTGACCTCGGTGCTGTGGAGGCTGCATGAGGCTGGGCTCAGCCCTCCGCCTTGCCGTGCTGGAGGTGAAAACCACCCAGACAATGCACCATCTTGGGATTTGAAAGGCCATTCTGTTCTGAAATGTGGTTGTCAAGATCATTCCTTCTGTTTCAGCTGCTTTCTCTACCAAGGAAAATTAGCTGTATCTGTTTTTTCCACTAGCTCCTCAGAACCCCATCATTTGGGAGCATCAGTGTGTGTCTGTCACTGTTGTCACCCCATCATTCTGGTAAGTGTCACTTACTGGACTAGTTAGTCGCTTTTGAGCAATTCCATTGAAGGCAACTTGGAACCAGGGTTTATTACTGTAATTTCATAACTCTATGTTATTCTCGATCAAGTGGCCGTACTATCAACAATCGGCAAAGAAAGTCAACAACACAACTCAGTGTTTAGAGTAAGTTCTCTGCCAGGACCTACAACAAACAAGTTGCAAGACGAACATAAGTGGCATACGGAAAAACTGTCCTTAGGTCCAGTTTCTGTTCTCTTCTCAGACTTGCAGAGCTTTTGTCCTTGAGAGCTTGGATGGGGTTTTTCTTCTGTCAATTAATAACTTCATTTTTCTCTGTAAGTTTCCTCAGAGATGGGCATTTTTGTCTTAAAACTGACTGCATTTTGAGAAAGGTGCCAGTAGATGGCAGGCAGCAGTTTCAAGTAGTAGTATCTTAGGGAAAAAATAATTGGCCACTTCTTAAAAATTGCTCTTCAGTTTTAACATTAAATTAGTTTAGTGGTAAGTAGGATGAGGACGCGTACGGGAAGAAGCTATTGGTGGCTGTGGGATAAAGTCAGTATTTGAAGTGCAGAGATTAGTGGAAAAGCCTGGAGTGCTGTGTGCCCCACTGGTTTTAAAACAAACCAACCAAATGCCCCCCAAAAAATCCCGACCAGTAAACTCTCTAGCGGTTCTTTCAATTACACATGGAGTCATGAAAACGGCACCTTCACCGTGAGCTGTAGCTGAGGTGCGGCAGAGTGTGCTGGGTGGGGGGGTGTTAATACCACGAGGGACTGACAGTGTTTGTTATGGGCTTTTATACTCAGCTTATGCAGGTGACCAACCGCTGCTGGAATTCAAAGAGGTTTTTTTCACTTGTTTGTAACTACTTCCAGCTACGGCTCTGTTTTTCAATGAACTAAATTTTGCAGCCTTCTTGGCTAACAGAAATACTTTCTTAATAAGAAAATGAAGAGTTAATAGGATGTGATTTCTTTTCTGCAAAAATGGCTGCCTGCTCCCTTCCAAAATTGTCTTTCTCAGGGCTGCAGTTTTGCGAGGCTGTGAGATGCAGAGGTTATATTTAGCTGTGTTGCCGATTGCAAGACATCAAAAATTGCCTGGAAAAACTCCCCTTTTCCTCTTTTCTAGACTCATAATAATTTAAAATAATTTTTATACATAAAAATATATATAAATTTATATATTTAAATACATAACTATTTAATTTGTCTTTCCATTTTATCCTCATTCTCCTTAGCAGTTCCCGGAGTGCACAGCAGCACAAGGAGCACCATGCGAGGGAGCCCCTGATTGCCAGTTAGGGTGTAGGCGCAGGAGCTGGTTGCAGCTGCGGATCCCCCCATGGCCGTTTCCGCGGTGGGTCCCACGTCCGAGGGTCACTCCCTGTGCTCTGCCCCTCCCAAGCTGGGTGCTGCAGGAGGGGAAAAGGGCTTGGATGGAAGAGCTTTTCAGCTGGGAGAAGTCAGAGGAGGCTGTTTCCTATCCTTGGAGTGAGTGTTGGATGGCGCAGTTTCCTATTGCCTCTTCCAGATGTTCTGCAGCTGGATGCAGGCGTGAGTCCTGCGTTGCTTGTGCAGCCTCTGCCTGCAGTGTGCCTTTCAAGGCCAGCGGGTCTCAGCCCTGACCGGGAGATCACCCAACCGCTTCGCTGTAGACTTTCCACCCCATACTACTTTGCTGCGCAAAGTCAGAACTTACAGTAGAAAGAGCGGCACAAAAAATCGCAACGGCTTCTTGGCTCCCTTCAGGCCAAGAGCGAGGTTGCTTACTGCAGGTGCCTGTTGGCAGAAAGACAATCCCGTCGGACAGGGAGTGTTTTGATGCCAGGAAACATCTTTCATGAGTTCCTTGACACCTGCTGTTTCTCTTGTTGATAGCTGGTGAGGTACCAGGGTTTCGTAAGCGACCCCTGAGCCGTGGGAGGGCCCCGCTGAAGCGAGAGCCGGGAAGGAGCCCGTTCGGATGAGTTAGAACCTGAAAGAGTCGGGCTTGTGTTCAGTCCTGCTACCCAGAGCCGCATCTGTTGGGAAGGCAGCGTTAATCCTTCCTATTCTTTCCCTTGTCTGTTAACGCTTTGGGAAGCCAAAGGCTGTTTCCAAGAGTGTGTGTATGCATGTGGGTGTTCAGTACGTGGGACAACAGGGCACAGACCTTCCAGCGCTGCAGGGACGGGAACTGAGGAGAGTGGAGAAGCAAGAGATGCAAAAAAATATAAAAAGGAATATAAAATATATAAAAGAAAAATAAAAGATCAGCTAAACATGCCCCGAAAGGTGCTTGTCACCGCAGGGAATGCCCTTCCTCTGCTGAAGCCCAGCACCCGCCGTTGTTTCCACGCCGGCCGTTAGTGGCGGCGATGGGTCCTGCACAGCCACATCCAGCCGGCTCTGCTGCCGGGCGGGCACGGGGGTTAGTGCCCGTGCGAGGCATTGATCACCGCGGCCGCTCCAGCGTGTAAATACAGCCTGCCACGGTATGAAACACCGACGGCCATTAGGAGCTGTCGGACTGGTCAGGATACCAAAAAGGGCTCTTGGCGGCTCCCCGGGGCTGTGCTGGGCAGCCCGGCGTGTGGGGGGGTTCAGAGCCGCATCAGAGCCGAGGGAGGCGCAGGGGAGGGCTCTGTCTTGCTCCAAATCCCTTTGGTTTCTTGGAAATTGCAGCTGATGCTGATTTAACCCTTTGCACTGCAGGAAGAGGCACTGACGAGAATGCGCTGTGTTAGAGCGGTGAGGGATCGGCCGGAGAAGCCTTGAGGTGCCTTGTTTTAGCTGGAGAAGCAGAAAGCGATTCCTCCCGCAGCTGCATGCATGGGACCTCTTCCAGAGGTGGTCATTCCTGGCTCTGTTACAAAATCACTTCACCTATGCGATAGGGTGTCAAGCTGGGGTTTGGACACCACATAGCCATGGAGCCAGTTACTAAAGCTTGTGTATGTGCTTCTCGTTTGCAGCAGGGCACATCTCTTGCCGTGGTGACAGCAAACAGGCTGTCATTCCCCCTTCGTTAAGCTAAGGGTGGCCATGGTGAAGCTGTAGGGCATTCGTGTCCCTGAGCCTTGAGAACACAGGGGAGTTGGTTGACATTCCGTGCAGCGGTACAGACTCAAGTCATGTTCTGGTTCTCATCCTGTCCACAAAACATCTATGGAAAAGCTACTTTTTAGTAAAGTCTTTAAATGACTAATTACAGCACTCGAGCCTCACGGGAACCCCGAGGTTATTGCTGTTCAAAATGTCCCCACTGGTGCTATTTTGTGAGCAGGATTTGTGGCACGTGAGCATGGGTGTGACGCACACCGTGCAGGTCACCANCATGGGTGTGACGCACACCGTGCAGGTCTCCGTGAGGGTAGGGATGTGCATCCTCACTGTTATTCATCTTTGCACCGTTCCATTTAAGGGCCATTCAGAGGCCTCCTGAAGATGTGCTGTACCACAAGGCAGACCGAGGAAGATGAGGGAGGAGGTCCGAGTGGAAAACGCTCCTCGCTAAATGAAGACTGAAGGCAGCAATGGTCAGAGGAGGGCTGCAGAGACACCCTTGGTAAGAACAGCTGTTGCTCTGGACCTGCTCTATGTCCTCCTGCTGTTTTTCATCCAAAAGCTTTTTATATGTGCCTCTTAATTCCTGTCCCTTTGTCACCAAGTCCTTTTCAGTCTACTTAAGGGTTGTCTTGTCAGCGTGAGGAGCGGCACACAGAGGGAAGATGTATTGTAGGAGGCGATCCCAGGGACTAGGAAAGTTGAAATATATGAGAACCCACTGCTCAGTTCTGAGTCGTTTGAGTGAAGTTCCCATTAGGGTTTGGAAGCTGTCCAGGAGCCCTTGTACCGAGGCAAGAAATAATTTCTGGCAAGACAGGTATTTTGGGCTTTACCAGAATTCCTGCATCAGGTGCAGCAAGAGGAGAGGAGAGCTGAGCCAAACAGAGGGCAAAGCCACGTTGAGGGCACCCAGCGGAGCCATGGTGGCAGGCACAGCCCGAGCGCCGTCACCGTCACAGGTCTTCCCAAGGCGGATCCTCCAGGGAGAAACACCTTCCAGGAGTCCAGGGATACAACGGACTGCTCTGGAATGGGCTGGTTTAGTGTATTTTTGCAAAAGTGAGAGGATAAACATTGTGTATCAGCCTCCTCCCTCCAGAATTTTATGCTGGAATGAATTTGTTGTTGGAGACAAAAAGAACTGGAACATCTGAATTTTGATGTTGACTTTGTCTCTCGCTGGGTATATCCACTTGTTCATTTTACTGAAGCATAAATACAGGTGAAATTTTATCCTCTATGGCAGTACGAGACTGTAACATCTGTCAGATATATTGACACCCACAAATGCGATACTTTCTGGAAGGCAAAAATGTTTTTGGCAAGTGGGTTTGCGTGTGTGGAGTTTTCTCGCCAAAGCGAGCTGAAACACTTTGAGACAAAACTCTTCCTTCTAAAACTGGAATTAGCAGATTGCTGACACCTGATATTTCTCAGTGCTGACTGATCTTTAAATGCTATGCTTGATTTGAGCTGCACTTTTCTCCTCGCTTCAATTTATCTTTCAGATTTTGGGGTTTATTTATATCACTTGTCTCTCTTTAATTCATCCTTTGTGGTCATTGGAGGAAAAGTAGTAAAGAAAGTGAATCTTCCATGTCTCCCTTCTCCTGTCATAGTCGAGTGGCAGAAAGTAGTTTGCCACGTACCCCTCCTCCCCACGCTTTTCCGCTGCAGAAAGATGCAGGCTTGCAAGTGAGGGTCACTCCCCCTCCCTTTCTATTTGGAAAAAAAAAAGCAATTGAAGCAGGGTGAAACTTCAAAGCATGGAGAAAGTTTTATAATCTTCCTTGGAAAAAAGAACAAAACCTTTTTAATGAAAAGTTTTCTGGAAAAAAAATTTCAGGTTATGGCCCCCTCAGCCATTTCGGCATCATCTCTCCAAACTCTGCTCCGTGCATACCCACGTGCACACTCACAGCCCCCCGACCCGCTGGGCCTCAGTGATGCAATGAAAGTGCCATTCTTGAGGCTTCCAACAGTTCTCGTTTGTTTCTGTGTGCCTGTGTTGTTTTGGCTGAAGCCTTGGTGTGACACAATCGAGGTGGGAAGCGTTGAGAAAGCTCCTGCTGTCAGCAGGTCGCTGTTAAAATCTTCGTGCTTATGTGATGCTGAATAGGCGATATGGAACTCCTGAGTGGAGCAACACGTGGCAAATACGTAATGAAAAATGGCAAGTGGATCAAAATTAGTGATTAGAAGGAGCAGCTTTTCTAGGCGGCTTGTTGTCTGAGCAGCAAGTATGGTTCAGTGGTTTGGAAGCTCTTTTAACATCTTTAAAGATTAAATCCCTCCGTCGCTGTAGTGTAAACTCGCATTAGTTATTTACAGCTACATGCATGAAAGGGCTCTGGGGGTGAGTCAGGGATCTGAGAGGTCTAACTTCTGGACGTCTGGCTCCTGCAGTGGACACCACAGCCTTGTGTGGGTGTCTCATCTTCCGTGCAATGCGAAGGGACTTGTTGATGCCAAAGGATAAGGTTCTTGGCATTGAGTTGGCTTAGCAGGAAACCCACCTGAGGTAGGTAGGGAAAAGTGAGTTTGAGGTGGTAGCCCAGGTGGGATCTCAGCTCTTCGGGGTGCTGTGAAAACTCTCCTGGAACAGAGTTTCTAAAAGCCTTCCTGTAAGGTGCTGTAGGCACACATGAACCAGTTCCAAAACTGGAAACCCAGAACCCAGACGCCAGTGGGATGCTGATGGCCAAGAGTGATACAGCTGTGCAGGAGCTACGTGCCCTTCTGAGGGAGAGGGACATGGTTACACCACTTCACTGACCTTTGCTAAGTGTGCAGAGAGCTGTAAGGATGTCGAGTTCCCGAGTTTAGCTCTTGGGACCTCAGCACCCTGCTCTGCAGCAAAGCTGTCAAAATGATAACTATAGGATGAGATAGAGAAGGGGTAAATTCCTACGGTGTGTGATGGCTCAGTGTTTGACGCATTCACTTAGGAGGCTACGGTGGGGCTTTGAAGCCCTCTTCAGTTGAAGGTGGTAAAACTCCTCACCTCCAGGAGAGAATCTGAGGGTAAAAAAGGGGCACGCTGCACCCCCTGGGTGCAGATCAGCCACCTCTGATGAAAGGTGACCAGCATGGCATCGGCTTGGGGGAAGAAGTGTGGCTGCAGCTCTGCAAGCAGCTCCCCAGGGAGCAGAGAGCCAAATCCTCGTGCAAGTACAATTTGTGTATTCGGTGTGAGATGAACATTGGGCAAAACACCTCGCCGGAGCTTTGGGACATGGCAGTTGCTGCCACCGGAGAGCCCGTCCCCGTGAGCCGGGCAGAGCGGGCAATGGCACCGCGCCGGTCCAGAGCCGGGTTAATGGTGAAGGCTGGGGAGGCTGCGATGCTGACAGCAGGGACAGCCGGGCTCGGAGGCACTCAAGTAACAAATTGAACGGTGAATATCTTAAGATGACTCTGGTTTATTGTCCAGATCAGGTCAGCGGAAAAAATATTGGGAGACTGAACAAAGAGACAGGCTGCTTTAGCAGATAAATGGACTGATCATTTCGTATTGAGGAACAATCTCTAAAACATAGTTTACTGCGCAGCTGAGGGCTGAAGCATTTGCTGATGCCAAGAGCTCCTTCTTTGACCCTAGGCACGCGTGGAATTAAATGGCGCGGTGTTTTTTGATGGTTAAACTCCCCGAAGAAGACACTCCATTTGTTACCAGGGCTCTGATGAAGTAAAGTGTGGTTTATATGTACAAGGCCGGCCTTCAACTCATCTCAGAATGAATGGAGAGGTAAAATTGAATTTTACACTCCCGCTGCTATGATTAATGTTTGGGCTCTCCGATGGGGCGGCCGGCCGCAGGAGGGCAATGCAGGCTCGCTCTGCGGGAGCCGCGCCGGAGCCTGCCTGCCTCCGCTTATGCGCAGGGATGCCAAATAGAGGGGAGTCTGCATAAATGAATAGCTGGCGGAAGAATAAACCTGTTATAGCAATAAATTCCCTGCATATCTGTCTCAGCACAGCCCTCTGATATGAGGCCGCACCTGACAAAGGAATAAACTTGTTAGATGAATAAAGGAGCACACATACATTAAATCAGGGAGTCTAATGCCGGGAGACTGAGAGAGGGCTACGCAGCGCCAGCGGTGCGGCATGCGTGCTGCACCGCGCTGAGGAACGGGAGAAGCGGCTTGAGGGAAATGCTCGGAGCTCGGCGGGGATGCGTAGGGCTGGAGAGCTTCTGGCGGCACTTCAGCCCTATTGCTCCATCCTCTCGGATGGCTTGGAGGAAGGCACGGTCAGACCTGGGGGGGTTTGAAAGTTTCTCACAGGCAGGAGAGGGACAAGCTGCCCGGCAGCCCCAGAAATGCGTATTGTCCTCATCCTCTTCAGGAGAAAAGGAGTGGGTGTGACCCATTCGTAACTTCTTTTGGGACTGAGTGGCTTCAGCAGAAGCAAGTCGGGAGGCCAGGATCTACGAAGCATCCTTGCGCTGAGGAGAGGTGCTCTCTGCAGCACTTGCTGTTACACTCTCCTTCCGCTCCCTGGGACTCCGGTTTTCCCGATGGGCAGAGAGGGTCGTTTGCCTCCGATTCCTTTCCCACTGGTCCTGGTGGGGAAACAAGCTTCTGTCAAACCCTTCAATACTGAAGGTTGTTCCCTGTCTCTCCTGCATGTTTGCTGTTCTGGGGAAAGTCCTGCTGCTTCGTCTACAGCGTGGTGACCGCCTCCTTCACCCCAACCCCCAGCTTCCCTTCTCAGGGTTCAGCTGGATGGTCTACAAAGAAATCCTCCCTTCAGGTTTATCCCCGGCTGTGGGGGATGATCCGGCCCTGCTCACTAGTCAGTGCACCATCTTCTTTTTGCAGCATTTGAGCTGTTTTTGAGTCCCTTTGCCCCACACAGCAGCGTTTGCCCAAAGGAACACTCCTACAGCGCCATTAATGCTCACAGCACCAAAGGGCGAGGTGCAATGGGAAGTCAGAGAGAATTGGTTCACTCTGACCCCCAGGGTGGAAGGAATTTCCTAGAACAAGCAGGACCTCAGGGCTGATAAAGGGAGGAGTTGGTGGTTTTTTTCTGCTGATAAGGTTTTATATCGGCCCCCCCCCCCACTGTTATCTATTAGGTAGTCGTGGTTTAGGTGACATAGTTTGTCCTATGTCAAACCAGGACATAGATATAAGAACCAGTCTTCTGATGCTTACAAATGGTCTGCAGCACTTCTATGGTTAGACGGAGAAAAGCCCCTGTAGTAAATAGGAAGATATTCAACTGCTAAAGGGTGATGTGTTTATTCAAAATAAACATTTGAAAAGGTATAAATCAGGAAAATGTTGGGCTAAGTACTGCAGAGGACTATTCCTGTGTTAATGCAGGTAGTGGAGTGGTTTCCCTAAAATTCACTGTACTATTTGCCTAAAAATGGAGCAACTCAAGCCAATGACGTACAGCAAAAGTAGAACAAGGTAAGCAACTGCCTTTCACCATCTCTGCAACCCTGAGCTCAGGGCTTCTAAAGGTTAAAGATCAGAGTTGGTAACGGGGAAACACTGCGGAAACCTGTTAGAGCTGGTCCGCTGTAATCAATGGACTCCCACCTATGTGGCTCTAATGGGACTGGAAATAGAACGGTGTAAACTATCGATTTTTTTTTTTTCTTGATAAACTGAAATTTTAAATGTCAAGTATCAGATGAAACTTCTATTTACTTTGTATTTTTCTGTTGCAATGCAAGATCAGAAATATTGTTTTGGATCCTATGACATTTTTTATTCCAGATGAATTATTTTGTTTTGCTCTTAGTTAATTCTAAATTTAGGTACATTTGTAAGATTCTCTCACTAGAAAACACTTCTCGGTGTGAACAGTACGGTGCCCTTACCAGCTGCTGGGTGAAGTGCATGGGGTAGAGCACCCAAAGCTCTGGAAATGAGCCTGGTTGGAGGAGCAGCTGTTTCTGTACCTGGGAATATTTCTCAGATGTTGAGTGTGGAATGAGCTGATTCTTCTCGGGCAGCACTTTGTTAGTCTTAAAACCAGCTACCTACTGCCAGTGACACAGCTGGAAAGGGTCCGTCATCCTCCAGCCAGGTACACTCTGATTAAACACCTTGTGTCTTGAGGAGGGCTGTGCTTTGCAGGGTTCCCCAAAAACACCTTTGGTCTTTGAGTTGATATCATTTTAAAGAGAGACATTTGGAAGCCGTTGACAATGCTGTTTGTTTTTTCCATGCCACATGAAAATCATCTTGTTTTCTGAGCTTTCTGAGCTACTGAGATGGGAGGAAAAGTTTTACTCTTGGTGAGGAAGACAAACTTTCCGCTTATAAGCGTTTTTGCTCAACTAGTGGGAAGGTGTGTGACTCTAAGGGACAGAGTTTGCATGGAGGTATCTTTTGAAAAGGTTTCGATGGCAGGAAAAATCCACAAAGAAGCCACATTTTCTCTCTTACTAGTGTAAAACCTGCAGCACTGGCTTCTCTGCTCTTCCACCCAGCCCAGCGTAAGCCCAGGGATGAGATGTCTACGCCATTTGTGGCCCTTTCTACTTGCAAAGGCATCTGTATCAGGTAGGACTGAGTTACGGCTAGCAGTATTAAAACCATCACTCCATTATAAATGGAGCTTTTGGTAGCAGTCGGTCACTTTTTCTAGCATCAAGAGGTGTGAAGTATGACAAGCTGCTTTCCGGAGCCTCCAACAGACTGTCACTTGCTCCAAATCCAGGCTGGGCTGAAAGGCATGGCAGCGGTGGAGGGCTGAGGGTCCCCGTTACCTGGTCACATCGCCCCCAAACCCGCGGTAAATCTGAGCCCATCCACCTGGGGTAGGGTGGTACGGGCGGGGGGCAGGTGGCTTTTGAACATCTGTTGTGATTTAGCACCTCTGCTCCGCTCATCCCAGCGAGGAACTGCGGGTGCGGCGGGCTGACAAACAATAAACGACTGAAGGATAACAATGAGTCAGGTGAAAAAGGGAAATTGTTTTTTTGACAATCTGCTGTTGGCGGAAAAGAGGAAAGGGGAGGGGGGGGAGGGACACGCAAAAGACGCTGTAAGAATGAGGAGCCTGGAGAAAGGGGATAAGTTAACATTAAATGGGCATGTGGTGACAGGGGGGGAAATGGTGGGACAGCTGGAAATGCGGCAGGAGGCGGGAGAAAATCGATACGAGATAAGCGTTCCAGGGGTAGTGCTGTTCATCAGGTGACAAAGTTAAAGGCAGCGAGACACTAAAAGTGAGAAAATATCACTGACCCCCTGCAGTATTGATCAAACAGCTGAGACATTCAAGGCCAAAGTCACTAATAAAGTGAGACGTACCAGCAAGAAGCCCATGAGAGCAGATGAGTTGGCTTCCGAAGGTCTTAAAAATAAAAATAAAATGTATCTGCAAAAGTTCTTGTTAACCATCTTCTTTGTCTTGTTAAGTGCGGAGGGAACAAAGCAGCTTTGTGGAGAGGCACAGCCGGGGAGCTGAGACGCGTGAAGGTTTGCTATGTTATTGAAAGGGGGGTTGAAAACTCAGTGGATTTTGTAGTGGAGAGAAAAGAGGGGGTAGTGATGCTGGGGAGGGCCGGCAATCCTGCAAGCTGCTGCTGCCAGCTCTGCCAGGACACCGGCGGGGGCTGACCTAGCTCTGCTCAGAACCTCAGGCTGGAGTCGTGCCCCAAAATTCAGGCTGCAAAACTAAACGGGTACTCCTGTCTGAACTCCTGGTGTGATCCCATCACACCGCTGCTAGCGATGTCCCGCAAAGCCGGAGCCTTAAATTGGTTTGCATAGGGAAGATGGGGCTATTTGTATCACTTGGTTTCCTCTGGCTGCACACGGCTGAGGGATGTGGGCAATGACAGGTCCCTCACAGGACGCAGACGTTCCAAATGGGACCAATAATTCAATTAACAGATGTTTATTCCCATTTGCCTGAAATTGTGCCTGGAGGATTTGATGCCCCCATTTGTTTTGCTTTTTGAAATAGGTTCGGGTCAGCTTGGTGAGTTGGTGTGGCCACAACCCTCAGCTGTCCTTGACCACCTCGTGTTCCAAAACTTGCCCCAGAGCTGGGCAAGAGCATGCTCATGGCACTGCTGTGCATTGGGAACCGTCCCTGCTGCTGTGGAGCTTGGGCTCGCAGCAGCAGAGGTCTGTGTGGCAGGGAACAAGCCTTGCCTGGGGTGAAGATCCCTGTTCCAACTCCCAGTCACTTCAAAATGACTATTTATGGAGAGTGGACAGCACGAAAAGAGAGAGGAAAGTAGTTGCAAAGAGAGTAAATATGATGTAATGTGTTGTCTGGAAAAGGTAACAGTAAAGAGAGGAATCAGGCTGTGGGGTAGGCTACAGTGGAAAATGGAATAACTCAATTTTTGGTTCTTGATGATGCATGCATGTAAAAAAGAAGAAAAACACCCTCTCCTCTTTCCTTAGAATTAAAGGGATTGGGGGAGTTTTTCACTTCTTTTGGTTTTTTTTAAAGAGAGAAGTTCCTGGATGATTGTTCTGTACTGGGAAGTATCTAATCTGAACTCAAACGGAAAATCCATCATACCCTTCTAGGAGTCACTCCCAGCCCGGAGGCAGCCTCCTAGGGCCTCACAGCCGCTCCTGAATGGCCCGCGAAGGTTGCTGAGAGAAGGCAACTGGTTGTGAAAGGCTGACACGGGTGCAAGTGAAGTGCTTGAAATGCGATGAGACAAAGGTCCAGCTAGTTCCTTGTGGGGATGTGGATTTTAAGTGCATAATTCATGGATATGTTAATCTGTACCATGAAAAAGCAGCAAATGAGAGTAACTCCTTCTGTTTAATATGTGTATCTTCCAGCAAAATCTTTGTTGTTTCACATACATTAAAAGTTAGAGACAGGAACTAAATGATCTGCTTGACTTTTTAGTTGCTAAAATGCCCTTTTATTCCAGTTCTTAGTGTGTCTGGGAACAGGAGCACCCCAGAACTAGCTGGAATTAGCAGAGAGGGTCTCTTTAGGCCATTTTGTTGAGCTATTTTATAATTATCCTAGCACTCGTATCATCATCTGTTCACATGAACTGTTGTCTTCATGCGCTGTATTTTACCTGCCTTCCCTGTAGTTGTTAAGATCCTGAATAGTAGGAAAGCAGAGTCACACGGGACTTGTTGTTCTTTTGGCTCAGAAAGGAAAGGGGAAAAAAACCCCCCACCCTTTGGTTAGTTTTTGTGAAAGATAGCTTCCACTGGCTTCTGCTTTTCCTCTGGCTTTTGCCCACCTCCCTCCTGGAGGAAAGAAGGAAAGGAAGGTGAAATAAATACTGATTTACTAACTGAAGGTATATATGAGCTCCCTGTTGTAATGATGATGTAGTATCCTAAAAGCATGTGTACCGTGCATAATTTTAGCACAGAAANGAAGTGCTTGAAATGCGATGAGACAAAGGTCCAGCTAGTTCCTTGTGGGGATGTGGATTTTAAGTGCATAATTCATGGATATGTTAATCTGTACCATGAAAAAGCAGCAAATGAGAGTAACTCCTTCTGTTTAATATGTGTATCTTCCAGCAAAATCTTTGTTGTTTCACATACATTAAAAGTTAGAGACAGGAACTAAATGATCTGCTTGACTTTTTAGTTGCTAAAATGCCCTTTTATTCCAGTTCTTAGTGTGTCTGGGAACAGGAGCACCCCAGAACTAGCTGGAATTAGCAGAGAGGGTCTCTTTAGGCCATTTTGTTGAGCTATTTTATAATTATCCTAGCACTCGTATCATCATCTGTTCACATGAACTGTTGTCTTCATGCGCTGTATTTTACCTGCCTTCCCTGTAGTTGTTAAGATCCTGAATAGTAGGAAAGCAGAGTCACACGGGACTTGTTGTTCTTTTGGCTCAGAAAGGAAAGGGGAAAAAAACCCCCACCCTTTGGTTAGTTTTTGTGAAAGATAGCTTCCACTGGCTTCTGCTTTTCCTCTGGCTTTTGCCCACCTCCCTCCTGGAGGAAAGAAGGAAAGGAAGGTGAAATAAATACTGATTTACTAACTGAAGGTATACATGAGCTCCCTGTTGTAATGATGATGTCGTATCCTAAAAGCATGTGTACCGTGCATAATTTTAGCACAGAAACTGACAGGTCCTCCTGAGGAGGTTTTCAGGGGGAAAGAGAAGAGACCACAAAGGAAACAGACGGAGGAGAAGGGAATTTATGTAGCTTAGCTGTAGTGAAGAGAGGTTAAAGTAATTGCTGGCTTCATCGGGTTTCTATATGACAGTAGAAACAGCTGCACCTTAAATTCATATCTGAAGACCCTAAAACCAGAAGACAGTGTTTGTTGTGATGGATAGTGTTACTGTTGGAAATGTATTGCAAATTTCAACCGGGACATTGACTATTTTATATGCAGCAAGGACAGATCAGCGAGCAAAGACAGATTAATTTAATTAAATCAATATGCGATCACTAAGCCTCATAATAAAACCTTAAATAAAAACTTCGGGGAGAAAAAATGATTACCTTTGCAGAGTATGGGATGGAACTACTGTTTGTTCAGGAAATACTTCTTCAACAGTTTAAAAGATGTTTGACGACTTCTTCCTCTCCCCATTTCCCCATCCCATCACATGATAGAAGAACTGATAGCTGGTACTTCAGAGAGTTTTGTTTTCTTTTGCTGTTAGCTCTTCCAGCATTCAAGGTTTGAACATGTGGTGGTAAAAGGAGGAAACTCCACCGCAACCCTTTGTACATCTGTCCCTTCAAGAAAGGTACAATCGTGCCTCTTTAGGTGGTGTTTCCAGACCTTTTGTTTCAACCAGATTTCATTACCTAAACTAGGAGCGATGGTCAAGATTTTTAAAAGGTCAGTGGTCTTGGGTGGGCAGCTGCTGGGCGCACAAGTGTTTCTTGCGGACCCTGTTGGGGTTTTATACTCTGTTGGGTTTTGTGCTCTTACTTCCTAGGAAACCATCAGCTGAGACGCTTGGGCAGACAGGAGAAATTATGAAGGAGATGAAACATCTGCCAGGATCGCCCTGCAGCAGCACAGCTGCGGGAAGGTGCCTGCTGCTGACCTTCAAAGAGCATCGCTCCTCTGCAACAGGCTTTTTCCAAAAAGGTCTGAACTCGGTTTGTTGTGAAGGTTGCTAGCAGGATCACAGAGGGCATTTGTTATGTCTACTCTTAAAACAAAGAGGCTTTCCTTTCCTTCCAAGCATCCACATCTTTGTGCAGCTGGGTTGTTGCTGTAAGCACGTTGCGTCAGAAGACTGTTTACAGTTGCAAGGATTTGGAGCCTCACCTGACTGGTGATCTCTCTTTAAGTCATCTCTCTTATCTGTGTCCTGTGACATAACCAAGCACTTTAGGCTTTCAACAAGATCACCTTGCTGGACCTCTGTCACTGGGCACTTGAGTAATCCAGCAGATCTCCCGCTGTTCAAGGACCAAGGCCATCAAACCCTCTCCAGATTTCTCCCAGTTCATCAGTGTTCCTATAACTTGTGGCTTTTTATACGAGACACCCCCGTTAGCCAGTTTGCCTACAGGTATTGAGAAGTGCAGGTGAGAGCGTGGATGTTGCACGCACCCTTCTGGACCTGAACTCCATCCCCTCCCCATAACTGCTTACTCCATCCCTGTCCCAAAGCAAAGCTGACCCACCGCCTCGTTTGCTGCTAACGGAGAGGCTTTCCCAGCGCTCCCTCATGAGAAACACCGTTTCCTCCTGACTCAAACTGATGGGGCGCGAGGACCTGGGCAGCGCCTCGTGCCTCAGCGAGGCCAGCCCAAGCACTGGGATAACGGATGATGTGCCAGCACTGGAGCGCCTGTGAGCACCGTTAGACCAGCGCTCGTCCCACCCGTTGGTATGGTAACGGCCCGTTATTTAGTGGAAGGCGCCATCCATAGCACCGTCTGGCTATTTGTACTTGTCTAATTATTATTACTCTTTGCATTTTCTTCCAGTGGATGAGTAATGGAAAAGGGTTAGAGGGAAGGGAAGGTGCAGGGGGAAGAGAGCAGTGATTTGTGGAATAGGTATCTCATCTCGGAGAGGAGGACATTCATCTTGCTGAGCATCCATGGGCAGCTCTGGCTGCCGGCGCGTGGTGTTCGCACGCGGATGCCTGCGTGGGTGTCAGCCCACGGTGACTGACAGGGCTTGGGTGGGGACCGTGGTGTTATTTAAGGTTGTTTTGATCTGTGAGTGCCAGTTATTTGTGTTTTGATTTCTAAATATTTGCCAACAAGCCAGTTGTTTTGATAGCGAGCCATCTCCTGATGAGACATGAAGAAATGTACAAAAGACTTCTCAGATCTTGGTCCAAGCTGCTGTGCTCATCCTTGATAACTAAAACCTCTCATTTTGCATGAGAGTGTGTTTAATGAATTAAACTAGATTAAACAGTCACTTTCTATTCCTAGAGCCAAAGACAATTCTAGATGTCTAAGGGCAGAAATCTTTATCCAAATTGGGACAGCAGATGTAGCTTTATAACAAGCCTTCCTTTGCTCGAGCACGTTGGTGGCTGCAGTAACCCACAGTTGCCCCTCAGGGAACAATGGTTTTGTTAGGACATTTCATGGTCTCGTCTAGGCTGGGTGTGATGATGGGTGGGAAATAGACCCCTGATACATCTTTTTTTGCATGTGTGTGTATGCATTTACCTGCCTCCTGATAGTCTTGCTTGTTTTTTTTCTCTTGACCTAAAAGTTCCCTGAACACTGCTGCCGACCTCCCAGAGGGATCCTCTCTGTGTTTTCCTACGCTCTAATTTGGAGTCAGTTATCCTGTTTTAGTGGAGTGCAAAGTATTTTGGCCACCTGCAGATTTACAGGGGTGGGGAGAGAACAGAATGTTTTCTGAGGGTGGAGAATGGGGTATTAATTCCTACAATACTGAGAGATACATAAATGTGAAATCTGGATGTGTCTAAATAGAAGACATTGTCCAGTATCAGCTTCACTAAGCTTTTATTAACTGAGCGTTTTTATTTGTGTTGCACACAGATCAACTGTGATGTCTTTAAACACTGCACACTTGCAACAAGCAGTCTAAATCACCGTATCGATAAGTGGGTTGGATTTCTTTGGCCACAGCCATGTAGCAAAGTGCAGCTTGTACCTTCTGCAGTAGAGCTTGTACTTGATGAAACAAATCTTCCCCTTGTTTTGTGTGATACCTAAACATCTAGAACCAAGAAAGCTCAACAACATATTGTCTGGCTCTTGCTGTTTCACAGATGTGAGTTACGTGTGGAGTATTTATAGATGTAATGAAGGAATTCTATGGAATGTTTATGGATGCAATGCAGGAATTTTATCAAGGGTCACTTTCATTCCTTGGAGCATATACTTTGGTGCGGCTATGCAGAGAGCTCTATGCAGATTTTTTGTTTTGTTTTTATTTTTCTATCTATTTTTTCCCCAAGAGGAGGTTTCTTGACATCTGCACAAGCTCATATCATGCCCTAACCTGTGATTATAGAGAATTTCATGCTTATATCGCTCTCTGTAGCTGTGAGGGATCTTTGGGCTGTTTGGATAGCAGAGGCTTCCACTCTTGATGCAGAGCCGTGTTCAGCAAGGTGAGGCTTTTGCAAGACAATCAAACACCTCTTGCTCTGCTCCAGAGAGGGCAGCGGGTAAAACCAGCAGGTGATGTTTTACCCTTCAGCATGCCTGTGGTTTCAATGAAAAAGCAGTAAGTATCTTCTTTGAGTAAACAAACAGTCCTATGAGAAGAAAGATGCTGGGCCTGGGCCAGAAATAGAAAGGTTTCTCCCCAGGGGTAACACCAGCTTTCTGTTTGTACTGGTGGCGTTTCAGGTAGGCGCTTTGGGGGGTGTTTGGAAACCAATACAGCCAAAACGCAATGTGACCAAATACAGGCTTTCCATGGTGAAAACAGAACCCCTCACAGACCTTTTTCTGCCTCCCTTCTCTTTTGCAGGTGTGCACCCTATTCCCTGTAATGTCCTGATATCTTGGGACCCTCAGTCCACCCCAGGGAAGGCCACCAAGGCACTGTGATGGGAACTTGCTGCAGTGGGGACGGCTCTTTGACAGAATAGTCCAAAACTACTGAAATTCATTCTGGGTAGGCACCAAATCAGGATTTCTTCCCCTTGAGCAGATCTGTTCTATTAACTGCTAATGGCCTTGAAAACCAAAGCCATCCTTTCATTCGGGGACAGGGACAGTTTTGAAGCTCCAGAACGGTAAAGGTATATAGACTCTCACAATCAAAATTCAATGTGCTTGACCATAAGATCTGCTCATGCTCGAACGTTTCTTGGTAAATGAATTAGAAGATGCTTGTTGGCTGACTTTCCCAGTGGTTTCAGCTCATGGCCGAGCATCCCTGCCCTCCCCTTGCCCTGATGCACAAGCAGGGCCTGATTTGGAGAATACCGGGGCCATGTTTAACCTGCCCCTTCCAATATGTGATCCGGGAAGGGAAGAAACAAAAGACTTCGGCTATAAAAGGCCCCAGCACAAGCCAATCCGAGGGCACGTGGTGGTAACGGCCAATTATGATGGTATTATAAAAGATGGCATTACAGCACTGAAAGTATTGATTGAACCTTTAGCCATTGCAGACATTGAAAGAGAGAGAAAGAATGAGTGCGAGATCAATATATGCATCTTTAGACCTATTTATCTCTGGGTGATTTTTCCATTCCCCTTCCTGTTCGATATGGCATAATTTACCTTCATAAAGTGTTCAGCGTCAGGGGTCCATTATCAGAGTAATCAGTTTTGATTAGTAGAGAAAGGGTACAAAATTGTTTAGCCTCTAGATAGAACTGTGAAGAGTGAGTAAACTATGCTTGACAGCACCTAATGCAGTTAGAATGTAGACTTAATTTGATTCCAATTCTTTATGGCTTTCCGTGATTTCAAGCATCTATTGGTTTGTTAGAAAAATATAATAGGAAATGGGCCGTGGCAGGTGGGAGGGGAGAGGGAGGAGAGAGATAATTTAAGTTTGCAGGATGCAATTTTCCTCAATATAAACATTCTAATGCAATTTGATGCCCATTGTGTTTTGGTGCGCCAGGCGGGAGCTTTTATTTTGCAGATTTATTTTTAGCACTTTGAGTATATACAGGGGGTAACCCAAGCCGGATGGTTGGCTGCTTATTCCCAGTGCCACGAGCTGAGTGTCAGAAATTCCGACATGCCGTACGGAGCTGGGAGTCGAGCCTCTTCTCTTTCCTTCCCAGCTCTTTCCCCTGTACCACGCTGCAGTGCTAGCATCCTCCTCACTTGTTTTTGCTCCTCTTAAAATGGAGTCGAGAATCATGTAAAATCCATTAATGGTGGCAGAGCTCTTGGAGATCCTCTAGTGAAGTAAGCCTCCTGCTTTGAAGTCAATCATTAATCAGGATGTGATTAATGCTACTGAGTATACCATCAGTGTAAAAGAAAAGCCAATTAAGGTTTTACTATGCAATGACTTCACTCTGCTCCGATTCTCAGAACAACGAGCAGAACAGCAGCGCGGCATGCTGGAAAGTATTAGCCGATTTTCCCAAACTTCCATAATTAGTTGGTTTGAATCCTGAGCCCCATCTCGGTTAGGCCTAAGGCAGCCGCTTCACAAGTAACGTCTCTGCCTCTCCCAGCTGGAAACAGAGGTTAGTCGGTTACCAACTTGACTCAGTTTTTTCCATCTCTGATTTAGCTTAATGGTGTTCGGGGAAGGATTTGCTCCTTTTGAACCGGGGATAGTGATGTTGCAACTTAGATTAACCCCACCACAAACCGGAGCATCGTTGCTTAAGGACTTTACTCAAGGACCAGGCGTGCCTTGGTATTAAAGTTTGTAAAATTAACAAGTATTACCGGTAATTAAATGGAAGATGTCTGCATATCAGTGTAAGGTGAAGAAGGGACCACTATACAGCACTGCAGCTCTGGAGAGGGGTGGTTTGTGTTCTTTTGAGAGGCCAAAGACAAGAGACTGGGCTTTACGGACACACCGTTGGTACACTGAGATAAAAGGACTTTACCCTGCATTTGTCCGTGATAAATTCTGTAGGAACATCTCTTATCTCTTGTTTTGTTGCTCTCTCTTTACTAGACAAATTTACGTGGCGTCCCGTTTAAATGCAGGAAGAGATGAGATGAAAGAAAAAAAGCCTCTGTACTTGTGCAATGTGTTTCTTCGTCTACCTCATTTTAAAGACCTGTAGGGTTCCTGGCCAGACCCCTTCTCCCCTCTCCGCAGCCGCAGGAGGTGGATGGCCGCTCAGTGCCACCCTGCCCCAGCTGCCCTCAGCCTCTCGTCCCGCACCCTCCAGTCTGTCATGGTTCTTTCCTCAAAGGATACCAAAGAGGGCTGAAAGCTGTATGTGACTTTTTCACCTTTCTGTGGCAGCTTCAGGAGTTAAAGTGTTTAGGATTGACCAAAAAATAAACCCCCAAAATTCTTGGCCAAACTGGGCAGAACAACAGTTTATTTTTGAGCATTTTTAACCCACACCATCTAAAGTCAACTTAAAAATATTTTCTGATTTTGCATGAAAATATTGTGTTCCGCAAATGACAAGATGAAACTTTGCTCCCTCTCCCCCCCCCGCCCCCCTTAATTTATTGGCAGGGTTTTGATTGAAACAATTACAAGAAAACAATATGAATTCTCAAGACACTTTGGTTGACCTGAATCTGTGTTTATTTAAAAAAAAANGGGGGGGGGTGGACCGACAAAAAAACAGAACTAAAACAAGAAACAAAACAAAAGAAAAAGGTTTGGTTCCTCTTCTTGTGTTTGCTTCCATGTACGCCCATTCCTCCGGCGCTCTGCCCTTGCTGCTGGTATAACACAGCTCCTCTCAGCTTTCCCCTTTCACCTGGAGCTGCTGCCACAAGAGGTAACTCGAGTGGGCTCTGTAGATTTCAGCACCTCCCAAAACTCACCTTTCTCACTACTATTTCTCAAACTTTGCTCAAATGTGACAGGAGAGGGTCCCGAGGCGGTGGAGCAGGGCCGGCCCCTGCCCGTGGCAGCCAGGGCTGCCTCCCAGCGCATCCCCGCATCCCGCGTGCGGAGGGAAGCGATGCGCCGGGGCCGTTGCCAGCCGTGGCAGGGTCAGAGATGAGCCCTATAGCGGGTGCCAAACGGGCGACTCCACACCTGATTAGGTGTGTTCCAACCCCCGCCGCCCCCTGCTCTCCTCTTACAGTAAACTGACACGAGGATTTAATTTCAGCCTTGCGTTAGATAAATAATCAATTAGGGAGCGGAGCGAGGCGAGGGGACGGAGGAACAGGGTGGGGGCAGCGGGCAGGTCACTGCCAGCACGCCTGCGGAGGGAGGCACCGCGAGGCACACGGCGGCATGCCGGGTCATCTGCAGCTGTTAAAGTTTATGTGAATGTAAAATTGATGATAAAACCTGAGTGTGCCAACTCCCATCATGCTTAACTGAAGCTTTTAAACCCTGCTCAGATACCCATTTTGTTCTAATTCCCCCCCCCCCTTTTTTTTTTCACCTCTCTGTCTCCCTCTCTTCTTGTCTTCCAAGAGAATTTGAGCAGTTAGAGGAAAACCAGACAGATTTCTTGAAGTTGGCCATTAAAGTCCCACAAGGGACCAGCCTGGATCTTGCATCCGCAAAGCCAAGCCCAGCCGCCGGAGCTCGCCCCGTGTTGGCACACGGCTTTAGGCATCGCGTCCGCCCCTGGCCATCGATGCGAGGGTTACCTGCCCCGGGTGAATTCATCAATAACCTTTTACATGGCATAGTTATTTTTCTGCGCTTTATCTATGAAATTAGAGCTGGACAAATCAATTTGTGTAATAGGATCTCTAGTCACAGATCCTTTAGTATTTGGTTTATACCCTCTCGTGACCAGAGCTTTTAATACCTTTTAATGCTTTGGAGAGGAGGCGGTGTTGCCTGCTCTTGTGCTTTTACTGAGTCTTGAGATATTTGGTCTTGTGTTTATAGTCCCAGCTCCTGGAGGCAAATGACTGCAGGAGAATCTTGGCTTTTGTTTTAAAGCCTTTCTAGTAATTGTGGTCTGAGAGAATGGCTTTAAAATGTGATCTGGCTCCACTGTAAAGACTCAGGAACTAGAAGGCAAATAAAACCTTAAGTTAAAAAAAACACAACCCCTATTATTTTTTGAGCTACTTGTGCTCATTTTTGGGGGGGAGGACAACTTATACTCGCGATACGTGTCTATGTAGCTAAATCTACCTCTCTGGAGATGTTCACTTGTATTTTTATCATTTGGAAGCTCAGGTCTAAGTAAGGAATTGGCAAGCAGCTACCACCAACTACAACGAAAATATCTAAAACTGCTCTCCTCCTCCTGTGTTGCTTCACTGGCTGCAAATGCAGTGCAAGACAAAGTGGCAGAATGCTGGGCTGTGCAAAAATGGCTTTTCATGGTGAATTTATTTCCACTTTGAAAAGCTGGAAGTGGCTGTAGGAACGTCTGCACCTGGAATCAAGGAAATGCACTTCAGGCTCTAAAGGGATGGACAAGAGGTGGTGTGACACTGACTGGTTTGGATGATGGTTGTGGTTTATCCATCAAAAAAAGAGAGGGGGGAGATGAAAAGCCCTAACTGGTCCTGTGGTTTTGTTGTTTTGGTTTTGTTTTTTTTTTTTTAAAGGCACGAAAATGGTATAAATTTATTTTTATCTCTATATTTTTTTGGTCAAGCAAACATGTTACACTTCATACAGACAATCAGAGCTAGCTGAAGATTTGCTGTGTGTCAGAGTAGTCCGCTGGACTGTAAACGCTCATGAAGAAAATAGAATTGGTACAATTAGCAGAAACTTCTCTGGGAACTTTTTCTGTTCACAGAAATGCCATTGTCCTCATCCACCCCGCGAGAAAGCCGCGGTGCCCGCTCTCCCGCTCTGCGCACCCGCAAGCATCGCCGCTGCTCTCGGAGCATGTCAGGGGTCTGAGCCCTCCGTGAGATTGAGGCGCCTCTTCAAAACAGCACAGTGAAAGCAGGTTTTGATCTCTAAAGTACAGTTTTTGATTTCTGATGAGAAACAGGCTGAATTTCTGAGGTATTGCTGAAATGGGACATTTCACACCACCTTTTATGTGTCTGATAGCAGCTGGCCTTGCCTGACCATGTAAACAGAAGGGAATAGTTTTGTGGTGGACGTTAGGTCTGTCGTTGCAGATGTCTGTTAGAAACTTCAGCCTGCGTGTGGATGGACCAGAAGTACTAAAAAAAAATAAGTTCAGAATGAATAAGAAGTATTTCTGTGACTGAGTTTTTGGTTCATGGCCCAGCAGAACTCTTAAACACATGTGCAGCCTTAAGGAAGTGAGTAACATCTAATGTGAATTTGTTTCAGCTGTGTTCACGCCGTTTTCTCAAGTACTTCCCATGAAAATTTGGACTATAAAATCTTGCTGGTAAGGAAGATATTTTCCTTTCTTTTTTTTTTTTTTTATTTTTTTAGACTATAAAGTTTAAAGTTGTGTGCAGCAGTATTCCATATCCCAAACTAATAGTTTGCATGTGCGAATCAAAGTATTAAGTTCACAGTTTTTGACCAAAGCTGGTGTTTATTACGTGACACAACCAGTGTGTAACTTACCTGTTTCATCACAAAGTCGCTTCATACATTGTGGAATTATGATCTGGAGAGCAGCGAGACTTGCTGATGGAGAGAGGTTAAATTAATGAAGTAGTTTGTCTGTGATGAATGATTAGCTGATCAAAATACATCACTTATTTTTTGAGCAAAATTAGGTGACGGCAGGAGAGACAGCTTGCTTATCTCCATGTCCACAGGCCTATCTGTGGACATGGAGATAGACATTTCTGGTCTTTTAGGAAATTCATCTCCAGTCTAAAATTTCACAGATTTCCTCTCTTTAGACTGGGATAACTCAGATTTCTGGACATTAAAAGAATTTCAAACAAAAATCTAAGAAAATGTGTCCTGTTTACTATTTGAAGGTCATCAGCTGTGTTGGGGAGGAGTCACCACACCGCCTGTCAGCGGAGTTACCAGGCTTTGGGCAGATACATATGTCTGGGACTACATGATTTAAAGAGGTAACATTTTTCAGTAGTTAAAAGGCACCAGCTGAATAAATAAACCCAGACCATCATGTACGAGTTCTCCTGCTTCCCAAAGTTCATTAGTGATAACGAGACTCTTGGCATTTGGATAATAAATCCGTGATCTGTTGTAAGCGGGTTGAGGAACTCGGATGGTGACATTAATGGTGCAAACACAATAACATTTGAAAAGAAACTTCTTAGAGGGGAGAGGAGGGGTGAAGAAAGGGCAGCCAAGTGCGAGAGTGCGGGGGGAGAACTTCATCATCGCAACCCTCCATGGAAAGCGCAGCTGCCACCTACTCGCCACACGCTGCTTGTATTTTCTGTGGCAGTTCTTTGCAATAGCGCCGTGAAGAGCGTATAGGAGACAGCAGGAGATAAGAAATGGGTATGTTACCTGCCTGGACTGGTTTGTCTGCACACATCAGTTAGAGCAATCAAGTTACATGGGCTGAGCGGGTTACTCGCTGTGGGACGAACCCCAACCGCCACGGGTGGATGTACGCGCCCGGTCCTTCCCCCTTCACGTGGGTCACTGCAATGACTGGACTCGCAGCCTGCTCCCCGCGTGCATGTTTGGATTGGGTGAACACATCCCAAATCCCACTGCAGTGGGAAAGTACTTTTTGAAAATCCGTGCAGGGAAACGCTAAAACCCCCAAAGAAACAGTTCTGGACCTGAGGTATTCTGGACAGCACTGAGTCAAGGGCTGCTTGTGATTTTTGGCAATGAAACCCCTTTCCCTTGTTATATTATTCATTACCAGCTCCTCCATCAGGTATAGAAATTGTGTACGTCTACTCGCTATACTGATCTGATAACATCTGCCTCTCCACCAGCCTTCTCCTTGGCCAGCACAGGGAAAAAAAAAAAAAAGGCATTTTGAAGCAGCCCCTTTTTAAGGTTTCTTTTGTCCTGGAGCAGCAGGAGAAGGGCAGGAAGGGCACATGGGCTGTGCGGGCAGCGTGCGGGGCTGTGAGCAGGGGAGGTCAGCGCCGCTGCCTCTGCCAGCCCCCCCAGGGCCCCTCCGTGACCAGGGCTCGCTGCGGGTTTACAGCCAGCTCCCCTGATTTCACTGAGAATCGTGAAAATGCCTTTAGAGTTTAATTTGCATCATTCTGGAGAGTGAGTTACATGCTAGCGCAGACCAACTTGGTTTTAGCCACTAGAAATAGTGACTTTACCTCTAAAATGCTCCAGATTCAAGATGTTTATCTCAGGAAAATGTTAATTGCTTGAATGTTTCACACTCTTATACAAAGAGATTTATTGGGATTCAGCTGTAATTTAGCAACTGTATTTAAAAAAAAAAAATTACCAATCCAAAATCAAAACCATCTTAGCACCTTCATGGGAAAAAGCAAAACAACGTATGACTAAATGTCTCCTTTGCTTAGAAATAGCCATAAAATAGTTCCTGTATTTCTGCTAGGTGGATAAGGATTTTGCTTTAACAGGATTTAAAATTTAGAAGTGCCGGAAACTTGGTTTGCTAGAGACAAAGTAGATGCTATTAAATGCTTTTAGTAATTACTGTGGTGTGTTTGCAGAGTACCTGGGAGGATGTCAGCCTCACCTGGACACATTTTCTGTGGGTAATATTCAATTTTTTGACTCTTGCCTTCTGTGTACTGCAGCTGAATTAATTAATTTAAAAATCTGGGTCTTTTTCTCCCCAGATTTTAGGCCAAGTGTAAATTCGCAATGTGGGTGGCAGTTAATACACAAACTTTGTATAGTTCCAGTAATACCCATTGGCCTTTTCCCCCAGTTTCTAAGTTACTTTTGGCAATGACAACTCATGTCAAATGTGAACTGCTCTCTGATCAGGTTACAGCCTAGGGAGGAGCCTGAGGTAAGTTTTTCTCCCAAAGGGCTATGGTGGAGAACAGAATCAAAATTAGCAGATAAATGAATAAAATCTCAAGGACAATAACTGAATAAACATGTCTGCTAAGCAATTTTCTAGGAGGAAAATCTGGCATCTCTCACTTCAGGAGAAACAGTGAGGAGGAAAACACGTGTGGAGTCCCTAACTGCTGAGACGGAACAAGCAGAGAGGTAGAAGCTGGTTTGCAATGGCAAACGTCAGGTTCTCGGTGCAAAAGTAATCTAAAACTTTGCACACCAGAATGTATTTTCTCAAGCCAGTTTGACTGCTCCATCTCTCTCTGCCACTCTGACCTCCGCAGAGTTTGCTGTAATGCTCTGCTGCCCATGGCAACGGTGAAATTACCGACCCGAGCCAAAAGCACGGTTTACGAGACAAGGTGGGTGGGAGCAGCGCACTAGCTTCGCTCGATGGGGTCCCAGAAGATGCACCCCTTCCCCTCTCCTCAGCGTTTTACAGTGGAAATTGGAATAAAGCATGCAATATTGCTGGAAGTTCAAGAATAATGTGTACACAGGCTGGTGTGCAGGGCCTTTCCCAAAGGCAGAGCTGGTGTAGGACAGCTATCGTAATTCCTTAGGTTATGATCCCGCGTTTAGAGTTATCCCCAGACCATTAGTCAGCCCACGCGCAGCCGGTCCCGCGCCCCTGGCGTGACGGCGGAGCTCTCAGCAGGCTCTGGTGGCGCCTGGGGGGGACTTGCGGTGTTATGGGCCAGGAGCAAACGGCAGGATGTGTCCTGTATTTCTGGGGACTAAGGAGAGTGAGGGGGCTCATAAAAATAAATATATTTAATGGCACAGAATGAAACAACAAATTGAAATTGCACTGAAATCCAGTTCTGGGGTTTTATAATCCACAGAAACTTATTAACTTCAGAGAGCTGTACGAGCTGGGAAAAAAGTAAGCTTTTCATTCCATCCCCAAAACACAGAGAATTTAGAGCATTTTTATGGTGCGTTTTAGGACAATGACCTGGGCAATGTGTTTAGCTGCTTCGCTTGCCTCATAAAACCCAGTTTATACAGTCCTGGAATCAATCCTGTTCTGTTTGGGACTTTCCAGAGCAGGGACTGCCAGTGGAAGCACTTTATGATACAGAGCTGATGTGTCAAAGGGACATAGACCAGAGCTGTTATGTTCACCTCCATGGTCCATGGGAAGCAGATATTTAGGCATCAATAACCCTTGCTGTGGGACGGGGAGAGTCTCTCTCTGCAGTCTGAGGTTTGAGGGCACTTGTCTGTTCTCCAGGACCTGATCTTTTGAGTTTATTTACACTAGGTAGCACAACTTCAGCAAGTGAGACACCCCAAAAAAGGGAATTTGAAGTTGACATGCCTGGTACGGTTGGCTTGATTGTGCCAGGGATCACCACAGTCTGGCGTTGAGTGTTCTGTAGCAGTGTTTGAATATTATTTTATATTTTACCTATTCTCCCCCCCAATCATTTGGAAATACCAAATGCATCTTTTCATTGCTTTACAGCTGCAATAGTTTCAATCACGTAACTGTTTTTCAGGGAACACTCCCTCTCCCCCATTTCCAGATCTAATTCTGACTCTGTGTTTTAATTCTGTTTTCCAGCTCCCCATGCGGAGCGCGCGGCCGGAGCACAAAGGGCCAGACTGTGCCAAGGCTGAAGGGTGGGAACGCGCAGAACATCGCACGCTTGGAGGTGAGTGAAAGCCACGTCTCCTCAAGCCAGATCCCTCCCTCACTGCTTGGGTCTCTCCTCTGGGCCTTTGGTTTCGTTGAAGGCTGGTTTATTTTCCCGTGAGCTTCTGGAAAAGCCTAAGGAGGAAAACATCTGGGATGTGGAAGTGCAGGGCTTGACTTCAAGAAGAAAAGAAACTGGGTTTGGGAGAGTTAACTCTTTTTCACCCACCCAAACAGACCGATTTCTGGATTAACATTTGAACGCCTACTTATTTTAGCCAAAGGTGTCTGCTTGTAGTTAATATTTCTGCAGCTTTTGCGAGTATTTAGCTCTACAGAGAGCAAGTATTACAGGCGAATATTTTTGCTGCTTCTTCTTGCACAGACTTGGTAACTTGCGTTGTGGCCACAGCTGTCCCTCCAGCCGCACGGCTGCAACGTGCACATTGCTACCCTGCCACAGCGGAGGCAAAGCAGAAAAATCAGAATTCAAGCCCTGTCTGAAAAGTAAAAGGGACAAATTAGTTTCTTGTCACTGCACTGCAATAAATACATTGTCATTTTTATACCCCAGTGAATCATATTCTCCATTTCCCCCGTAACTATTATACAGTCTGCTGGCAGTACATCATTTTTTGGTAATTTTATTTTCACCAATTGTTTTATGAAATTTTTGAGTTTTATGGACACTAAAACAAATCTAGCCTGCGAGTATTATAGCCCTTTAAATCACCGGCAGGAAATCTCAAGGTTCCTCCAGACTGTGAGAGAAGGAAGCTTTAGGAAAGAAAGATTGCTCCTAGCTTATAAACTGAGCAAAAACCCAGAGATAAGTTTGTAAAAGGGACATACATCATCACTGGTGAAAACCAGGACGTAAAACAACATCTCTCCGCTCAGCTCCCTTAAGAATAAAAATGGATTTTTATTTAGCAGAAACACTAAAGCAGTTGGGGAAAGGAACACACAAGCTTTTCCATGCTTTCTTAACCATAACAATCCTTATTTCCTACAGAGCCGCTGTGTCAGGCACAGCCTTGGCTAAATTGCAGTTAGTTGTAGTCCCAAACCAGTAGGAACCTGGCAGAAACCCCTAATTCTAACCTGAATGCATGCACCGCTTGGCTGAATTTGGTCCTCGTGATGCTGAGGAAGTGGTGGCACCTGGGCACGGGGGAAAGGGATGGGCCAAGTTCTCCCCTTGTCCGTAACCTTTGCTAATGTTTTTCATCTCTAATCCTTCTGGGTTGGTTTTTGAGAAGGTTTTGCCAGTTGCACAAAATTTCTGACAGCAAACAGGAGGCAGAGACCTGCGGAGCCACCCTTGCCTGCAGTTGGGTTGGGGTGAACCCCCAGCCCCAGGGAGGCAGGTGGAGGCTGAGGGAAGCTGCCGTGGTCCAGCCTCTACGTCACATCAGCAGGTATCTCCGGCCTTACAAAACAAGTTACTTGGCTTTGGCTTTCTGAGGAGCAGAGGGTTACGTTTTTCAAAACTTAAATCAAAACTGAGTCATGGTATGATAAAAGCTGGTTATTTAATTTTTTTTGTAAATAAGGTCTTTGTTCTTGATAGATTGCTTGATGCATTTTGCATATCTCTGAATATAAGAAAGTAAAAGTAGATGAGATGGTCTTGCTTAGGTGGAAACATTGAACAACCGTAAATCTGACAGGTGCAGATAGACAAGCTCTCATCCCAGTTCTGACGTGGACTTTGCAGTCTTGAATGAACTATTCGTTTTTACTTCCACCTTTTTTTATTCGCCTCTTAATATATTTAAAGACTCTGAAGTTATTTAGATTAAATATTTGTTTTGTGAATTGGATTAAATATTGTTTTTAGACCAAATTGAACTGCTTTTGTTTCTAGGATTTTTTTTTAAAGATAATAGAAATAAGAAATTTGAAAAATAGTATAAAAATGGCTGCTCTGCCTCAGACCTGAGGTCCACTGTTGCCAGAAGCGGAACACTATAACTGTATATGCATATATTTCTCTCGGTATATCCTTCCAGCAATCTATTATGTAGGAACTTATGAGCCAAAGGGAACACATTTGTTAATGGTCCTTGATGGATTTTTCCTCTGTGAATTTATTGAGTTGAACATATGTATGCTCATGACTTCCACAGTATAACGTGGGAATGACTTCCACTCTCTAACATGTTGTGTGACAGAAAAACGAAATGCCTCTATTTTTCTACTTTTAGACTCTGAGCTTAGCTCTCTCTTCATCTGACGCCCTACTCTTTGCTTTGCAAGAAGCAGTGAACTGTCACTGCCCGGGGATGCCCTTGAGCTTAAAGATTCCTACCCTCATCTTATCTGGCCATACTTTTCCTAGTCTCAGAAGCCCAGGTCGATGTCTAATGTTTGGACAAAAAAAACCTTCTTGAGGGCATGCGGGTGTTGCTCCCAGAGCTGGGCTGGGTTTACACACTGTGGATTTGGGAGGCTGTAACAGTAACTGTCGTGTGTTGGCTAAAAATGAAGAGTGGGTTGAGGTCCGCTTCGAGCCTTTCCTGTTAAATGTCCTGAAGAAGTGAAAGCAGTGAAAGTACTTCCCTGAGTAAACGGTGTTTTGGTTGCAAAATGAAACTTTCTGAAAAGAAAACACAAGCTAAAAATCTCTTTTTGTTAAGTAAATGTTCCCAGGCTATCACCTTCAGACCGTATATTCTGAATAAATCAGTAAAAATAAACATGGGGCTAGTTTTCAAGCTCTATTTTTATATTACCTGAAAAAAAAAGACCTATAGGTTTGAAAGCAAACTGACATTGACTATTTGCAGTCCTGGTTTTAGGAGCTGATGTGCATTTTGTCTGTCCAGAACAGGGCAGCGCTGCTCCATGTCTCCGACACGTCGCCGTTCAGGTGTTTCAGGGGAAGAGATCTTTAACAAAATGAGGATCACCCCCTACCCACGTGGCTGGTCATCTTTCTCCCGACTCCAACACGTGAGCATCTTCCATCCTGAGGATTTATAACTGGTTTCTGTTCTAATAGTGGCTAAACACTTGATAGAGGTGAAGCACTTTTTAATTTGAATGGTTGTGAAGAAAAGCAGGGAGGAGAACAAGGTACAACCGGGTGAGGAGTGAGTGAGTAGATGTGCTCAGCACGTCTCGATCCCTTCAGGAGTGCTTGTTTAAAAACACAGCCTGGTGGGACAATAGGCATGAAACGTGGGGTGTAGCTGTACTGGACCAAAAGGTTTTACACCACTTCTGCTCTGGCGGGAGGGAGTTGACTCCAGCCGTCTAAAGCAGCTTCATGGCCCTGGGGCTGTAGCCACGCCAGCAGCATCAAACGCTTTGCTGAGAAAATACTTGGTAGGGTTTGGTTTGCAGCCTTCCCGCCGTCTGTGCTGACCTTTAGAGAAGGGGTGTGCTCTGACGGACCAGCTGCAAGTGAATCGTAAGGAAGGGTTTTGCAGAAAAAAGTGGCTGTGAAAGAGGGGCTCGCAGCTTTTGGGAGAGAAAAGGCAGCGGCAGGAAAAAAACCCAAACCCGCGGTGGGAGCTGGTGTAGCTCTTTGCACAAAGTGCAGTTCCTAATTTTTTATTTTTACTCTCTGTAGCTAAACCTACTTTTTTTTTTTTTCCTTTTATTTTTTTCTTCCGTGCTGTTTAATCTCAACTCAGAGCCCCAGCGCTGGTGCAGCGTTACAACAGTTTTGTCATGTTGGCTGTCACCATGCTGACAGCCCCGTGACAGCTGGCAGATGTACAGATGATGGATGTTTTCTCCCTTGTGCAAGGACGATGGGATAAAAGTGCAAACAAACCGGGTAATAGATGGGAAAAGCAGAGCAACGTTGATAAGGCCTGGTCCTCACTCTGTGATGTATGGGAAAGCAAGCTGTGGGCAATTTGTTTCAGAGAAATGAGGGACTCTTTGTAGAGAGGGACACAAGGAAAAGAAGAAAAAAAGAAGAGAGAAAATAAAGGAATAATAATAATAGGAGGGGGAAAATACCCAAAGCTTGTCCTTATTGTGGCAACACCAGCCCGTTGTTATGGCAATAGGCAGATCTCATTTCAAGGACAGGCTCTGGGGTCCTGGTGTACAATGGGGACGCAGGAGGAGGTGTCTGGGCTGGGAACACTGGGTTTGTCTTTGCTTGTTCCTGCTGCTGCGGCTCATCTCTCCGCTGGCTGCCCACAGCCCCTCCTGTTATTTATGGTACCTGGGCGCCGGCTGAAGGAGCTAACAAACGGCTGCGCTGAGTACAGGCAGGCAGATAAACTTTTCAAGCCGCTCGCCTAAACTTGATAGCCGAGAAGTCCATCCACACGTCCGGATTCTCGTGCCGAGGCTGCTGATCTCTAAACGCCTGTGCGGCCGCGTGCCGGGCTCGGCTCCGGAGGCTCCCCCTTGAAGGCGAGCCCTCCCCGTGGGCACCTTGCCCCCCCAGCTCCTGCCTCCAGGCCTGGAAGGGGGCAGATGCTGCAAACGGGGCGCTGGTGCAGGTGGTCTTGAGCCGAGGGCGACGTTCGCCTTGTCCCGGAGAGCGGCGAGCTGCAGGCTGGGCCAAAGCGGGTGCAGGTGATGGGGGCGGGAAGGTGCTGCCGCCGCAGCCCGGCGCGGGGACCCGGCCACCCGGTTCCCTGTGCTGGTTGCTTTTCTCTGTGCACCAGGGGTACACAGGAGAGAAGGTGTTTCTTTGCGCTAGCAAGTCTATTTTACCCTCTGTAATGAGTTTATGGTGGCTGCCTGAATTCCTTCTCATACCACCTTGCCACTTGCCAAAAAGGCTCAAGACACATCTGGCAGGGTTTGGTACCTTTACCGCCTCTGCCACCCATATCCCGGGGATCCCCTGTCACTGGGCTGTTCGCTGAATTCACCATTCCATTTTCAGTGGAGAATCATGCCTGGTGCGTGGGGATTATTTAGGAACCCTTATCCCTCAACTAGGATTAAGGCTGAGAGAAGGAGAATATAGCCTGAGATAAAACCAGACTTGTAGTATTAAGTCATGAGATGAGGCAGGAAAATACATTTCTATGATTATGCTCAACAGGAAAGTGCCAGCTCTTGCATTTTAGCCAGCTGGTGAGTTAGCTAATTAGCCTATATGAGCTTGTCCTGGAGCGACAGGGAAGCCGGTCAGACATCCCCCAGCAAGGGTGCAAGGCAGCGAGGAGGATGCCCGTGTTACAGCCTCTGCCGTGTCGCTCTTTAGAAGAGACCGAGGGCTGAGAGGCCCTTTAAAATGCAAGGAATGTTTTCCAGGGCTCCCATATGGATCCTGAATATTAACACCTTGGTGCCGTTATTGCTAACGCGGATGTACGTGCCCTCACGCACCCACTTACCGGCACGTACATTTTCAGGACACCGTCATCTCCCCTCGCTTCCCTTCCACCTTCAGTTCTGTCACTGTCAGGGGCTTATTTAGGCCCATAATAGTGATAATTTATTACAGCACACTTCCTACTGTGAGTAAATAAGTCTGTCTCCCTTAAACTCCCTGGGCAATTAGAAGAATGAAAGACTGTGCCACGTATTAGCATTTATTTTCTCCCAGCATTTATAGAAGGCCATTTTCTTGCTGACAAATTGTGGGGCAAATTGTTCTCGAGAAAGTCTGTCAGATGAAAAGGTGTTATGATTAAACTGTTGGCGTAAATTTGGGTGACGATAAATCCTTTTATTGCATTAACTGGATTTATTTGCTTGCAACTACCATTAAGGATTCGAAGAAACAATAATAAACAGGTTGATTTTGCACCTGCTTAAGGGTAATTAATATGCACTCTAAAAATAGAGAGTCTGCTTGAAAAAAAAAAATCCATTTAGCGAACTAGAGGCTGCTGATCGGGAAATGGATGTAGAATTAGCTGTATGTGTATGTTAGCATCGCGTTAACAAAACGCCTAAAACGCGACGACGATGCAGGGAACCTGGGGAAGGCGCCGTTCCCAGGCAGGCTGGAAGTGCCTCATTCTGCAAACCCTTCCAGGGGCAAAGACTGTCGTGCATCAGCAGCCCTGCCTCGTGTCAGGGGCCAGCGACCCGGCGGGTTTTAGGCTGTGTGAGGGTACCCCAGTTATACGTCCCTGGAGAGGACATATAGGGGCAGCAGCCTCAGCTCTGCTTCGTGGCCATGCTCTGGGATGGGCGCAGGGGACCAGGCTCCGGCCGGGGGCTGCTGTGGCACGGCTGTGCTCGGCTGCGCTGAGCACCCTTTGCTTAGAGCCGGCTGAAGGTAGATTTATGTGGCAGAGCTCACGGGCACTTCGCTGTTGACCTGTCTCTGCCTTGGCTCCAGCCCTGAGTCCGTTCCAGCTTGGGGGGGGATTTACAGGGAAGGTTTTGCTGCTAGCGGGCTGCTTGAGGACAGGGTTTGCGTGCTCCAAGCAAAGAAAAGTAGCTTTTTGTTTCAGTCAGAGTCTAGCCCTGATTATCCCTGTTGCCAGCTTGGATAAAAGGAAATGGAGATATTAGTCTACCTATGTTTAAAAAAAACAAATTTGAATGGGAGCAAGTACATTGAAAAATGTCTAGGAAGGTTACAAGAATGTACGTCAAAAAGATCAAAAAATTGTGTATTGCTTTGGGAAAGGAAATCGATGGATATTATGAACATAAAAGGATAAGATAAAGCTAAAACAGAACTATCAAGGTCAAAAATGTGTGTTTGGTTGTATATTCAGGTGGGAAGTCAGATAAAGTTAAAACTTTGGGATGTCTTTTCCAGAAAGGCTTTTGGGGAAAAGCCCGTATGAACTCACAGAAGGCCCCTGATAGCCTACAGAAGGGACTGTAGGACAGGACAAGCGATGCCATCTTCTGGATAGCCACTTTGTTCCCATCGCTGCGGGAACTGAGCGAAGAATCATCAGTGAATAAGTGTCTTCTGCTCTCCTGGGTTCACCTCATCATTTTGATTTCCCACTTTTAGTGTTGATTGAGACTCTCCTCCCCTGCCCTCAGCCTCCTCTACAGAGAGACGTCGAAAACCCGTCATGGTTAGCTGAAATAGCTAATAGCAATATAGCTCTGGGTGTTAGGATAGTGATAGCTCGTAGAAATAGGAGCCTTGGCGGTGTATTCTAGTACCTCTGCTGGTGTTGAAAACACCTGAGGTGCTTCCTTGGTAGATCTTGCTTCATCCTCCGAGTTTAACCGCTGGGTAGGGACTGGGGAAGGGCTCACCGTGGGGCTGCAGCTGCGGTGGCACGGGCGGCTGTGTTTGCTGGCGCCGGGGGGGTATTTGCGCCTGTCAGAGTCCCTGCGATTTATGATGCTGCTGTTTTCTCCTTCTTCCCTTTGCAGCACTCAATAGTTTGTGGCTTTTCGGCTTCGTGTGGGAGCCCTTTAAGCTTGTTAAGGGTGTGGGCGAGTGTTTTGTGGCCCGGGGAGGGGGGAGCAGCTGCTCTGCGGCTCCTTCTGGAGGGGGCTCAGGCTGGGCGGCGGTGTGCCTTTGCAGTGTACCCAAATTAAAACCACCACCCTTTTCCTCTGCACCCCCCTTGTTGTTTTCCAGCTATTGCGGTTCTGAGGGAAATCTTCAAAATGAGAACAGATTCTTTGGCTGAAGAAGAGAAAATTCAGCTCGTGCTCCTGCTATCTCATCTTGGTGTCTACACAGAGTCATTTCTTTCCTGCTCGGGTAACTTGAATGTGCAGGTAGTGTAAGTTTTTGGCACAGCTTTTATTACCCAGGTTCATTCTACTGTTCCCCGGTCAGCCGGCCGTGAGCTGGTAAGACAATGTAAATGATTTTGTGTGTATTAAACCAGCCGGTTCGGAGGAGAGTTGTGGGTGGTTTTTATTCTTGCAATAGAAGTATTTCGAGCAGAGGGATGCACGGGGTGTTGGTGAATTCCAGGCACCACGGCTTGTGAGTTAGCTGCTGTGCTACAACCAGTCCCATCTTATTACAGTGTTTTTCCGGCTCACGGGGCCATAGTGTGTTACAAGTGGAATTGTTTTTCTTTAATGTTTTTAATATTTTCTCCACATCTTTAATATTCTTCCACACTCGCTAGATAAGAGGGGCAGTATGTATGCTGCCACGCTAATGACTTGCGAACACATGCCATTGGTTTTAAATTATGCATTTTGGGGAGTGATTTGCTGGAGCAGCTAGTACGCAGAGAAGGCTTGAGAGGATTTCACAGCCGCTTTCCAAAGCAGAGAAGCTGCTTTTCATCTGCATTTGGCTTAGACGTTGTGTTTAAGGTGCCCTCCTCTATAGAGAGCAGAGTAATCAGGTTTCCACTAGCATTAGTGCACCTCCGCGCCAGCCCCGCTGCCGTGACCCTGTAGGGTGTCAGGGTGGGAGAAGGAGAAGACCTTGGCCACTGATTTCCAAGTTGCCTGCAGCTCTCCCCGCTTTATTTGTCCCAGCTGTTGTGTCGCTCACTGCCTCCTTTGACAGCCCATCAGCCTCTCCCATGTCCAGAGCTAGTCAGAAATATTTTAGTCAAAACTATTTTAGCGAAAATGCTGATAATTTGTAATAGGGATTTTTTTCCAGGAACGTATCAATTTGAGCAATGCCTTCAATCATAAGGTTTCTCAGACACAGGATTGCATTGAATTAGATTTCTGCCTTAACCCAGAGAGGCACTTCATAACCCCCTGGGGCGGGAGCTCTGGCTATTTCAGATGCTCAGGCGGGATGAGGGCAGGCTGCGTTCAGAGTCCTGCTGTCAGAGGCTGCTGACCACTTTGGGGCAGGGGCACTGGTTTCTACTTCTCTCTGAATTTTACATAAGTAGTTCACGATTTAAAATCCTGAGCTTATGTGCCACCGCAGTGAGTAGAGCTGAGACCCAGGGGAAGCCTCTCTGGACTGTGCCCGTAGAGCAGCAGCAGGTCCTTCGCTCCTCGCGCTCTGCTGAGGCTGGGAAGTTGTGACATGGTGCTTTTTCTTTATTTTTAAAGCTTTCTCACCCAAGTGCAGGGAAGACTTTCTTCTTTTAGCCTTCAACATTTGCACAGGGCAAGTGCACACGTTTCTACACGATCCTACTCCTATCGTTGACTTGTTGCGTAAAATTGTTGCACATTAATTAATTTGGCACAGAAGTTTTCAAACAGAGACGTTTGAAGCAAAGTGGCTCCTGTCGCAGTTTGACGAGGTTATCGGAGGGTAACGTTGTAAATATTTTTCATCCATTAGCGGATTATAAAACCGGTGCATGACACCGCTGCTTGGCGTCGAGGGGGGATGGAGAGCAGGAGCACGGCTGTTAACTGAGAGGTAAGGTACCATCACTCATCTGGCTCATTCGGGAGACGGGGCTCACAGTAACATCTGATTTGTGCACAAACATGTGTTTGTATTAAAACTAACTATTCAGATCAAAAAAAGCAGCTGATCTATTTGGGTTTTTCCATATATGGCTTTTTCTTATTTTCTTTTTCTTTTTCTGATTCTCGTTCTCTCTTCCTGATGGCTTCCCTTAAATTTTTATTTATCCTAGCTCCATAAAAACAGCACAAAATATTAGAAGCACCGGGGACTCCATCAGTGCCTGGTCTGTGTGCTCCCTTCGCTCCTCCCACGCAGCCCAACCTGCCTGTCGAGACCGAAAAGGACTTTTGCTGTACAGGGCCTCATTCTCCATTGACCCCTCATCATCACTGTAATAAAAAAGATCAATAATATAAATCGTAAACTATTTACTATAGTGTTAAATAGAGAGTGCTGTAATTCTGTGCGGTTATTCTGTGCTTTTCCTACAAAAAGCAGGATTGAACCTCTTTATATGTAAAATGATACTGAACCGTAACTACCTTATAATATTGCTACATTATTCTATAGTTATAGTTCTAAACACCACAGCTTTTATCAATTTTACTGGGTAGGTTTCGTGCTTACCATAAAAAACCACAGTAATTTTTAATAGGGGTAGGTGGTGGGAGAAGAAAATGACTCATAAACCAGTTCTGATGGAGTCGGCTGTGTAAGCCTGGACTCGAGTCTGCCTTGCCTGTCTTCTGAAGGACATTAAGTTCTCCGTCCTTCCAGACTCTCAGTATTCTCTCCTTTGTCTTCAGTTGCTCAGAGATGGTGACAGCCAGGGGCTTTCCGGGTGCACCTATGTTGGGGTGTAGTTTGGATCAGGAAGGCTCTTCTGAAGCAAATCTCTTGGCTCTTCCCCCTTACTGTGTTTTGGTTTGCTTTCACGTTTCAGCGTCTGACCTAAATTCCTTTAAAACCAAATGCAATGGAAAATGCTCTTCAAGCATGTGACTGCAGCCACTAAGGGGCATTTATGCCACGGGACCAGGCTGGGACTAATCTGGAGCAAAAAACCTCTGAGCTGTGGCTAGTGGGGATGTCCGGTCCTCTGGAGTCTGGCTCTGCAGCTCCTCTTCTCTTGGTCTGCATTCCCGGGCAACGCAGATGCGGCCCTTTGGGATGGGGGATGTCACCTACTGGGTTTGGACCTGGACAGGAGACCCGATGGGGCCATTCAGTTGACTATGGGAGTTGCTCGTGCCCTGATTTGGTGCATTTTTGGGGGGCAGGCCTCCGTTCCAAAGGACATTTTTAAACAGAAGATGTTTATAGCTTTCTGCTGCGGGCTGGTTTGGAAAGCACAAGCGCTCGCTGGCGAGCAGCCTTCTCAGCAGGCAGACATGTGCACGGCGTTATTGCAGACAACAGCCACGGAACACGCAGGCACGTCCGTAGCCTTCGCCAGGCTTTTGAGACTTTTTGCAAGGTTTGGCTTACCCCTTCATGGCACATGTAAAAGTTCCGAGGTCGTCGTTTCTCTCCTGCTTCCCTCCCCTTGCTCACCCACAGCCATACGGACAGACGCGCTCCCTCCCAACGCTCTCTTCCCCTTCCAAACAGCAGTGAGCTATGGATGCTCAGAGCCGCAGCTACGTTAACGGCGAAGGCCCTGCAGCAATGAGGCTCGAGTTCGCTGGAACTTCTGTCCATTTAATTAAGAAATGCTACTCATACAGAACTGACTGCACTAACCTAATTTACTGCCGTGTCTGTCTGTCTGTCTAGCCTTTTGTGTCTCTCTGCATCCCACACAGCGCCATTGTATCTTATTCCTCCAGCTAGGTAGGTTCTTGCTTGGCTGAGCCGAGATCAAAAAGTAATTTTTCTTTTTGCAACAGCCGATTAGAAATTCATTTATTTTCACATTAGACATTTGACCAATATCTCCCTCCCCCCAACGAACCGATCCCCCCCAACTTCAGCAATTTAGCTCCATTTGTGTAGTCTGCATAATGGAAGACAGTGAGCCTGTTAGAAAAATGTGGCCCAGGGCAAAAATTAAATGCAGAATCATGTATCAGAAATGAGATGTATTTACTATTGTTTTTGAAAATTAATGGTGCATTTTTAGTTTTTATAATGTAATTTAATGATGCAATTCATCTAATAAAAAAACACATTTTAACTCAGTCATACAGACCTACTGGGGCAGGACAAAATGTACCTTTCAGATGTAAGATTTTTAAAAAACGCTTCGGGCTCTTTTTTTGAATGCAAAAAAGAAACTCTTTGCGTGCTTTGGCTAACAGCTGGGGTATCAGCGGGAGTCCAATAAAAAGGACATTTTTCTTTCTAAATATTGGTGTTTGTGCAGCATACAATAATATTATAAATGCAGCAGTGGGTTTGAAGTACAATGCTGCAGCTGATTATAGAATGCCATATGGTGCTGGCATGTTAAACTGATACAGATTGAGCACGGACTGCAGCTTTAAATGCTGTGGACCAGCGATTGCGCTGAACGAGAATAAATACACTGCACAGTGTCAATATACGGAGCTGTCATGTTCAGCAGCAAACAGCAAACTGTGTCAAAATAATATGAACTGACTGAAGAAAAACCCACAGAAGTCAGCACTGAGCACATGCTCCTTCCCAAGAGCGGCTCTCGGTGGGTCGTGGGTTGGGGGAAAGCCTTTACCCGCTGTCTCAGAGCATTATTTGACTTCAGTAACGCAGGAGCAAGGGCTGGGAGGAGCCCCGGGCGCCCCGGCAGTGTGTTGTACCGGGCGCTGACAGATTGCAAAGCACAGGTTCTGCTCCGGCTCTGTCGTAGGGAAATGCCCGTGCCTCCGCTTTTCCTGTTTAGAACATCAAAACCCTCTTTATCTGTTTTGCATCACGATCCTCGTCTGCTTTGCAAAGTTCTTGTACCACACGTGCTCTTGTAAAGTGAACACAGGCAGATTTGCCACAGATTTTGAGTGCGAAGTGTTGGAAGTGCGGTTCTGTAACAGGGACAGGGCGAGCCAAAGGGGAGCTCCCTGCTCCCCCGCTGCTGGCCGCGCACTCCCGCTAGCGCTGCCGGCTCCGCTGGGACTTGGGGGATGCTGAAAACCGACCTGCCCGGGACACAGAAAGGTGAGGTTTTGCCTTATGCACCGAGCTGGAGGTGAGGGGAGCACAGAGGCAAGAGGGTAGGCTGCCTTTTCAGTAGGAACAGAGGCTTACGGCTGACTTCAACGGATCATGGTAATTTCCACTTACTTTTTTTAAAGGTGCTCCTAGAAAATACATTCCGGTTTGATTTCCAGCTTTAAAACATGCCCTCATCTGCTTTTGCAAAACCATGTTGTACAGACAAAACTTGAAGTTGTAGCTAAACCTATAGTATGTAATACTGTTTTAAGATAACCTCCTTCCTATGGATATTAAAAATGTACCTTTACCAGGAAGAGTTGAACTTAATGACATCAAAACTACCAATTTGACACACTGGAGTAGCTTTTGGTACAAAGCTGGGGAGGAGGAGAAGTCTATTCATTTGTGAGTGAATTAAGCATCCATTTTGCTTTGTTTCCTGCCTCTGGTGCATGATTTCCCAGAGGGCGCGAGGAGATGGCTCCCGTGACAAGGAAAAGGGGAGCGTTCTCATAAACTCTGGCGCGGCGCTCCTTGAGGGATGCCCTTTGCTGTTTGCGTTGAGGTCCAGTAAAAGGAAATGTGAGCCAGTTTGGGTCTAACAAGGACTCCACTGTTCAAGTTTCTGGTGATTTTGTAGGCACACAGGTAAAATACTCAGGCTGGGTCTCTGTTTGGGCAGGTTTCACCGAATCCCAGGATTAGCCGCCTTTTCCCTTCCCCTTCTGGCCCATCTCTGTCCCCACATACCTGAGCTTCGGACCCGGTGGATGGATTTTGAACCGTCCCAACACATCCTCACTCCTGCTCTCCCCAGCCAGCCTCGAGCAGACGGTCTCAGTGTCGTTGTTACCCTTTCCAGCTTCCAGGCGTAAGATGCAACTGCGGCGGGAAGAGCACGGCAGGAGCAAAGCATCAAGCCAAAGATCAAATCATCCACGAGGTTTCTGGTGGGTTATTGCATGCTGGAACTCCACTTTCGGTCCAGGCACATGAGCAAAACGTGAGGATCATGGTGCCTTTTCAATGCTAAGACTGTGTTTGAGCAGAGAGGTGAAAAGATTCAGTCTTGTGCACGGTTTTCCTCTGCCCCGTAATTTAAACAATATAGAGAAATGCGCCCAGGTTACAAATGTAACAGATTATTTTTTATTATTATTTTTTAAATGGAGTTAGTTAGATAACTTTATGACCATCATCACGTTTATAGCTTGATGCACTGGAGCTGGGTCGATCCCAGCACTGGATTTACAGCCGGACAAGGAGGGCCCCGGCTCCTGCAGCACCGGAGCCCTGTGCTGTCTGGTGGCTTTAGAGCACTTGGGCATCGCTCTGCCTCCTTGACGGCAGGCACCAGATGCAACTGGGACTAATCCAGTCTTGGCTGGCTGATAGCAGAGCCTCAGCTTTGAAGGCCTTATGTGTATTGTAGATTATTATTTATTTTTTTTTGTCACCTGGATTGGATTTAAAATCTAGTAAGGCAGACATCCAATTTGATGTGGCAAATCCTATACAGGGCTTGATATTGGGAAATCAGTGGTGCTTATGAACGCTTGTGTTTTACAGCTGAATGGTCCCTGACCCAAAGAGGCTGCAGACTAGGGAAAGTAAAATATTTGCTGTAAGGAGTATCTCAGGTTGATCTATTCAATAAAGAGGTAGATCACTGCCAGGCTCTGACCTCCAGATGTGTTTCACATTGTGAAAGAAACTAAGAAGAGTTTACTGAGTGTTAGAATTTTTCTTTGCTATGGCTCGGTGTAGGGTTTAGCAAATAAAACTGCTCAGGACGGAAATCCAAAAGAGAGCAAGCTAGAGTCAGAGGGATGTTACACAGAGAGCGAGTTACTCAGACAGGGAGACAGAGGTAGATTACAAAATAAACGCATTTCTTACAGCTGAAGAATTCATTGACTTTTAACATGGTGA